>JAJFAS010000021.1:0-548016 GCA_021223625.1 Fusarium sp. HKF-74
GACTGCATTTTAGGCTGTTGTCTTCATTGTCTGCATCAAAGTCCATCAATCAGATTTGTGGCTGACTATACATTAGCCACATCGACGTCATTCCCCAGCCCCAGATCATCTTCCCAAATCTCCCCAGGTTCCATTTCCAGGATAAAAAGGACCGCGACGTCATGCCAATGAAACAATCCTCACCCGTTCACTAAAATAAAAATAAACCCTCCAAAAATTAAGCAACAAATCTCGTGGCATTTCCAACCTAAAACTCTACATCTGCGCCACAACCTAATACCCATCACTAACAAGCGATGGACGTTCTTCTCTCCCTCCCAATAATATCCTACCTCATCTCCCCCGCCTCAGCGTCATGGTCCACATCCTTCAACATCTTCTTCTTCTACGTCCAGTGGACCACCTTCGTCCTAACCCACACGCCCTTCCGCGTGCGCCTCATCGGCTCCCTCGCAACGCGCATAATCCTATTCCTCTTCCCCTCCCTCGTGTCGCTACTATTTGACACAGGCGTGCCAAGCATCGCAGAGTCCATCAAATTTGGCGGCCGTGCTTCGCTTGCCCCGCGGGATGCGCGCTTGCTTACGCGACAGCTGGGCCTCGTGTTGGTGAACCTCTTGTGCGTGACGTTGCTCGAGGGCGCGTCGCATCTGGCGTTTGTGTATCTCGTTGGTGAGAATGACTTTAATCCGACGGCATTTCTGCCTTTGCCGTGGCAGTTGGCGAAACATATTGTGCTTATGATGACGGGGCGTGAGGTGTTGACTTACTACATTCATCGCAATCTTCTTCACTCCAACGGCACAATTGGCAAGCTTCACAGACGCTTCAGTCACGCGCGATCAGCAGCGCCGTACAGTCTTCTCGTATTTGCAGATCACCCCATCCCTTTTATTCTCCATCATTTCTTCCCAATGTACCTACCCGCCATCGCCCTGCGCCCTCACATGGTAACGTACTTCCTCTTCCTTGCGCTCTGCACGGTTGAGGAGACAATCACCACGTCAGGGTACAGTGTCGTGCCTGGCATTATCATGGGTGGAATGACGCGTCGCAGAGCAATTCATTACGCGAGCGGAGGCGATTGCAATTTCGGCGCCTGGGGAGTTTTGGACTGGGCGAGTGATACGGGAAAAGGGAGGGATGTTCTCGATGATGTGAGGGCTGAGGCGGAGAAACATAACGTCAAGGAGAGGTCGGCGGATAAGTTGGATAGCGGTGTGAGTGCTCTCCAGGGAGGGATTGACAAATTGACAAATGGAGATGATGGCGGTAAGAGGAGGAGTTCGCGATTGAGAGCAAAACGCGGCAATTGAATGAGGTCCATTTTCGATTGACATTAAAGTCGTTTCCCAGCAAATAACGTGCAGCCATCTAATAATAAGTGTACAAACTCCCGTGCGTCCCATTTCTTGCTCCATCTATTTATATCCCATCTTCTTCGCGAACCAGCTCAGCGTCTCAATGCCGCTCTGGACTCTCATGCCAATTCTAGTGTCCAGCACAAAGGTCTCCCATACCTTGGCGACATCCATCTGCTTCACACACTCGTCGTACTTTTCTCGTCTGTACGCCGCGATCTCATCCGGTGTGCCTTCGGGAGGATTGCAGCACTCTGACCATACGATGGCGCCTTTTTCGTACACTGCTGCCGCGAGGACGTAGTCATCTCTTGTCGGGCCCTTAAAAGCGAAACTGACTTTGTTAGACGTATACGATTGACATGTGAAACTTGAACTTACCGGTCAAACTTAAAGACATGCGTCTCCAATAATTCCCTCGCCTCGGCAAACTTCTTCTGATTGCGGAATAACGAGGCGCTGATGAGCGCCCAGGCTCCCATCTCATCAACCTCAGCCTTGATCTTATCCACGACCTCCGTCTTAGCAGTACATCTGTCCCAACTCATCCCCCCAACTGCCTTGTCCAGTTCAGCGGGTCCCATGCGCTTGATGGTGTTCCACATGTAACTCATCTCCAACGCGGGACTGGGCCCAATCGCATCAGCGAGATCGACGCCAAAGCTCTTAGCGCGGTCCTCCCACTTCTGTATCTTGCGCTGGACAAACACCTCGAACGGCAGCTGGCGCGCCATGAAGCGCTTCTTACCCGCTACGCCTGGCGCCTTGCGCAGGTATTCTTCCGCCTTGGCTTTTTGGCGGCGCGCCTCATCCTTGTCGCCCACGGCTACGGCGTCGCGGTAGAGTTCGACGGATGCGATGCCTGCCATGTAGTAGTACAGTGCGTGACTCCAGTCGTTAAGCTCGAGGCATCGCATGAAGGAGTCGCGCATAAGGGGCCAGTCCTGAATGGCCATTGAATTGAGCGAGAGCTCAAAGTTATTGAGGGCGGTGACCTGCTTCATCTTGGACTCGCCGCCGGTGGTGAGAACTTCAACGGATTTGGGGAGGTCACGGTCATTGCTATGCAGACGCGCCTCTTCGATGAGCCAGAGTCGCGAGTCGGGGTATCGAGAGCGCATCGATGCGAGAAGTTTCTCGCATTTTTCTCGTGGAGGCCCGACAATCTCAGCACCCTCGTCGAAATCTTTTGCATCGGGGAGAATGTCGACTGCGCCGAGGAGAGCGTTGTAGTAAGACAACAGGACAAGACCGGCGATGGCGCCGTTGACGTTGGCGTAAGCGGTGGAGCGCCAGAGCATACGGACGCCACGCTCACGATCACCACGGAAGCCGACGACGGAAAGAAGACGGGTGAAAGCGGGAGGAACCAGGGTCAACATGAGAAGAATCATACCAAAACACATGTTGGCCCCGGAGTGAACAAAGATGTCAAGAGGATTTTCGAGAAGAACAGAGTCGGACTCGGTAGGCTTGGATCGGGCCTCACGCAGAGGTGCACCTTCATCAACCTTCTCATCCTCAGTGGTCGACGAGCTTGAAGAGTCTCCATTCGCAGGAGTCTGTGTGCCAGAAGCCGATTCAATATCAAGCTTCTCCATACTCTTATTCAACTCGGTGACAGGCTTAGCAGACAGCGAAGCCTCTGAAGTTGACTGAGGCATATCCTTGAGTGTCTTCGCCTCAGCCTCAATAATGGCATCGAGCGTCATAAAAGCCTTGCGAAGCTTGAGAAAACTCTTCATCGCATCAATGAGACTCTCATGCAAAACACCCACTACAGCGCCCATGAGCTGCGTCTCCGCACGAACGAGCTCGAATTCTGTACCGGGAGGATACAATTTACTCCCCGCACGAGCCTTGCCATGCTTCTGAGCCTTTTTGTAGTCAGCCCAAGCTTTAGCTTCACACTCATCAAGCTTGGTAGTGGTCTCGGTCATGACGGCTTTTTCAAAGCCCAGCACGGAGCGCATGAAGATGGTGACTGCCAGTCCTAGCTGGTGAAAGGACGAGTCTCCCGTCTGTAGCTTCTCCCATGCTCCGTCGATATCGTCATTCATGATGAGGCTGCACGATGCCATGGCGTCGTCAATGTCCTCCATTTCTCGGGCCATGGTATCCTTGGTGGTGATTGAGCCAGCATCGCTGTTGGCCTCGGTGGCAGGCGTCGCGGTTCCAGACCGGAACCAACCCGCTAAACGGCTCATCGTGACGAGTTTGTAGAATTGAATTGACTAGGTGAGATTGTGATGGAAGAGTACTCTGCTCATATACGCCCGAATTGATGCTGAGCCTCAAATGCTGACGTCTTAGGCTGAATGAGGGATCTTGAGCCCCTCTTTGTGGCGTTTACGCTGATGCTGACAGGCGAGACGGGACCATCCGCTTCAGATTATGTGATGATAACATGCAGATTGAAGATAGTCTGTAAAAATGAAGCTTGGGGATAGGGGTTGAGAGGCTTTTGAGGTTGAGGGAGAGAAAAAAACCACTCGTAATGCTGAGATCAAAAATTCAGTTCCACCTTATCATACTAAGGTAGCTTCTGCTTATGCAGGTAAGCTAAGCCTGCTAAGCTACCTGCCCCCCCACCAAATCCGCGGAGTTTAAGCGGGCTTACGCATGAGCTCGGGGCCAATCGGAGCTTGGGACTGACATCATCTGTTGTTGATACGACTCCAGCTTTGGATAATGATCATGTGCATTTATCCAGCTCGATCAAAGAATTACACTGTACTTCATATCGCCATTCTATTTGTTTTATTTTGACTCTGCTCTGTTCACGGGCATGCTTGTAAGTGTCTTATTCAGTCGCCGGCTCGTATCTTATCTCCGTCCAGATTCAATCGCCACGTAAGGTACCTCGTTGACGGATATCGGAGAACAAGAGGGTCCGTCAACTTTATGGTCCCGGCTTTTTCGGATACTCGGAACGGGCGAGTCTCCCGTGCTTATCCCATAGATTACCGAATGAATACCAATGATACAAAAGCTCTAGGGGCCAAACACTCTATGCAGGAACTCCGATGCCTCCGCTGAGATCCGGTTGCGTCATTCAGCTTGCGGTTGGTTGAGTTCCCTGGTCTTGAGAGCCAACCAGTCACTTGCCTCCATGTTTGTCAGGTTAACTCCTCGATGGTAAATCGTTGAAAATAGCAGTTCTATATTTATATTTTGCCGAATCAATTGTTATGTAACAGCTCCAGTTGTTAATACTGCTTCAATCGGCGGTCCCTAAGCTGCTGAAGACATAAAGTGAGCTATGAATTTCTAGATGATCGCGACCTTCTCGGACACTGCACCTTTTCTGCTCAACTGGTTCCCAGAAATACAGAAGAAGGAAGCAGGGCTGTCAGACAGAGATGTCCAGAGGAATTGGGTCGTAGTTTTCTTCGCCATGTTCCCATTGAAATACTTAGTTGCTTGCTATGCCGTTTCTTATAGCATACTTGCTTTTTGCGATGACTGTGTTGAAAATCTGAAAAACATAGGAACGAAACCTTCTTTTTATGTGCAGCTCGACTACTTGAGTTTCCTGCTTGATATGCGTATCATCCAGCTCCGCGGTCTTCAGAACCGTGCCATGAATCTAATTTTGAATTTCTCAACAACGTACAGTAACCTTCATAATCAAAAAGATTGTAAGCAAACCCGAGTCAACACACCATCGAGGAATTGTCTGGTGTTTAGGGTATGCAACTAAGACATGGGGCTAGTCTCGATAGGGTATCCGTACAGCATCAAAGCTTTGGGTTAGAGATGCAAAGCCTGTCACTTACAAGAAACACAGGTTGAGATGTAGACAAAGAGATAGTAGTGTCTTGGTAGAGGACGCTATTAGTCAAAGATGCGCTGCGATAATGAGAGTCCGAGAGAGGCTGAGTTGTTCCGGAAATAACTCTTGACGGGCGATGCAAGGAGATCTAACCAGATACGGCTAGCCAGCTGAAGTCCATGGTTTCAACAGCTCGAGACTCTGAACACTCAGAATCATCCAATTTGAGTCATCTCCCGGCAAATAAAGACTTCTCTGAATAAGACCATGAAGTATTCTACCACATTCAAGATAGATATAAGAACCCAAGTTGCCATGGAGCCTGTCATATTCAACAGTAGATGGAGCGTCCTTGCTCAAATACCAGAGTTCCCAAGTCCGAGAAGGATCGCAACAAGGATGACGAGAACCAATCACACGAGCGCTAAGTCAGATTCCCCAACTTCTCATGCATTAGTGATAACAAGTGAGACAAGAGTACGAGATATCACGAAAGGGTCGACACTTGTCTGAGCGTTGCTAGTGCTTTCGAATGTCAGAATGTCTGCTTCTACAGAAGGTCAAGAGTTTACAGCAAACAGACATTGAAGTCTTGATCGAGACTTCTAGAGCCTGGTAATGTGAGCTGAGTGAGATGAAACATCTGTGATAGGGTTGTCGATCCTAGCGTCTTGGAACCGGGGGGCTGAGGCACTGAAGGAAGCGGGCCTCTGAATGCTCTGGGCCATTTGGTGATCATCTCACTGCCGTCTTGACAGGGATGGCCCATGTTGATGACTTTTGCCTACCGATGAAGATCTCGACTTCGGAGACTGAGTGAAGGATACTTTGAGAGTTCGTTACTGTAGCCACCGATCCTCAAGATTCCCCCACGTCGCAAATTCATATAACATTCATTCAATGAGTCTCGTTACACAGCCTGTGCCTGTTGACAACGGGGGCCAATATCTGTCTGACACACCAAGCCACTTACTAGCGGAGGCTAGATGAATGACGAGGCTCATTCCCGCTTCTTAATTAAGGACATTTGCAGGACGTCGATCCCTGTAATGCATCCATTGCGCCCATCAGTAGAAGGATCAACTAGTAAGCTATAAGATGTAATAATCCCTTGTGTCGCGTGTCTTCTTCCCTTCGCCCCCTTTCATTTTCAGCACATGGAGTTCCGTCATTACAAGGTGAAGATGGCGACCCGTCGATTACTTGCCATACTGGCATTTCTATCTTTTCAGCAGATAGTAGCCGCCGCATTCACGAATCCTCCGCCAAGCGACTCGAGTATAAATAATCCTCACTATAAGCTCGGGGAGGAGATCAAGATCACTTGGGAGACGGACGCTGAGTTTACTGATCTTACGATGTGGCAAACCGATACCGGGAAGAGATAGAACCTACAATGTAAGTTTATCAAAAGCCAGTGATGAACTGTTTGTTGACTGTGTTACAGCAAACAGCAAATCGAAGGAATATATATGGATCGCATCTTATCAAGGCATCGACCCCGCCGATGGAAACTCTTTCAGTCTCTGGCTTTTCAAGACAGGCGACACAGGGGCTCTTTTTGCAAGCCATACATTCAATATCACGGATCCTTCGTCTGCAACAACTTCAGCGCCAACGAGTACGCGAACGAACAAACCGAACACCAAGACAAAGACAAGCGAAGCAAGTGAGACGACTGCGGCCACTGCTTCGTCTACAAACGAGCCGTCGTCCGGGCTATCCACTGGAGCAACTGCCGGTGTGGCAGTAGGTGCTGTCGCTGGATCATTGGTTATTGCTGGCGCTGGGTTTATGCTTTGGAGAAGACGGCGGGACAATAAGGCTGTAACGTCCACGAACACGGCAGACGAAGCGCCGAAATATGGATATGCACCGGTTGAGGCACCGAATGATAACGCTGCGAGGCATGGACCTTGGGAAATGGGAGGGTCGCCTACGCAGTTCACGCATGAGTTACCAGCTGATAACACGGTACAGCATCGAACATGAAGGGGGGTAGGAGTACGGAGTCTGGATATATACCATCTATTTACAGCTATTCATAGAAATACTATCAGTTTGTACATCTTGCATTCTCCCTCACTATTCTGTGCTCAAGTTTCAACTGTCTGAATTCCCCTTGATTGAGAAGCCAATCGTCTTCTTCCCGGTCATATCATAGTCCGGATCTTGTGGAGCACTCCAACCAAACAAATCAATCAACTTCTCCCTGATGTTCTCATAGTTTGCCCCAATCCTCAAGACACGTTCATTATTCAAGTCCAAGATAGTCCCAGCCCTCCCATATAGGTGCCACTTCTGTCGGCCATAGTTGATAACCAAATCAGCTGCTTCAATAATCTCAGACTCAATGTCTTCAACCCGAAACTTCTGTCCTTGATCCGTCAGATTGGCACTGCTACCTACCATAACCAAGCCGTTCTCATCGTTTAGCCGTGCAAGTTCCCGTGAGAGAGGACCTTCACCGATGGCAAAACCTAAAGTACCGTTCTTGACAACCCGCTCAACATTCGGGATGAGCTCATGCGCTGACTCTTTTATCTTCCCAACGAAAGCAACCGTTAATCCCAATTCTTCCGTAAATGTTCGAACAACAGTGTATTTCTCATCTGGAAGATCGTATAGTCGCTTGAGAAGGTCGTACGTTCCGATCACGCCCATGGAATGTCCTGCTTTTCGCTTCTTGGCGATAAAGATACGCTCGATTGCATCGGCGCTCGCGGCCATCATGCCGTATCCGACATCCGTTGGGGCGATTATTACTCCGCCACTTTTCAAAACTTCGAAGGCCCTTAGAGCGTCCCGCTTTGCATCTGGAAGCTCGCCAGACCGCGGTGTAATTCGAGATGACAGGTTGCTAGACATGCTGTCGATATAGCGAATAGTATAAAAAAAAAATCAAAACCAGTGGCCGTGAGCTTGCTTATATGGCGATGAACTTTAAGTGGCGGGGGAGGATGCAGATGTTTCTTTGAAATTCTTGAGTCCAGTTTTGAGTATGAATGAAGATCAAATATTTGACAAGTAAGCACTATTCACTTAGCTTATATACTGAAGCAATCAGATCAATCATGTGATAGCTGCGCATACACTTTGGGTAGGCAGTTCGACAAGTCTCACGCCGGAACGGACGGCATGCAGATCAATCTGTCAAAAGCACGCTATGGTCACAATAGTACGCTCTGAAGTCACCCAAAATGTCTGATCGTTCCAAAAGTTCCAAGCCAAGTTAATCCTTCGGTCTTTTTTTATACTACAATATCTATTACTCCTTAGGGGGTAAGAAAACACCAAATATTAATATAAGGTGCTAAAATAAACTTAGTAAAGAGTCCCCTTAATTTACCTAAAGATTATTATTGCTTAGGGTTAAGGTCCTAAGATTCATTTCCTCCCCTAGCTACTACAGCACATCTTTACGCCCTCATGGCATTTCTACAGTGGCAAACTGGCATTTGAATCTTACGCCAGACGGTAGTATCAAGGTAGACACTATAAACATCCCACAGAGGAGTTTTCAATTGAGATTTAAAAAAGAACATTCCAAAACATATTCAAGTTTCGAAAAACCAACATCCCAACCCCAAAGACCTACCGTAAATGCCAAGAAACTGAAAACAACAAGCTTACAATTTCTTTCTGATCAGACGTCAAGTTCATCCTTCTGGTCCTGCATCCGTTCAGTTCGCTTCTGCTCTGCATGAGCCTTGCGATAGGATGCAATCAACTCCCTAAGCGTCATAGAACCTTTGGGAATACGCGACTCACTATAGGTGTCATCGTCCTTAGCTGGTGAACCTTGCGTCTCTTCGACGTCCACGCCACCCTGCACCTCTTCCTCTGGATGAGCCTCTTTCCCGAGGGTACCTACAGTCTCATCCATCTCATCAGCAGTGACGTAATCATCCAAATCATCGTCTTCAGAAGCTTCACCCATAGCTTCAGCAGCCTCCCGAGCCTCAGTCTTTTTCATAATCGCAATCCAACGAGGCAAGTTCCTCTTCATATATCCCAACGCCAGTCCCTGCTTCTTCTCCCAGTTATACGGCCAGCTCTCCTCCCATGGAACTTCAGCACGACGCTTCGAGAGACGAACCAGGTCATCCACATCGACACCAATCTCGACAAGTCTCTTCACTGCGGCGTCGTGCTGTGCGGGATCATGGGTCTCAAGATGGTTGATGAAACGAATGATCTGACGAGCACCGAAGCTGGTGTTGATGATTCTCTTGCGACATGGCTCGTAGTCTGTGTGGTCCAGGGGGTAGAGAGATGATTTGGAAAAGGTATGATCTTCATCTAGCTCAATGGGGCTAGGCAGACGGAGCAGAGAAACGTGGCTGCTTCCACTGGAGTTTCGGCTGTGAAGAGACATTGTGTTGGATGGTGTTAAGAATGCTGTTGATATGAATTGAAAGAGGTCTGGAGTTGTTGCTTCGGGTCTGAATGCCAGAGAAGCTTGTTGAATTGTAACGGTTGTATGGGTTTGGACGGTCCTTTATATCAAAAAGTCCGCAGGAATATGTTCTTTGTCAAAACAACCTGCAACTTGCACAGTTGAACATGTGTAAGAGGCGATGTAATGGTTAGTTGAAAATGCGAGCACTGTTCATTCACAAAACCAAGGACGGAACAAAAGAAAAGTGGAAAAAGATGTCGAACATGGACTGAAGCCTCCTGACGGAAGTAATGTCTTTGCACAACGTCAAGCATCGAAGAGGCATGCAAAAGAGAAACAATAGAACAAAAGACCCGAAAACAAACACTCACAGTGACGCAAGAACTCACAGGCCAGTGTCAGGATCAAAGTTTCTGGCCTTTGTCCTTTATGCGCAAATAGTCTTGGATTTCTTTGCTTCAATATCAAAGGCTGTATTTCCTCATATCGCATAAGTGTTGCTCAATAATCAAACAGATCGTATTGATAAAATAGCCCATATAGCCCACCTAGTGAGCCGAGCTTGATAGACTAGCGGCTGAATTAAGATCGCGGGTAATAGATCAGGCGCAGCCTGTAAAACATAAAAAATATGCGTTCTATTCAAGATCTAGAGTAAATAGGTTTAACACAAACATTCAGTTTCTTGTCTACCACGAGTAACCTTTCGTTACACAAGATCACTCTCCTTCACCAGAATATCCCGATTCACCTCACTAATGTCCCTCAGTCCAGCCAAATGCATGTTCATAGTCAAATCGCCACACAATGCTCTCAGGACATGCCTCACACCATCCTCACCACCCAACGCCAAACCATAAGCATAAGGTCTTCCAACAAGAACACACTTCGCTCCCAGCGCAATAGCCTTCATGATATCAGCACCGCATCTGATACCACTATCAAAGAAGACATCAAGCTTATCCCCAACAGCATCAACAATTCGCGGAAGCATACCCAGACTGCTAGCTCCACCATCTTGCTGGCGTCCACCGTGGTTGCTCACCACAATTCCCTGAACACCAACCTCAACACACTTCTTGGCATCGTGAACACTCTGTATTCCTTTGAGAACAATAGGCCCGTCCCAGTGCTTCTTCAGAAACTCAACGTCTTCCCAGGAATGGGAATGGCCGGGGAATACGATCTTGGCCCACTCTCTCGCCGCGTCACCGAGACTAGCCCCTGCGGATCCGCCCTGAGCCGCCTGATAGACTCCACTCGCTGCATCGGTGATATCATAGCCGTGTTTCTCCTTGAACTTCTTTTGGAAAACAGGATCTGTCAAACCAATTTCGACACCGATGTGGTCTGGGTGGATGAAGGGGTTGTAGCCGTTGTCTAAGTCGCTGGGACGCCAGCCGAGGACGTAAGTGTCAAGAGTGACGAAGAGTGCCGTGTAGCCGGAGGCTTTGGCGCGGTTGAGCATTGAGATGGTGATGTCTTCGTGTTCGCGGCTAGGCCAGTAAAGCTGAAACCATCGAGGTGCGTCCTTTCCATTCGCTGCTGCAACATCTTCAATACTGGTGCTTGAAGCTGTGCTTAGCGTGTACGGAACTCCAAGAGATGCAGCGGCTCGGGCAGTAGCGGCTTCACCCTCAGGGTTGAAGATCTTTTGAACTCCTATGGGTGCAATTGCAATAGGGAAGGGAAGCTTTTGACCAAGAACTGTAGTAGAGGTATCAGAGAACTGCTCATTGCCATTCTCATCCTTGTGACTCGGCACAAGACGATTTGGGACGATGGACCAGCGAGAGAAAGCAGTCAAGTTGTTTCTGTATGTTGAACCACTACCACAATTTCCATGGATGTAGCCCCAAGAAGTTGCCGAGAGTGTCTCTTTAGCCAGAGGCTCCCATTGCGAGGTTTGGAAAGTAAACGCAGGACGAGCAAAGTGAAGACCTGCGTCAAAAATAGATTTCTCGTAGCCGAGAACGTCAGCGCTGGGCGAAGCCATGATAATTGGAAGTTGTTGCTAGTCGGAGTATTTGTCTGTAGGCTGTTGAGTAAGACATAACTGAATGCACTTCCGACTCCGTTATTAAATACTTTTTTGACATGTTTCTGACCTCGGTTATCGTGACAATTGCATCACTGTAGATCCATAGCAATGTCACCGAAAATTCTAGTGTTCAGCCTTACAAGTGCGATGATGTAAATTAGAGCGGTTCGATCGGATATCTCGGACCGGACAAGTGTCCGCTGCGTCGGCTTTCCGCCGGTCGTGAACTTCAACGGAGGCTAAAATCCGCGAAAAAGCCACTAACACGCTAGTCGTTTGAGCCTCATTCGATATGATTGTTTGAAATTCATTACTTGAAATTCTGGTCATTTATTTCCAGGTTTTAGCTGAACGTTCTGCTGTAAACGGTCCGATTGACATGACGTAGAGAAGTTGGTGCAGATACCGGACGGGCCTGGGAGTTTTAATCGCGACTTTCTGGAAGCCGATTGCTCCCGATAGAAGGAAACTGAATTGGGGCCTAGGATCGAGTGTATAATGCCCAACCAGTCTACGACGGTCAGACTGGTGATCTAAGAGGTACTGGAGTCGAACCCAAACAAGTCATCAAACACCATATCCCGACTTGTGAGTGCCTCATCTCCAGTGCTATAATGGTTGAAGCCAGGTTGAGGCATTGGTACGGAGCCCTCCCCTGCCATGGAGGGGGCTTCAAATAGAAAGCTTTGCATGATCTGATCGATGTCAAAATCGGAAACTTCCAGGTTAGAGAAGTCAACCGCCGTGTCAGGCGTTGGTTGCTGCGTCATTGACACGTCGAGTCCCTGGAACGCAATGTCAGGGCTAACTTCAGATAATTCAGATACATCAGCCTCTCCCAGGTGACCATCTTGACAGCTTGTCGGTTCGATCGCCACAAACTCTCCAACATTAACTCCTAAACGGTCCATAATCCCAAGAAGGATTTTCATCGTTCGCTTCGGCGCGTGACACCACGTCTGCTGTACGGATAGAATCTCCAAACAGCTTCTGAGACACAAATGCGCTTGCGATCCGGGACCTTTCTGCGCCGCCATACGCACATGAATCGTTGAACTAACATATGTGGCGTACGAGATAAAGGAGGGCGCTGTCCTTAAGCAAAAGTGCTGTTTGAAGATTTGTAGGATCTGATGGGTCTCTATCGCAGCTGTGACACAGTTGAAGAAGGCTTCGGGTGCTGATGTTTCAGAGACAGATGTAAGGTGGCCTTCTGAAAGAAAAGGACGATAGATCAAGATGACTAGGGAGTTGAACAATGCCCTGGTTGAGTCAGTATGTGAACAAGAAAGCTAAACAACGCACTCACAGAAGTGACAGATTGTGGGGAAGGATCATAGAGGAATGAGGGTCGTTCAAATCAACTCTCAAGAACTCCGGCAGTCCATCCTTCCAAGATTTCAGATCGCGGTTGAGTGACTGCGCATTTTGCCATATTCGATCAGCATTCTTTGTGGCGCTCCTCTCCGCATAAAGAGCACATAGAATACGGTCAATGATAATGCTGAGTTTGCACAGCTGCTCAAACGTGGAGACACTATACGTCGGACAATCCAACTGAGACGGTTGGGCTGAATACGTTCGAGTATGAAAATCCTCCAGTTCTTCGTATTCATCAAGAAATGCGATCGGTACACGGTTATCATGCTCGCGTAATCGAGTTGGACGGCCTTGGTAGATAGACTGGACCTTGTCCGAAACTAAAAAGATCAGCTAGATATAACTCTACAGGCATTTGGATGATTACTGAAGGTTGCCCAGAAGACACGACGCTCGATTTCCGTATCTTCAACTGACACTGTCTTCGAAGACCTTCGAACTGGGCCATCGATATGCAGACCAAGATCGATTATCATACTAATCGCGATACCTAAGTAATGCCACGAGAGACTCCTCTCGTTACACCACGAGAACAGGGCGTCTGAAACGACAAGTAGCGCCTGGATCGTAGTGATGTCACTCTTGAACAACGCCTGAGAGCCGGAAGCGTGCAGGGCCTGTTCGAATTTCATGCGATATGGACGCCCAATGGAATTCAGCTTGCCAGTGCTTCGGAGAGCGGCTGCGTCAACTGTATGCATAGACCCAGCGAAGAGCATGGCTATGAGGAGGAGGTCGGAGTAGTAGGGACCGCTGCATGCCATGTCGCGCATAAAGGCTGGGCGATATACGATAGAGCCCATGTAGTGTTGGCGGTTCCAGAACTTGGAGAGAAGATCCATGCCGACTTTTGGGTCGACGCCACGGAAGTCAAGCTTTCCTGCTCTGAGGTTGACCTTTTCGAGTTGACCTTGTTTGAATTAGCTCTCGGTCTTGAGTGATAAGTGGTATGCACTCACGTTGCCTAGTTGTCTCTGCTAAAAGTTGGTTCTTGATGATCTCGTCGGAGCTCGTTATACGAGACGAGTTTTTGGCAGTTCCTAAGTCAGTTGGTTCGCTGGAAGGGCCATGAAAAGCGGCACCCTCTGGTTGCCCGGTTGACAAATGGTTAGAAGGAGAGACAGCTTGCGGCTTTGTTGGGTGAGTCTGATCAGTGAAGCTGTTCAGGGTAATTATAGATTCAACGGGATTTAAGTTTCCAGCCAAGCGAATGCCTCCCTGGTCAGCATCAGAATGCACGCTACTCAACTCCGGACTCCTTGAACACAATTGACCGCGTAAACGAGCATTTTCCTCCTCCAGTTTCTGTATGCGCGCATTAGACGGTCTGTTCACAAACGTTAACACCGACCCTGCATGATCTGTTAACAATCTTACCTAGCTTGAGCAATTCTCTGAGAATATGTGCACTCGATAGCCCGACCCTGGCAATTTTCACATTTTGGCTTCGCGTTATCACACCCAAGCTAGAAGAAGTCAGCAGATGCGTTACGCCGTGATGAATACTGCTACCTTTCGCCTTCGGCAAAAGTCACAAGCGGCAGATACGCGCTGGGATCTACGTCGCGATGTTTTCATGATGGCGGGACGGATGGTGACGGGCCGTGGTGCTTGAGGAAGATGATGGCCCGCTCACAAGGGAGGTGGATTGAGGCGAGATGTGTATTTTGAGGATGACATAAGCGGACAGACACATCCCGCCACTCCACCTCTAACTATGGTAAGATATACTTTTACGTTTGAACATGCCAGACTGCCGTGATTCCGTTTGATTATTAGATCATTTAGATAACTGCTAGTAGTTAATTCCTATGAAAAGACTATACGCGCGAGCAACAGGAAGAGCCATACTGCGGTGACTTAAGCGCCCAGCTCCGTGCTGGGTTTTGATAATTTGTGGCCAAGTGTTATGATTGGCGGGGCTATGCGGCGCGGATACGCTCATAAAACTTCTTGTGAGTATGTATTCATTCTTCCTTTAACACTATCACTGTTAAAATTGCCAAAATGTCGAACCCCATCACAACAAAGGTCAATTCTGTGCCGAAGTCGGACATCGAAATCCTCAACCAAGAAATAGATGAAGATGAAGGCCAGTACCGCATTCGGACTGCCAATCGCGTCCATTATGTTACGATTCCTGGCTATGCAAGTCCCAATCGCATTTTCGATCAAGACACGCTCTGTAGACCATATCTTCTCGTGCCAAAACTTCCCTCATTCCCTGATGGAGACTGGACCAAGATGAGACTTTCTCTCGGCCCGGATGGCAGCGTTCAACCGGATATTTCTTTCGAACCGCTGGACCAAGTGGAATTCACCTGGCACCCACAACACATCGACGTACTTTCGTTAAAGCGCACAAAGTATCACAAGCAGCGCGTTAGATAAGTCGAATATGAGGGCAAGCCTGCTATATCCAAAATTGCCGTTCTGCAGTGGCTTGTTCCACAAGTTGAGCACGAGGCTAGGATGTACGAAACGCTGACAAGATTGCAATGCCCTGATGAGGTTCGAATAACCCCAGAAGTCTTGGGGCACCTCCTCGAGGGGGGAAGAAATATTGGGCTGCTTTTGGAAAAGATAGAGGGCCATCATGCGACACTGGCGGATCTGCCAAAGTGCGAGGCGGCTTTGCGCAAATTGCACATGCTAGGGTTTGTCCATGGAGACGCCAATCGCTACAACTTCATTATCGAGAGATCCACTGGGAACGTCAAGATGGTTGACTTTGAGCATGCAGAGGAATATGATGAGAAGAAGGCGAAGGCTGAGATTGAGGAACTAGCATCTGAGTTGACAGATGAACCAGGGCGAGGTGCGCCAGCTGCTTTTATGTATCATTAGCCTCGAGAGCCTCAGCTGCCTGGTTGTTGATTAAATTCCTGAGTATCTTCAGTGCGCCATAGCAATAATTTGCGTGGGCCAGCATCCCACTCCGCGAACGCAATCTCGTCTTGACAGCTAATAGACGTGGATATTCTTCCACCATGTGGATGGGGGGAAACAATCGTGGAATGACAGTCCCAGGAATACCCCTATACCACCAATCTTTGTACGTGATCTGGCATCCCTTGCAAAGCTGCCCCCAGTCCGCTCCCGTGGCTGTGATGTACGGCACACGCAGGCTGGACACACCCGCGTGCGGATCGCTCCCCATACGAGGATTCTCCGGAAGCTCTGTCATGTCGCACCCTGGTGCTTCCACGGGCGCTTCGTGGTAGCGCTTGAAGAGGCGATAGAGCTTTTCCGTTGCTCTCGTCCGTTCGGGCAATAACTCGACCAAGCTTTCCGCAGACCCATGAACTTGAATCGCTAAACTCTTGGCCGCTTTCACGCTGACCAGCCGGAACGGGTTCTTGTGCGTCTTGTCACGGGTGCGGAGGCAGTACGTCCCTGGGATGATGCACATGATAGGGAGTGTCTGAACCAGCTCATATGTCAAGCCGAAGTACTTCTTAGCCATGGGTATTGTAATCATCCACAGTCCTATGTTTCGATGAAGACACTCGAAGCAGACTCTTTCGCAAGTGGGCAGGTATAAGAATCCTCCGAAGTCTGTACAAGACACACAGCGATCGGTCTGCAGGGTGCGATACACCACTGATGGCGGGTAATGATCAGCAAGGTTTGCTTGTATCAACGCTGTTGGGACTTTCGGCGCATGTTTGATCACCTGCTGATACGGTACGAAATTCTCAACGACTCTCTTGGCTCTCAAGCAGGTCCGTGAGAGGCGTGATAGTGACTGAAAGTCGAGGAGGTCAACAGTGATGAGGAGTAGCTCTGCTGGTAAAACCCCTAGTAGGTCGAAGCACGATACAGCACGCTCTGGATGAATCTTTGATGGCTTTGAGGGGATAATGTCATGAATGACCTCGCAGGGTTCAAGTTCATCACCACAGGCGAGCTTTGATATGACTTCATCGTCAGGAAGTGTCTCCATGGTTGTTGTGTATGGATGCGTGGTACAGGGAGTGAATGGTGTAGGTGTAAGATGATGACTTGGGAAAGTTGACAAGAAATGGCGAGGAACATTGGGGGACTTATCTTTGTTAAGTTTATCCTCATATTAACTTTTAAAACCTGAAGTTAGTTGAAATTCTTCAGTGTGTTGGCATGATATGTCTGGTTGAGATATCATAAGCTTCAACTATCAATCAAATGACGTAGAATTGCGGTAAGGTCATAGTGCTGAAGAGTTGAAAGAAGCTCCAGCCCTAACGCAAAGTTCAACAACACAAACTAACACAAATGGAGAATACACTTATTGCACTTATTGATGTCTGTTTGATGTCTAATGTGTTGGAATGGATTGCATAAAGATAGCTGCTCCGTCCCAATTCACAGCCAGATCTCAGGGAGTAAGTAAATCTTTAACATTTTATTAGTTGACCATAAATGCTCAATCTAGGGATCACTGAGCTATATTATAATTCTTTTTCTTCTTGAATTCCGTATGATGAATGTCCACAATTTTAGGAACTTTCTTACCCAGGTTCCTTTGAGTTACGCTGCTAAAAGTTTGTTACTAGAAACAGCCCTAGATCACTCTTATCTCTAGATTGTCTCATTTACCCTTGAAACCTATTTAAACCTTGTGTTTTCTTTGTACTTGCGTATGAAATGTAACTAAATTCATCCTCTATTCCCGTAGCTATTGACCGCTTCCTTTCCCGGCTTAGCGCAACTAGAGTCGTGTATAGCCTCGGTTAATGGAAACTAGAGAGCCGATCAGCCACATCTTGGGTATATAGAGTTCTACACACATCCACTGCTCACCTCGATACTTCAAGCCTCTTCAAATGTGTGACTTTTCATGCTACGACGGCGTAAGCCCCGAGTGGCTTGCCCTCGAAGCATCCTTGCCGCCACCTGTACCGGAATTACCGATCTCCGAAATGAAAAGGTTGGCGAACCAAGAACGAGAAGCTATCGCCAGAAAGTCAACGATAAAACTTGCACCTCAACTACGGATACAGAATCACAATATTCCCTCTCGTGATGGGAGCATCATACCAGCAAGGAGTTACCGGCCAGTCGATGCACCGGAAAAAACCTTACTCCCATTGTATATACACTTCCAGGGTGGTGGATTCATGTTCGGCACGCTGGATGCTGAGGATGCGATATGTGCACGTATAGCCATTGGATCGAATGTGGCGGTTCTGAATGTCGATTACAGACATACACCGGAGTTTACGTATCCGACACAGTGGAATGATGCTGACGACGCTTTCGAGTGGGCTCATGATAACATGGATATAATGTTCTGGGATCCGAAAAGAGTCATTATTGGCGGAATATCAGCTGGTGCTTGGCTATCTGCATCTTTTACCTTGCAAAAACATCTCAATCGTGCAACAGAGAAAAGACCTTCTATCGCAGGCCAAGTCCTCATGATACCATGTCTAGCGCACGTCGACTGCTATGAACCGCAGATGAGAAAGATGAAAAGCGAGTCTATCTCATCTTACAAGACCAACGTCGCAGCACCGATGCTTACTGTTGAGGAACTTCGCTGGTTCACTAATTTGCTTAAGATTGAGAACCCAGGTGTTCATGATTTAAAGATCAACCCTGGTAATGCATCGCCAGAACAAGTAAAAGGCATGCCTCCCACTTTACTTGGTGTAGTAGGCCTAGATCCTCTCAGAGACGAAGCGCTTCTCTATGGGAAGATGTTGGCAGAAGCTGGGTGAGTTAGCTGACGTTATGGGTTCTTTGGAAGACAGTGGCTAACATGATTCAGTGTTCCGACCGATGTTAATTTGTTCTTGGGGCTACCCCATGGTTTTAGATCGCATGAGGAGAAATTATCGGCGTACAATAGATGGGATAAGGTCATAGAGGATGGCATTGGCTGGATTTTATCAAACCCGTCATGTAGTGAGTTTCATGTAAAGACATAGATTAGAGAGAAGCTTCAATGCAATCATCATTATACAAAACTATTGCTATACCTCGGTCTAGGATACACAATATACCAGTCGCTATGCTAACTCCATCTAATGCAAATACATCAACAGAGAAACCGATAGACCTTTTTCCACCTGGGCCAGCCATGTCGTTCCTCCCGCTCCTGCTCAGCCATAACATGCACACGAAAGTATCTCCGCCCAGTGACAACATCCATATCAGGCAGACGTACAATCTGCGTGCGGTACCAAACCTTATGAGATAAATAGAACAACAAGATAATGGGTATCGCCAAAACCTTCAAAAAGAAATTCTGCGTCAGTCCGGACGCACTCCTATCAATACCAGGCTCATTAACGGGCGAGACTGCAATCCAGATCTGAGAGGCTAACACGAGGATATACCCAACAAAAGCAAACCACGCCCCTGGGACGCCGACGTGAGACTTGAACGGTAGTTGGTCTAGCGTATGGGCGTTGTAATACCAAGCTTTTCGAAACCGGATATAGCATAAACATATACTTCCCCACGTGAGTAACGTGCTCAACGCACTAATGGAGAGAAGCCAGTTGAAGATGGAATCGTGGAAACTGACATCTGCGAGAAATGCGAGGAGACCGATGCATGATGCGAATAGTATCGCCATGAGCGGACGGCCTTGTCGATCCACGTATGCAAAGATCTGCGGCGCATGCGATTGTTCCGCCAAAGCAGCTAAAGTTCGCGATGATCCAAAAACCGCTGAATTCCCAACACTTATCACCGCCACCAAGATAATTGCATTCATTATACTCGGAAGCAAAGAAGTACCAGCCTTCTCAATCGCAATAACGAACGGACTCGCCGTCGCATCAGCGACATTATCACCGCCGACAAGTCGTTTATCGTCAGAAGGTACTAACAGCCCAACCAGCATTAGCGCAACGATATAGAATATCGTGATACGCCAGAAAACCTGTTTAATAGCTGTCGGTAATGATTTCCGCGGGTTAGCTGTCTCGGCGGCGGCGAGACCGATGAGCTCTGTGCCTGTGAAGGAGAATGCAGATGTAACGAGGACGCTGCAGAAGCCCTTGAAGCCGTTGTTGAAGGGTCCTGGGTTACGCCAGTACATGCCGCCGATGTAACCGCTCTCGGGCTCCCCGCCAACATTTATCACGATGGCGAGTAGTCTAGGCTGTTAGTATTAGGATATACGTGAGGAGGATTGACGTACATGAAGCCGACGATTGCGGTGATCTTGATGAGAGAAAAGATAAACTCGGCTTCGCCATATGTCTTGACGCCAAAAAGGTTGATGATGACGATAGCGAAGAGAAATATAGCCACGAATATCGACTTTGTCAGATCCGGATTCCAGTATCCTATCGTAAACGCCCCAGCGATGATTTCCAACGGCAAGATGAACAACCATTGCAAGCAGTAACTACAAAAGTCAGTAAAAGTAAACCAGAGATTTTTGGTCAGCTTACTTCCAACCCATAGCAAACCCCCAAGACGGATCCAAGAACCTCGTCGAAAACGCCGAAAACGAGCCCGCAATCGGAAACATGACACACAACTCCCCAAGACACTGCATAGTACAATACTGCATCGCCCCAAGCAATAAATACGAAATCAACAAACTCGCAGGTCCGCCTCTATAAAGCGACGCTCCCGACGCGACGAACAATCCAGTTCCTTCACCGTATTAGCCGAGATTTGCCGAATGGGAAATGTCAGGGCTTACCAATCGCACCGCCAAAGGCAATCATTTGAAGATGACGACCTTTTAATTCTCGCGCAAGTGCTGTATTCGCTGTTTTGGCATTCGCAGCGCGTAAGTCGTAATATCGCTCTGGTGCATCGGTAGGATGATATCCTGGAAGAGGATCTGCGCGCCGGAAGCTATGAAGCCATGACGTCCGTGGTTTATGAGCTCGTATACTCCACGAAGAGCCCATTTCTATATTAAACGATTGCATTATCTGCGCATCGCGAGGATCTTTCATTGCGGGGGTGATGAAAAGATGACAAGTTTGGGGGGGGATGACGTTGGAACGGGGGTTGGATGCCGATCATGAAGAAAAGTCTTCAGAAGGGCGCGTTCTGGAAGGTTTCTAGAAGGGACTTTTGGGATATGCGCGGTTTACTTCGGGTGCAGCGACGAACCAATGATGGGGAGCGGGTGTGCCAAAAGAGGACTAACAGAGACGCCAAAAATGCAGTCTGGCTTGTGAAGATCAGGAGAATTAAATGCGGCGCAGTGAGGAGAGTGAGTGAAAGAAAGATAAATGATTTGAGGCAGAGATGATTGATTGAGGGGGAGACGGCGCAACGTTTCACTTGAGTGGGATCAGCGAGATTCCCACTTGGTTCGTGCACTGTCACTGGGTCAGGGTTATTGCCTCACTCTGTAACTCTCATGCCATTCTGTACCTGGAAGGTCATTCACTGGACATGTCAAGTCGTCCCTTGTGTTGGCTGCCCATGGGGAAGAGAGAGAATCTGGCGATATCCACACTGGGTCCGGGGATGGTCCTGGTCCCTGAAGCCATCGTGGTGGTCTATTACGTACAATAAACTGAATCTTACATGAGACAATCAAGTAATCATCAACGAGTATCAACAAAGTAAATCGTAATTATTGTCATGTCCTAATATACAGAATTATCGCATTCAATTATCTCTCGTCGGCTGCGCGCGCTGAACCTGTTTAGATCCCCCCGCAATAACAGCCGTCGGCGGTTGTCGATACACAAAATCATCACGATCCATTTTGCCCGTCAATTCATCCCTTGTAATAAGCGAATCGTGGCTCTGCGTCGGACTAACAGGCCTTTCACCGGACTTTCTCAAATCCTCATCTTTAGAGATGGAATCGCTCGTGTCATGCGACTTTGCCCATATCCCCTCCGTCGTACGAACTTGATCCTCATCCTCCCACTGACTATGCGCCGTGCGGGTGAGTTTCGTAGGCTGTGACTGGGAGCGCGAGTTGGAGTAGCCGGAGTAGCTGTTTGACTCTTTGAACTTCTTGCGCTTGACACCACTATCACGAAGGAAGGATCCTAGCGCGACGATGTTGCCTACTGCTGTGGCGGCGAGGATTTCGATCGATGCCCACATTGTGCGTACGACTTGCAGACCGTGCGCTTCGATGATGCGGGGGATGCGGTAGAGTGTTATACCGACGGTGAGTAAACCGAAGCTGAAGAGCATTATGAGGAGGACCTTGCGCTTGGTGGCGATCTGGGTGGAGAGGATGATGGGGATGGGAAAGGCGATGAGGACGAGGTCGGTGAAGGCGTTGCAGGCTCCCATTGTGAGCATCTGCACGAAGCCTTGTCGGCATTGAGGGCCTGGGTCGGGAGTGACCTGCCAGTAGTGAGGGAAGGGTTGACATTCTGCGAGGTCGCTTATAACGACGGCGAGGAATGTTGCTGCGAGGGTTGCGCGCATGGCGTGGATCATAATACGATGTGATTTTCGTCTCGTAGCGCCAGCAAGACGTTCAAAGAACTCGAGCGTCGTAAGTTTAAGAATCCAAAGACTTTACATCATTAGCTTCATCCTCAAATCAGTGATATTAGTTAACTTACATGGAAGCGTAGAATACTCGACTGGCGAGGACCATCTTACTCCCCACGATCCTCTTATCAATATCCGCATCACTCAGTTTCAACCCATCCAAGTTGACGTTATTCGTTCCATTCTTGAGAACAAAATGAACACAGATAGCCCGTAAAACCAACGGTATAAGCGCCCCAGCAGCAATCTTATCCTCCTTGAGTAGTTTCTCGACTCGTACGTATCGACCCGACATTCGCGTCAGGATGATCGCCACACAGAAAACCGTGATCCACCATGATACAAGCAGCGTCGGTTTATCCTCGTAGAACTGGCGCGCATCGGGGGCGTCCGAGTAGAGCGGCATATCGGCGGGCTATGGCCCTTACAGCCTTTCAAAAGTTATAATGGAGCCAAAAGTTTCGATAATCAGAGCATTTGAACAGTAAAAGCAAAAGCAAAAAAACGAGGGGAATGCGGGACATTAATGAAATCGACTGAAGGATACAGCAAGGGGCGTGCTCCCCTGGTCAACTTTATCAAAGGGCCCAGACAATTCGAGGTGAGACTAAGCGGCGCAGTTGGGGTTTGGCTGCGGTTGAGGCACGTCAATGGAGTTTGACGCCAGGGGGTATGCAGCCACTAAAAGCCTCCATCATAGGTGAGTCGTTGACCAGAAGCGCAATTGGCTCGATCTCGAACCAATAGAATTTCCTAAAGGGATCACATATGAAACTGTTACCGATAGCGCGGACAAATGCAAATCGTATCATGTCTTGCGACACCGGTGCTTCAAGCATCAATTATGCCCGAGCGCAGTGCTTTAATTCACTTCTTGGCGACGTGTAGCGATTGCGAAATCGGCAGCCCTGAAGGAATGCGGTTTGGCGTTATGGGCCAGGCACACGGCGACTTTCCCCTTGTAGAAATTGCTAAAAGATTGTGGCGCCAGGGGTAAACAACAGCAGTCGAAGACAGAGGGAAAGAGAATGGTCTGATAAGCTGCAAATAACTGATTGCGTCTTCAATCTGAGTCAGCCAACATGCGCTATAATTTCCCCTGATAACGATCCAATTCCTCCGGGCCAATAATTCAGGAGTGTTGGTTCAACAATGTCGCGCTGACACGTGGGAATTGAAGCACCCTAATCACAAGCTCAAGATCCAGTCCCGTCGGCATCAATCCAGCCACTTTTCACTCTCACCATCTCGCTCGTTTAACAGAATCTGGGGAAATCAACCTTTTTACGTACTCACAAACCGTTTTGCAACAAAGTCTGGGGAAAACGTGGTGTTGGTAGGGCCAGCCATAGAAAAGTCTTGTCGTTACATAAAGGAGACGTAACAGTTTGAACCTTGGGCTGGAGAGAGAGAGAATTAGCCTGTCCCCCTGGGCCCTGCAGAAGAGATACGGTGGAGTTGCGTTGTGGATGCCCCCCCCTTCAAAACTTTCTCGGCCATTTATCTCGGGTGATTCGGTTCTGGTTCTGCACTTCGCTGGTAATTACCTAGTACCACAATTGCACCGAAACTATCATTTATTAATTCGAACCGCTCCATTCTCGAAGACCGTAGCTTGATTCTTTTTTCTTCACTAGATGCTTCTAAATGTTTCGATAGTGTCGGGCTAGAAACAAGTGGTGTCATATGCCCCAAGCCACGAATCAACAACTGGATGAATATCACTTTACCGACCCATTATCACCACATTTATGCATCCGCTTGATCCGGATATATTTATCCCCTTTCTATCGTCACAATTGCAACCCTCCATCCCAATTCCGTGGAAAGGAAATGCCTTTGACAGGTCCCGCGGCTTGGCATTACCCGCAAATAGAGAGGGCGGGTCTAACGCTCAGAACGGGGTGATCCTCCGGGTAGTCTAGCTAGCTAGCGGGACGGTATGTGGCACGCTATCGCTTCTTAGTGAGACAGAAAACGGCAGCTGGGCTTCATCAAGGTTCAGCTGTCAGTTCGACTATCCGCATCTAGAATACTACTTGGTTTAGTCTGTTAATTCCGCGTCTGGTGATATCGGTGACGACAACAGATTTGGTGTTGCTGCGTCGCCACCGGCATAAAGCTTCCGCGATAAGCGGTAGTGTTGCGATTCAGCATGGTGCTGCTGCATAAATTGGCTGATATAGCTCTTGCGATTGCGTTTAATAGTTCAGGGCGGTGAATCGGCAAGCATATCATAGTTTTCATTCGTCCATCATGTCCACGCGTCGTGTTGTGTTCTCCAAGATAACAAACTAGAAGAAAGAATTATTGAGCAGAATATATCCAATAGCGACATGTTGTAGGCGATAAACTAAAGCCAACCCTTGACCATCAACTGATCACCAGTCAATCCCCCTCTTCCCCAGAGCTACAGTCGCATCCATACCGCTCCATCGGTTCCGGCGCCCCAAGCCACGTGGTTTGAAATGCCCCCCTGTCGCGGAATCAAAATGTCAAAGAACGGAGACAAACCCGCCAAGAAGCTATCACTTTTCAGCTGTTCATGCAATACAACCCTGAAACATGAACTTGATCCCCAAAAAGAGGTTGGCTTCTTGGCAGTCTTGTACGAAACCGGTATACAGCTCGAGTATCCTTCGGCAGATGAAACCAGTTCATGTTTTCTATTTCCGTAATCGTGTATTTCCGCTTTTTGGTGGAGGCTAACCAGCTGCGCTCTGGACGACGGCGTGGACTATTCTAGCTATGGCTAGGCATTTCTCCTCTTCGAACTTTCGGCCGACGATTTGGACGCCTACTGGAGCCCCGTCATATAAATCTGCGTCGTCTGCGGGAGTTAGTTGAGCCTCAAAGCCTCGGGTCATCGAGCACGGTCTGGTTCCGAGGTGCAACTTACAAGCTTGCCAATTCTTCCTATCCATCTCACCCAGCGGTTCATACCCCTCATCAAAAACATCAACTGTCTTATCCGCTCTGATCGTAGGAATAACAACAGCCGTATAATTGGTCAAGTTCATCGCATCAGTATACGCTGCACCATCTTAGCACCAACACATGAAACAGCGCCTCACACTACTAACCTCCGTGGTAGAACTTTCCAGGTATCACAGCTGCATGAGGCGCTACAGGCATGAGAACAGCGTCTACGATTTGACCTATGAGGTGTTAGTATGACGGTCAAGTTTGGGTGTTGATAAGATACCATCTGATTCAGCGGTGGAGTTCCAGTAATCGGAATACTGCCGCTCGAACTCAAGACCTTGGATAGTGAGATCTTGATACTTGAGTAATTCTGTTGGGGTTTTCAGATTGAGACCGTCTTGCAAATCTGGGATTAGAGGTTCGCCGGATCGTTCGAGGTGCTGGTGGATGTCGTGCGCTCCGTCTGCGCTGAGAAATCCTCCCTGTAGCGCTTTGTTAGTGTATTCACAGGCTCAGGGTATGAGAAACTTACGTGAATGTTTGTTGCCGTTTCGTGCGATGGTGGTTTCCAGTCAATTACCTGCTATCCATCAGCTGCTAGTCTTCAACTCCCTTGTATGCACGTACCTTGTGTCCAGCCTTCTTCAGCGCCTCAACCACTACCTTCAGCCCACGAAGAACAGGCGGATGTAGTCCGACCATCCCATCACACCAAAGTACACCCATCTTCAGCGGCCTCTCCCCAAACTTGGCATTTCCTTTCTCATCCGCTCGTCTCCGATACGACTCGGTGACGTCTTTTCGAAACGGAATCGGTATGACAGCTGGGTCTTTCATCCAAGGTTCCGTCATAAGAACAGCCTTAAACACCACCTCCAGCGCATCAATCGACGTGCCCATGAAACCAATCGCGGACCGATATGTATCTTGCCCAGGATTCGTATTCGCAACATCGCGATAACTGAGGCGATTTGACGTCGGCTTTATTGAATAGATTCTGCAAAAACCAGCTGGTATTCGCAGCGATCCACCGATATCTGTCCCAAGGCCAACTGAACTTCCGCCCAGTGCCATGAGCGCTGCTTCACCACCCGACGAGCCACCACAAGACAAGTTCTGATTTACTGGGTTTAGGGTCGGGCCGATAATGTTGTTCTTTGTTTCGCCGAACAGAAGAGTCTGGGGTAGGCTTGTCTTGCAGTATAGCACTGCTCCGAGGGAGAGTAGCTCGCTGACGATCTGGCTTTCTACCGTGTGAGACTTATCAGGGTCGATCCCTAGATTACCGTCTATCCAACCAACGTAGCCCATTGTTGTATCGACACCTTTCACGTGGAATTGATCTTTGAGACTGATAGGTAGACCATGAAGTGGTCCGAGCGTCTTTTCATGTTTGGCGAAGTAGTCGTCCAGATACCGGGCGCGTTCAAATGCTTGATCAAAGAAGATTTCGTGAAGACAATTATTCTGGCAGATAGGGTTAACTGTATAATTCTGTGAGCGTGCAACTCCATGTCCAAGCTTACGATTTGATGTGCGACTGCCGCTCGTTGACAAAATGCCCTCACTACCTTGGCGGCTGTGAGTTCTTGTTCCGATACAGCATTTAGAATCTCAACACTCTTGAGAGCCGTGATAGAAACTGTTTCTTTTTCAAGGAACTGTTCGATAAAAGATCCTGTGATGTCGCGTTGGCTTTGAGCTCGTTCGAGGTCCCCCGCAGATAATCTCCATTCTGGAGGGATCTTGTCTAGGGTGGCGGCGCGCTGGGCTGCTGCTCGAGCCTCCCACGAGCTTTTATCCATCTTTGACACCTGAAATAAGTGTTAGGTATGTATGAAAGGCAGAGTTGGGGTTAATCAAATTCCGGGGAGACCTTTGCAACTTGTACGATGCCGACTTGGTTGATGAAAGGACTGCGAGAATGAATGACGACGACATGTGCAGTTCTGAGACATGTGATGAAACCGGTCCACGCATGCACGTCAAGTTTCGGAATTTTACGTTAACAATACAATTTTTTTTTAATTCTTTTTCTCTGCCAAAAAAAATCGCAGTGCTGAATATCCCATGGCGACAAATGATTGTCTGTACGGAAAGCCTTGTACTCCGCAAACAATTAGTCTTTTGGGTGAAACAAACTCCATTTACAACCGTGGGACCTGCAGGTTGCTTAAAATCTCCTAACCCCAAATTCGTTCTCAAGCCTGGCAAAAACAGAGAAAACTTGTCATGATATCTTCAGAAAGATACCCATTCTCTACCATCTTCATCGCTGGGCTCATGCCCAAACGCACTATGGCGCATAGCGACGCGCTCGCTCGTTCTTCTCACGCAACTCATCGCTCTCGGGTATAGTCATTTCGACCGCCCGAAAATCAATACCCGCAGAGCGAGCGAACAATCTCGTAAAGAACAACTGTTCATCAGTCAAGATTTTGGTAATGAATGGCCCTACCAAGTACATCGAAGCAAGGGCAGTCCTCGACTCGTCCACATCATGCAAGTAGTTAGTGACCATGTCCTGCATGTCCTTGCTAGCCCAGCCCCAGCAACGCTCTTGGAACAGATCGTCTGTCAAGCTGAGCTGAACGACTGATTCCGGGATGATGTATCGCAGTGGTGTAGGGTGCGCGCCCATTGAGTTGCCAGCAATAAAGATCCACGGGACAGTGAGGAGGCGCAGATTAGAAAAGTCGTACAGTTTAAGAGGGGGACCCAGAATTTTGAAGGCCCAGCGCACTGAGTGCGTTCCGTACGTGATAAGGTCAATAGTGAGGAGCTCCAGCTTTTCGAGTCCGAGTCTGTGGCCTTCCAAAGATTCGCGCAGCGCGCCAAGGTCCAGTGACTTGGTGGGATTCGAACGAGCCCTTGACTTGTCGTTCCTTGCGAAAGCATATTTCAAGTCTGTGAGATTAGGCACGAGGGAGAGAATCTGCCCAAGCTCGGCTACACTACCCCTTTGGAGATCCAGATATTTAAGACTGTTCAGTTTCTTGGTGCTCACCAACGGCGCTCGTGGAACTTTGGGAAAGCCGGTTGAGATTGAGAGCCTCTCAAGCTTATCAAGATGGAGGAAGCTCTGGTAGACGTTGGTGAAATCGAGACCTCGGTGGTAATAGCTCGCAGCGTGGTTGTTGACAGTGACTTGGCGGAGATGTTCAAAATTATGCAAGGTGCTGTATATTGAACTACTCTTGCCCTCGGGATCCAGCAGCAGTCTGAGGCAGTATGTCTCAACAGAGAAGTCCTCGCCGAGATAAATAGTTTTGATCTTGGGCGTAAGAGCCAACAAGAGGGTGACGATAGAATCGATCTGACCCGCCAGGAAGCATTTACTCCAGTGGACTGCGTCGTTGAGAAGCGAACCATGAATCAACGTGAGTGCCTTCAACTTGTCTTCCCGGGTTAGGGAGGCGATGGATGTCATAGGATAATAGTCCACAATTCTTCTGGGAAAGTCATATCCATCGAAATGGAGATGTTGCACAGCCTGGGCCAGGTCCGGCCGGTTCAGAAGGGTTCGCAGAAAGAGGAGCAGTGGTGTAGAATTGTTTTCGAGGCGGATGGGAGGGCAGCTGAGATCAGCCTCCCTGTGAAGAATCGGCTGGGAGATTTCGGCAAGGTGCTTGTTGACGAGCGACAAGGAGGCCAAGTCATTCTTGGATAGTAGGCCCAAGATGCTGAGTTGAATCTCGACGGGGTAATCAAGAAGTCGCCAAGGCTTTCTGCGGCAGGGTTAGACCAACAACATCAACAGATGCAGCGAAACGTACTCGGGCATTTTGGGGGCTCGCTTCTTCGGGATGCAGAGAGGAGGCAAATCAAGCGAGGCACGGCTCGGGATATTGCGTTTACCGGTGAGTTCGAAGATCCGCTTCATGACGAACAACAAATGAAGATGAAAGGTCTTGAAGAAAGCAAACAGGCGATGTGTCTTTTGTTGTGAGAGCAAAGGAGAAATAAGAAGAGGCGACGTCGTAAGTTTGTTTTGAAGTGGCTTGGTAACTTGATGTTGTTTGCCTATCACGTGGTATCACTGTGAAGCAGAGCGATGCGTTTGCAGTGTCAAACAGCTGCCAGATAAATAAAGAGCTGATGCACTCTAAATATCTTTTTATTTAATGGTCTTGTTATTTGCCAGTGCTAGGCAAATCTGCTGGTATGGATATTGACAACTTGTTTTCCCTAAACATTGTCTATTAGAGTTTGTAGTGATTTAATTCCAAGAGATAAAGTGTACATACCGCCTGATATTCTCTTATATACAGGTAAAAAAGGGACCATGTACGCCAGCAAAATTATGAAGTATACTCAAGATCGACTGCAGTTTCATATCCCATCTACAGCTGAAAGCGCTGGTTTCTTCCTGTTCGCTGATCAACATCACCCCCATCCTCAACAAGCTCCCGGTCCAATTTCTTATTCTGCCTCCAATAAACCCCCATAATCATAGCAGTGATAGGCAAAGCAGCAGCAAGAAACCCCTTTGTATACTTTGGCGCATCGCTTTCGCGAAACAGCTGCTTTCCAGCTAATCCACCAGCATTGCTCCCAATGACGACCATAGCCAGTCCAATACTGCGCGTCTCAGCAGATCGAGCATTGATACTCAACCAGGCATCATTCAGCCCCTGAGACAGCGCATTGCCACTACTTAAGAGGGTGAAGAGTGCATATTTGGTCCACTTGTCCTTATCAGTTGATCCAAACAAAGCACTGCCGAATGTGATACTCCAGAGAAACGCGGCCATGCACCACAGGCCTCGCTGCTTCGTCTTGTCGGAGGCCCAGGCGATGGCGAAGCTGAGGAACACGACGAGGAAGCTGCTGACCTAGTTTAAAAGGTTGGAGTTGATCTTGCTGAAACCCAGGCTTCGAATGATGGTTGGGCCGTAGAGTTGAAGACCGCCCTTGGGAGCGAGCGATACGAGGTTTAGAATAGTGTGGATCCAGATACGATAATTGGTGAGGGCGAAGATGACGCCTCGGATGCTAATCCTTGCGTGGGCTTCAGTCTTGGAGATGTCTTCTTTATAGATCCTGTCGTGCATGATTTCGCGCTCACGAGAGGTAAAGAGGTCGAAACAGCCATGAATGGGCTTGGTATTCATTGGAGATCGAGGAAGAAGAAGGATGAAGACGATGAAGACTAACAGGGTAAAAATACCCTCGACTTCCTGAGGTTAGCAATATTCATAACGGGGTAATGCAATAGCAACGAACTGATAAACAGCCACTGCCAACCAGCCAGGCCAGCTATACCGCCATCTGCAAGACACCCGCAGCGATCAACGAGCCCGTAGCAGTAGCGAAGTAATTCCCGAAATAGAAAATCGACGTCCTCAGCGCCAACTCCTTCTCCCTGTAGAACAGCGCAAGCATATACTGCACACCCGGGATGAACCCAGCCTCGCAGAAGCCCAGCAGGAAACGCGTCGCAAAGAACGAATGCACATTCGTAACCCAAGCTTGCGTCAGAGCAATAGTGCCCCAGACGAGTACCTGGCCCGTAAGCCAGATCGGTGCGCCGAGCTTCTGGAGGATGATGTTGGAGGAGATCTCAGCGATGATAATGCCGGCCATCATGAGCTGGTCGCCAAGGTTGACGTCGTCTTTGGTGATGTTTAGATCGGTTGTTAGCGTGTCGGTTAGGGCATTGCTGATGTTGCTGCGGTCGAGCTGGAGGGCGTAGAAGCCGAGGACGAGCAGAGGCATGAGGATCATGTCGAGTCTGGTACATGAGCTTGGATGTCAGTTGGAAAAAGGAATATCAACCTACTTTCTGACGACTGCCTTCTCTTCATCATCCGTCCAAACAGGCTGCGCAATAATTGGCTCAGGCGCATCATCAATATCGTAGTTTTCTTTATCACCCCTGATAGATTCCATTTTGGGAGAGCTATCCAGAGCCATGGTGATACCAGGTTCAACGTAGTGTACAACCCAAGCTCTGTATCGAATTGATCGTCCAGTGGTCGACTATCATCCGTCTTTATACCCTTTCATCACCATACCAAGAGTTGTAGCTCACAAACATGATAAGGTATCAAAGACAATCTGGTGCGCACGCCATTGAATTTCAAGATTGCGTATCTTTACCCGTCAGAGAGGTTTGCTAGATAATCTACGGGGGGGATCATCTAGTCATCGGAGGTGAGCGTCGGCGATGAGCGAAAATGTGGGGCTTCGGACGAGTCGCCGATGGCTTCAAGCTGAGCCCTAGAGTATACGTGATTGACGAGGATAATGAGCCCACAGGAGAGTTTAAATGAAGTTGAATCCAAAGACAAACTCAGGGTCGAAAAATCGAAAGATTCCAAAATGTCCAAGCATCCATCAAAACCAAACATCGTGCTCATCCTAGCTGATAATCTCGGCTGGGGTGAGCTCGGCTGCTATGGCGGAGGCATTCTGCGTGGCGCTGCAACGCCACGCATCGACAAGCTCGCCACTGACGGTATTCTTCTCCACAACTTCAACGTGGAGAGTGATTGTGTCCCCACGCGCTCGGCCTTGATGACATGGCGTCATCCCATCCGGACCGGGTGCCGACAGTCTGTCCCGGCTGGGTTTCCCCAGGGCCTTACAAACTGGGAGCGTACACTGCCTGAATGTCTCAAGCCAGAGGGTTACGCGACGGCCCATCACGGGAAATGGCATCTCGGTGATATTCCTGGTCGGTACCCTTCTGACAGGGGATTTGACGAGTGGGTTGGGATTCCGAGGACGACTGATGAGAGTCAGTTTACGTCGGCTTTAGGATATACACCTGAAGTTGCCGAGTTGCCGTATATCATGAAAGGTGTTGCCGGGCAGGGCTCTGAGAACGTCTGTGTGTACGATCTCGAAAAGAGACGGTTGATCGATGAGATGCTGGTTGACCACTCAAAAGATTGGCTGTCACGTCAAGTCGCGGCAGAGAAGCCCTTTTTCTTATATCATCCACTCGTCCATCTGCATTTCCCGACACTGCCGCATCGCGACTTTGAGAGGAAGACAGGACAGGGAGAATTTGCTGACTCTATGGCCGAGATGGACTACCGAGTTGGTCAATTGATCGACCATCTGGATGACCTTGGAGTTCGCGACAACACAGTCTTGATATTTGCCTCTGACAATGGACCTGAGTTCAGACCCCCATACAGGGGCACTGCCGGTCCGTGGTCCGGGACATATCACACCGCCATGGAGGGAAGCTTGAGAGTCCCATTCATCATCAGATGGCCTGGGAAAGTCCCGGCTGGGGTTACATCCAACGAAACAGTCCACGTCACCGATATATTCACAAGCATCCTCGAGATAGGAGGCGCAGAGGAACCATCTGATAGACCTATTGATGGTATCAGTCAAGTAGCATTCTTCAAGGATCCCGCTGCTGTCAAGTCCCAGCGTGAGGGCTTCCTGTTCTACATCAAAGATGAGCTACGCGCTGTCAAGTGGGAGGATTGGAAGCTTCATTTGGTCTGGGAACCAAAGGTTAACCAATCATCTGGAAAGCTGGAGTCTCTTTATCTATTCAATGTAGTGAGGGACCCAAAGGAGGAGACTGATATCTTAGCTTACAACACTTGGGTCCTGCAGCCGGTTATGAAGTTGAGGGCCGCGTTTGAGAAGAGTTTGAGGAGTGATCCGGCACCGTCAGACCCGCTCAAGGGCCTTCAAGGGTTGGTCTTGATGAAGATAGAAAACCAAAGTGAGGGGGTTGAATTATGTAAATGAAAATGAGTATCTCGTCCATTCCTTGGAAACTGCTTTTACAATCATGTTTGATCCAATATCCATGGATCCAGAGTGGGCGGCGTTGACATCCATAGCGTCGCTGCACCATCCAAATCCAATGAAGGCAATACATTATGCCCAAACAGGAAGTCACCTGGGGTATCCATCGGTAGCTCCGAGGCCATTTCATCAATAGTAGCTGACATCTCATCAAAGCGGTCACGGTATGAAGCTCCAGGGGGATACCGTTCTGCCATTCCCCACAGAACTGTTGAACACACAGATACCCGACTCTTCAATGCATTCACATCAAATACTGCACCTAGCAGCGTAAGATTCTTGATACAGTGGATTAGAGCTGCACCAGATTGAAACAGATTGGGCGTCGTTCGCCAGTTGAACCTCAACTTTCCTTCTTTGAAACCCTCTCTGTAAAGTTCGATGCTCGTGGAAGCATACTGCGCGAGATCTCTCAGCTCGTCTTCCGAAAGGTGAGGAAAGTGACGAGATGGGGATAATAGAGAGACAAGAGTCATGTGCAAAGCGCCGTCGAAGAAGTTCTGGGGCGCGAGCTTGGATGTTGGGTCCAGGGCAGGTACATTGGCATGCCATTCCACAAGACGACCCTTCATGCCCGTCTTCCAGGTCTTATAATCGAAGAAGCTGCCATTCGCGGGTGTTTTGTAGTTGAGTGTGTGGAAGATTTCGTACTCGAGTTGGCGGAACAGAATGCAGTGATTTACCAGTGGGCTTGACGACTCGGGTCCGCATGTGGATGGGAGGGGGGTAAAGATAGCTTCGTCGGGTATTGATCGTGGACGGTTGAGGATGACGCAGAGGTTTGTTTCGAGAATGTATGTGGACCAGAAAACCCGGGGTCTCTTATTCACCTCTGCTTCATTCTCATGCGCGTCGTCTACCACGGACAGACGACTTTCGTTGAGAAGGTCGAGATCGATAGCCAATCGTGTTGCTAGACCAATGAAGTGCCAAGCTGCCGAGAGATTTGAGGCGAAAATGGTATATTGTACAATGAGGAGAAGGTTTTGGAGATGCTCCAGGTCGCCACTCCAAGTAGCTTGTGGCCGCTCTGTGAGGATTCCAATAGCCGAGGCGAAGAATGAGTCGGATGCAGTCGTGGGAACGGAAGAATCTGTCCTGTTGAGAAGTCTGATGGCGATGGCTAGGACCATACAGAGCTGGAATCTCTGTACTGGGGTGCCCTGGTCGGAAGATGTCTGGTCTTGATACAAGAGGGCAATGGTATCGTGAAATGATTTCTGGTTTAAGACTGGGGAAAAAAAGTTAGAGTGTTCAAAGTATGTGGCGGTGAGTTGGATAGCGGTAGGCCTGGGAGGAAATTTGAGGGCGTCCGGTACAGTGATGGTATCAAGGAAAGTATGGTAGGCTGAGTCTTGGGGGTGCTGTACATGATTTGGCCTGGGTACTAGCAAGCGCAGTAAATTCAGATCATTAGAGCTGTGCGTCTCTGGTGTTGATTCAAGAGCATCCTGGGAAGCTCGGCTAACTACGGACTCGGTGTCTATCCCTTGATTTCAAAGAGCAAGCTCAAGCTCAGCGACCCGATCCTCGAGACTCTTGATATAGCTGATGGCGTTCAAGTAAGCATGCGATACGGAGAAGAAAAAATCAGGGCCAAATACCTTCGAGGCACGGATTGTCCGTCTACATCGACGCTTACACACGGCACTCCGGCACGGGCACAAGATGAGCATGCTGGGATGTTCTGGTCACAGCGCTGTTTTCGGGACTTGCATCGCTGGCAGGCCGTGACGTTAGCGCGTCTGACACTGCTTCGTTTACGACTTGAGGGAGTGTCGGCCATTTCTGGCGGTTGATCATGATGAGGAAATTTCTTGGGGATAATGATAAATAAAGTCAAAGTTCGCCGCAGCTTTCACCCGCGATGGCGCCAGTCGCGCTAACCATTGTTGGATTTCCTCATCAAGTACAATATTTACATCGACCAAGCAAAGGAAATGGTCGATTTGAGGGATGGACCATGATGATCCATGCCCAGTATCAGCGGCTTATTCCCCAATGCCCTGTATTTTAGTCTGAGATTGCAGGCGAAGAGCCCAAGAGTGGGGGTCAATTCAACAAGCCACTTCATTGCAGCCCAATTGACGAACCCTAGAAGAAAAGTAAGGTCCGAAACATGGAATCCTCCACTTGGAGGGATAACAGCTCGGTAATTAATTTCCTTTTAGTTTCAACACTCCTTATTAACAAAGAACTTTATTTTAGCCCTGTCGTTTTCCTTTTAGGTCACGTTCTAATGTTTGGAATAGCGGGAATAAGTTCATGATTCTGCGTTTACAATTGCATTTCTCATTATGTATTCTGTGACGGCTCTGAAACATAATTGACATTGAAACTTGATTTCTACTTCTTTTAGACTCATCTATACTTTGCAATTAAGGCCACATGCGATAAGCCATCTGCCACATAGAGTAACTAACTAGCTTGCCTGTTCTCAAAATGACCCTCCACCAAGCGCACTCCTTCAATGACCCTTCCCATATCCGTCTTGTTAATTGTCCCACAGTCCTGCCTGACCCTTTCCAAAAGCTCCTTCAGAAACGTCGCAGGGCTTTTTGTAAACCCACAGCGACCCCCCCTACCAGCCGCGCCATCGTCCGCGGTATCCCACACCAAACCAAGCAAGTCACAAACAAGCTTATAGTCGTCATACGACGACAGATAAAGCTGCCCAGAAAAGAGATTGAGAAACGTAATGATGTCTCTCGGTATCTCTTCCACGACCTTCTTCCCCACGGAATATAGCTGAAGATCGTCCAGCGGTCGAAAACTAAGGTTGACCCTCGGCGCGTAAAGGTGGAGAATAACATGCTCTGACTCTTCGATAAGCGGAAGAAAGTGCTGCGCCTCGAATGGACTTATTACCACCATTTGGGAAGCACCCTCCTCGTTCTTCCCGCTCAGCACCCACTGTACAGGTCGTTGATAAGAGTCCGAGTAACTCTTGCCACTAAACACGCCTTTGACAGTATGCGCAAAGTCCATTGTCACCCATACAGTCACGGGGAACTCCTTGACGTCGAAGTGAACAGCGGCCGAGGTCTTGCTCAGACTCTGAAAGGCAGGTTTCATGACAGTTCGGAAGGCGGTGGATGACTCTGAGAATGAGCCTTCTACTATCCACTCCTGCAGAAGCCTGTTGACACTATGGGTGTCGGGCTTCAGCGCAGGAATCTTTTCGACTTGGCGCTCGTGCTGTGTCTCTGGGGCTAGCTCTCGTTCCTGCTCCTCCTGCAGAGAGCAAGTCCGTAGTCTATCCAGACCAAAGTCTTTGCAACGCGACTTGAAGACATCTGCAACCGAGTCATTCAGCCCTTCTGTGAGTGAAGAAAGGTCTGTCCGACCTTTCTGGGGAAGATATCTCTCCCTCAAACTTTGCCCTTCATCTTCAAGAAACTCATCTGGCTTCGTGTGATCATCAGAGAGGCGGGACCAGATGGCTTCTTGCTTGGAGAACCTAACACCCTGCGTAAGCCACAGTGGCATAGCCCTCTTCAAGTCAAGACATGTCTCAGTGATAGCCCAGCAAAGAACATCAGAGACAGAAATATCTTCCCTGTCAGAAGCACCCTCAGCCTTGAGGTGAAGAATCTTTTGCTCGATCTCCCAAGGAATACAGAACTCCACTGTCTGTCCTTTGGCAAGCTTGCGCATCCGCATACAAGCTTGAACCAACCTATCTTTCGTCAGACCAGCACCAAGAGTGACTACAGCACGATAGTTGGCGGGAAGCTTTAGGTCCGTTCCGCGGGTATGCGCCTCGTCCAGGAAGACAAGACATAGATCCAGCTGATGGGAGAACGGGGATGTCTGGAAGTCCTCTATCTTGCCGGAGCGATCGAGAACAACGATTTCGTCGTTGTCATTGAAGAACACTACAGCTTGAGTGGAATCATGATCTGAAAAGCATGCTAGCCATTGTTTAGCAAATTCCTGGTTCGTAAGGTCGATGACTTGCGCGCCAACGTCGAGAATAACACGGGTGCTAGGGCTCATCTTAGACACCATCTGCAAAAGATGACTGCTATCCAAGATAGTGCCCTTTGTTTCTCGGGACAGCAACGAGACTCCATTCTCTGGCTGCAGTAGGTATTCGAGCACAAGGGCATTTGTGTGCCTTTGCTCGTGCAGGTCGAGCTGCTTCACACCCAATGGTAGAACGTATCGCGAGTCGTTGGTTCCACTGAATCCCGTTGTTGGATTAGCCTTCTTCTTACCAAGGTTTCAACCAGAAGCTGACAGCTTGTGAGGGAATTCCTTGGATTCCTTTGCGAACACCAGATGACACAGGTAGTAATCAACCGCCGCCTTAGAATACCGCACGTGGGGAAAGATATCAGTAGTGCACTGCAACCGATCCATCAAGTTGACTCCTTCCAAGTTCCTAAAGGCTTGTGGTAACGATGGTGCAGTCTTGACCCAGTCCTGGTACTCCTGAGTGGCATTGTCCGATCTGCTCAGTAGTTCAAATAACGCGAACAGAGCGTCATTGTCAAGGCCACTGTGGTAATAACTCAAACAAGTAAGCGTAATCACCACATCTGGCTGACTAAACTCTGATCGAGGCGTTGGGCTATCCTTTGCTCGGAAAGGAACGGCCAGTTTGGTCATCTTCTCCCTGTTGTGGTCGACACCATAGTTAACTCTCCACCGTTTACTTCCTAGTGCGAAGGACAGGATTCCGCCTGCGAAGAGTCCACGAAGGAGAAGAATGTTTTTGCTTGTCATGTCGGTCCAGAGAGAACTTGTCTCTACGGCCTCGATATCGGCAGCTGTTGGCTTAGGCTGAGAGATGTACCGCTGTACTGCATCTCTGATCTGTTTAGGTTGGCGTACGATAGGGAAGCCGGCCATACCAGTATCACACAACGTTTCAGTTACAAGCCTGAACATTTCAGCTTCAGCGCCAGGTCGTAGAACTCGTAGGCGAGGATATCTCCCAACATGCCGGGCGTCGAATTCGATGGAATGCGGGTACTTGGACTTGACCTTCGGGCCGAACTTAGCAATGAGGCTCATGACCTCCTGGATGACAACCCATCTACCAGGGCTATGTTCTATCGGCCTTTGGTTACCCAGGGTATAGATGAGTTCGAACTTGACACTGAAGTTCTCATCACTTTCGTCAACGATATCTCGAGAGGAGCGATCAAAGAGGTTCCTTGTCCGCGACATTGCTTCAGCGACTTGCATGTCTCCGCTGATCCGAGATTCCACCTCCATCAGCTGGAATGAAAGTAGATGCTCTGGCTGCACCATCAAGACGCCACCCTCCTTCATACATCGCTTCATGAGACACTGGATAGCATCTGCCGTGTGTACATTCATCTTCGTGTCTCGGGAGAATGGATGTAAATACACTGGCCGATCAAGCAGTCCTGACAACTTCGAGACCAACATCTGATGCATCTGCTTAGCCTGTGGTTTCGCGACAATGACTCGAACAAGCTTAGTCCCATCTCCAAAGGCTGTAGCGACGATGGGCACGATGACTGTTGACTTTCCCTCGCCCATGTTGAGCTGCATAACTGAGTTTTGGTTCTCAGGAGGGCTTATCATCTGTTCTGCAATCTGCTGCTGTACATCGCGGATCATAATCCCGCTTTCGCATTCGAGTAGTAGCCATTCCGGATGGTCAAAGGGACACCAGCTTTGATGGCCACCGTTTTCGAGCTCACGAATGAGATCGACGTGACTGGACTGCAATCGAATTAGACGCTTAGCTCGTTGGAGAGAAGTGATAGCTATTCCATAGTGAATCAGACTTTCTTTCCATCCAGAAGAAAGGGTCTTCCACTTGGCTGGTCTGAGTTGCTGCAGAATTTGAGTAGGTGAGATCCTAGGGAGGAATCCAGCCTCTTCAAGAACAGCATACATCGTGTGTGAGAGTGTCCTTGAAATTGAGAGGGAAAATAGAAGAGTCCCCTGCAGCTTTGCTAGGTGAGACTCGCATCTCTTCAAGTAGTATTGCAGTAGGCCTGGTAGCTTTCGAAGCTGCTGCTCCTGCAACTCAGACTCGACATGGCCGTGTAAACTTGAAAGACTATCCTTCAGCTCTCTCAGGTATCTGTGCTCATAGTCAATCTTGGCTTTGGAGTCAAGGCTATCAATGATACCACTGAGCTTGTTGCTCTGTCTGTCCCTCTCTGGCTTCACGAGAAGCTGACCTAATGCGGGTGGAGTCGTGTGATACAAAACGCCTGATGAAGAGAAAAGATCTGATGTAGCCACAAATCTCGAGACTGGTCTGTTGATGGGGATCAACGTCCTTGGTAGTACTGGCGATACCTGTATGCACTCAACCGGAACGCCTTCTCTTATACAAGAAGCTACTGTATCCAGATGCTTCCTCAAGCGAAGATTCTTCAGCCACTGTTTCCACTTTCCAATAGCACTTTCCGAGGCAGGTCCCATCCTAATATAAGACGCCAACTCCATGTGCGGATCTGCCGGCTCTTTCGGATCTTCCGAAGGCCATTGTTGTTTTAGGTGTTTGACAAAAGTATCAATAGCTTTAGCGCTTCTCTTTCTGTAGTCTTCTCTTCGCCTCTGTCCAAACTCCTTACCTCTCTCATCGAAACAGCGAGTAGATGTAGCATCGGGGCTGTTTGCGTAGCTGACTACATGTGGTGCAATGGCGGCACGTAGGTCCTCGTCTCGAAGTTGGCAGCCAGCTGTTAGGTTGTACGTTGATGCCCCGAATAGTTTGCAGTCAGCTATTGATCGGAGTTGGGTGAGCTGGAGCAATGCCTGGCCAACCTGAGGATCGTAATCTGAGGAATATGACTTGGTGGCCATCCAAATAATCAGCTCGTATTTGTCGAACCATGTGGCTGACTTCATATACGAATTGTGAAGCTGGAACCATACACTCGATAAGTATGATTCTGGGCCTTGAAGCCAAGATGAGTCGTAGTCAATTCTGCTTTTAGGCAAAATCTCCTTGGTGTGCACACGTTCGTCGCCACTCATGAGACTGAAGAGACGGTGGCCAAGACTACCAGATACCGGTCTTGAAAGGGTGCCAGACTTGTTGTAGACTCTGTACGCCATCTCCACAGTGCGTGTAGACCTTTCGAGTGACTTGCTCTTCTCTCTCGATACGTATTTAACATCTTGTTTCGTAGTAAAGTCTTCTCCACCGAAGCCAGAGACTCGGGTTCCAGATGTCCGAAGAATGGCGCGATCCACCAAATCATCTATCGAGTGATGTTGATCTAAACTTGGGATAGTGTTCTTGGGAAACAGGAACTGAACTTCGCGATATTTCTCCAAGATATTCCGGACCTCTTTCCCAAACCTGTCATCTTGCATTGTGTATCTCAGGTCATTCAGCCACCGTACCCTCTGCATCTCCCGTTGATCGACAGGATAGTATGATCGCTTCGGCGATAATTGGGCAATGTTCAACAGCGTCGTATACGCCGCTTGTGGTAAGGCAGTAGGGGCTCTCACTGAGGCGGAACCAAGAATAGTGAGAGCCTCTTCGGTTCCAGTGCACTGGAGGAAAGGATCCGGCAGGCAGTACGATGTTAGAGCGTGGAGGTATGCAAGATACAACTTACTTTCTACATTGTCATTGGGTACGATCCTGGGAAGAAGAGGATCTAACCTGTAAATTTGAACTCGAGTAGCCGTTTCGCGATCAATAGAAACTTCGGCGTGGTTCTCGATCCCATGATCAGTAGACATTTGACAGCTAACGCTTGCTTCGGGTATGATGACCGTTCTGACTTAAGAGTCATGGGAGTTTCGTAGAACGAGTTTGTTCTCAAGACCGATGAGGGTTCCGATAGCTTGATTTTGGTCAATCTCCATGTCTCGAAACTGTCGAGACTTTATGCTGGGTGTGCCTGACCTGATCGTGAACTGGAGGCCAAGTTTGGGTAGTTGAACCTCTAGCTCATTGCTCTGTTTGTGAAGAACCAGATGCAAGTCCGAGGTAGGCTGAAGTCGCGAGAAGATACTGGAGATCCTCTGGCCAAGCTCACTGTGTGGACAGACGAGCACACTCTTCTTACCAAGTGAGAGCTTCCATGTGTCAATGTCCTTTCGTAAATACCAACTCTCCGTACTCGTGCTTGGCCAAGGGTCATTAACATGGCAGAACTCAATATCTCCAGTTTCTTCCTCAAACCAATGAACGTGATTATCGGTGAAGTCTCTAGGAAAATAGCCTTGTAGTTTCCTTGATGGTATCAAATCCAACGTGGAGCCACTCTTGGACAGACGCACAAGAAGGTCATCAATTCCTTGAGTTCTCTGCATACCAAGATGGACCGTATACCCGTGGAACATCCTGGTCGCGCAGAAGCTCATACCCGGCAAGTTGCTCGGCATGACTTCCATAGTCGCAGACCGGAAGAGTTTCCGATACTCCGCGTGAGTCCCATACTTTCGTGGAAGTCGTGAGACAGGTGTTCCATTGACCAGTAACTCTCCTGTCAGAAGGCTGACATGAACTTGGAGGTTCCCAGTAGTTTCTGTGGCCCAGTGATCAGAGACTATGGACCACTCGCCCTCTCGTGCATATTCAGGCCATCGTCGCTTAATGGCTATATCGAGACATAAGCTTCTTTTAGAGGTTATTTCGCTCACAAGAATAGGTAGGCCTCTATGCATTGTGACTTTGTATCGGTCGAGCATAATACCGAACAATGCATCCTTCTGTAGCTGCTCAAAGTCGACATTGTTATGGGTGATGATTAAAATTTCCAACAGTATCGCCGCTTGCTGTTCGCTAGCCAATACCTGTTCAAAGTGCTCACCCTCCAGGTTGAACGTGTCGGCGCATACAAGAGCGATGTGCACTGCCGCCTCGAGAAATTCCTCCCGCTCCGTGCGATGCTCAATATCCTGGACCTTGGACAACGGGTTCATCACCCATTTATAGGAGACCTCTCGGCACTTAACAATGAGTTCCAGAATTTGTGACGACAGGGACTTGTCAGCTAGTGCAAGTAGACGAGTGGCCAAGCAGGTGAAAGAGCACAGAGAGGTATACGACTCCCAATTCTCCTGAACCCTTGAGACGCTCTCACTCAAGTACTTCAGAATCTGGGAACCGGATTCTACCTCTGTGACTCGGTTATGCGCATGTCTTGTCGGCTCATCTTCGTCAAACGGCCCAGCTTGCAACATCATCTGGAGTAAGAACAGCGCGGCCTCAGGCTTGTTGAAGTCCACAGTCGGCATAGCAAGCTGTATAAGGATGTTCATCCACTGAAGGCGATATCCATATGGCAAAACAGCTAGAGCCTTAAACTCGCCAAGTGACATGTACTCTGGACACTCAGACTGGCTCGCGATGGCCTGGTTAGGTGTTTCTCCGTTCTCAAAAACCCATGTTCGAGCCATGAATCTTTGCAAGGCATGAGCTCTGCTTGGAAGTCTGACAGTGCATCGCTTTGAGATCTCTGTCGTTGGCTTGAAGGTAGAAAGGAAGGTATTTCTAGAGCTATCGTGATACTGAAACCGAAGACCGTTGTTGAGACATACATCAACCTCAGTACAAGTTTCGATAGATTTCTGGTTGCGATGAGTTTGAGAATGCGGTTTAATCTCAGACAGAAGCTGCACTCTATGCCGCTTTGATTCGAGCCAGTGACTGAGGGGTTTATATGTCGTCAAGGGAAAAGACGCTCGTGGATAGTCTCCAGCGCAAGACGATTCAAATCTCAAGATATTATTCAAAAAGTAAACCGTGGCATCTCGCCACACGGCAAAAGTGACGGGTACATCCATCTCGAAGACAGACGTTTGAGCCTCAAGTTCATCTGTGGGGAGTGGCCACTCATGAGGACTGATCTTGAGCTTCTTTGCTTTGGCGGGGAGAGCACAGCGTCTACACTTGCTTTTGTTATGAACGTAATACTCCAAGTCGTGTTGGACCTGAAGGACCTTTTCGCATTGCGTGTCATCGTACTGCTTCATGATAGCGTCATACTTTGCTTTAAGTTCGCGAAACTGCTTGAGCTTCTTGTCGCGGTCTTTTTGTGCACTGCGCTCGATCTTTTCTTTCTTCTCTTGGAGTTTCGGGCATTGTCGAAAGTACTCAACAGCGAAGGATAGTCGTTGGCCGTATGATAAGAGCGCCGATAGTTTTAGTTTTCCGGACGTATCTTCGAGGTATTCCTCCAACCGATGTAAACGCTCCATGTCTGTCTTTGAATGTAGAAGCAGATCACTAAAGACCTCTCGAGGAATTTCGTTTCGATATTTTAGCAATAGAGGGTTGTGGTGGGCAGCCATCTTATGAATAGCCACCCAGATCTCACCGACGGTAAGAAGCATCTTCGACATACGCTCGGGACGGCCGGTATACCACCTCTCCGCAGACATGTGATAGTGCTCAAGCAGTATATTCAGACCGTGGCATGATTTCTCACTGCTTAAGTGATGAGCAAGCCATGTGTCGAGGTTACGCTCCACCCAAGTCTCGACAGCCGCGAGCTCAAAAGACTTGTTGTCATTGTTGACAGAGCCATTGACGGTAGGGAGAGTAAGAGGATCTAGAGCCAAGGCGACGGGCTTGGCCTTGAACTCTTTAGTTTTTTGAAGCTTTTGTCGCCGGGGTATAGACGCGAGGAAGGTATCGAGTTCAGGCAACGAGAAGTCAGTATGCTCTTCGAGCTTGAACTCAGCTAGACCACCAAGATCAAGTGGCTGTTCATTTCGTTGCTGGATATTGGTCCATCTCTCCTTCAACCTTCTAGAAGCCGATGAGACGATATCCTTGATAACATGAAGACAAGCTCCATCCTCAACATCCCCAAGCTTGCAAAGCCGCCTTGAGATCTTTGCCATCATCAAGTGAATCGCCTCACTAGACGACGACTTTTGACAAGCAATTTCCAGAGCCTTGGCTTTCAAAAACACCATAAAACGCTTGTAAAGCTCCTGTGATCCTTGCGGATGACGCGCCATGGTGAGTTGAAGTCCAACACGAAGAAGAAGCCACAGCGGGGATCTCTTCCAAGGATCTTTACTATTATTCCAAGAAACTTCTTCACGCGTCCTCTTCTGAACCGCCTTGATCTCAACAGGTGACCCGGCACCTTGCAGAAAACTTGTCAGTAGCCCGGTGACGATACGAGGATCTGTTGTGTCGCGCTCCTCGTTGTGCATCTGCTGTGCTTTTCTGACTTTGAGTTGCATCTCCGCTACAGCCTGGTGACTCATTTTGACGACAGTTTTAGCCAAGACCTCTTGGAAGGAGGAATCGTCAAAGTCTTTGGCGGAGATTTCGGTCGCGGTGGCGGGGGATTCGCGAATAAGGCGGCCTCCCGTCGTCATGGCTGCTCTGTTGGTTGGCGAAAGCTCGAATGTCTCGAAGGAGTATGAGGTCTCTAATCTCCGAATGATCAAACCTGCATTTTGTTCACTGAGAAGATGTAAATACGTTGCGAAAGGTAAATATGTTGACACGAAAGCTTCTTTAGTGTATGCCGTGCCATTGTAAATCTTGTATTACCACGCGATGGTTTTCATCATTAGACGGAGAAGCACTAGGGCTGAATCATGTCGACAGAATTACCAACCAGGACATGAACTCTCAAGGTGGTCATTGCCAAAATGACTCAGAATGTTCCAATATTCGTCGAAATTCTGATAGTTAAAATCTGAGCGTCCTGAATGTTGCCATCAGCTTTATTTATCTCTACGTTATATCATCTGTCTCAATGAACATCACCTACCCTGGGCCCATTCATCTTGTGCCCAGAAATATATACATTGCAAAGAAACCTTGACCTGCAAGCAGAAGTTTGTCCAGTCTAAGCTCTATAGAGCTATTTATTTTGCGTTTTAAACATCATTTGGTGATGTTGCCACACTTTCTTTTGCCGTCATGTTTCGTGACTCAAGTTTCAAGATAGAGTTTAGCGCGGAGTGTCAGAATCGCGGTGCCTGGCGCCGATCTCCCGCGTGCCAGACTCCATCTCTCCCTCCCTGAAAGCGTTGTCTCTTTTCTGCTTGTGAGGGCACAGCACAAGCCACCAGCAAGCATTTCTTTGTATGTACGTACGGATACATGTAAACGTTATGAATAACAGGTTTCCGAGCTGAACAACCCTCCTTCGCCAAGGTGGCACAGCCTTACGTGGAACTTCCTCACCAAAACCAGCAGAAAAGCACGTGCGAATCTCCCCAGAACGCAGTCTCGGGCCCGCGGATGTCCTCCGCCTGCCAAGTCACACCAAGGATAATTGCAGCGCCGCACCTCAGCGTGGCATGCCCAAACGCCAATAAATCAGGCTACAGAATAAATCCGATAGGCACCAGAATACACTGCATGCCGCAGCGGCATCCAATTACGCGTCCCAATCTCATGATAACCCTCTTCATCTCGGTTACACTGTTTTCTCCTATCGCTTTTGGGCAGGGATGCAGTGCAATGCACGTCCTGTGAGGCCCGGATGCAGCGGGGCCTCACATCATTTCTGGAGGTGGTTTGATGTATCAGCTCAGCATGCCTTGCGATTAAAAGGGTTGCTTTGACCGCTTAATCTCGTGTTTATCCTTTCACCCTCACACCTGATTCTTTTCATGGCTTTCTGCGGATAAGAGTCATTGACCATGGCCCTGAAGCAGAATGGCCTCAATGGAGGTGCTCATTTGAGCAGCGACATTGACTTTATTGCAACACCCAAAGCGCCCGCTGACGTGCTCTCCACCGGCAAGAATCCTGGCGTTCCTTTGACCAATGCACGTCTCGTCGCATTTGTATCTTGTCACATCTGCTAATCACTGCGAATAGTCTCCCGCTATCCAAAACGCTCCGCTCCCCGCCGACGGCCCCGGATACGAACAATGGTCCAACATCTTCCTCGGCGTCGCTCTCTACGGCGTTCCCCAATGGCTATCATGGAAACTCGGCGGCGGTCTCAAACTTGCACTTTTCCTCGCCATCTTCACCACGGTCCCTGTGCTCGTCATCATTTGGACCTTCATGTCCAAATTGAGCCCGCGTATCAACGATAAAGTCCATCTTCCCGGCCGACCGATCGAGTTCTACCTCACCTTCAAAACGGACCAGCTTCGTGCGCGATATACAGGCCGTCATAAAGTTCCCATGAGTAAATTCTTTGAACTTTACTTCACAGGGCAAGTCGATCTCAACGCCGACGCCCTCGAGGTACTTGAGTATCGCCATGACTGGGCTACGTTTAATTTCACTAGCGAGACATTTAACTATATTTTATTCACTTTCTTCCCTGATGTCATTCTTCACTTGCGCTCGCAGGACGAAGAGCAAGTCCGCACCAATTACGATAGCGGAAACGACCATTACGCGTGGTTCCTCGGCCCACGAATGATATACACCACCGGTATCATCTCAGACCCCGATCGCGAAGAAACGCTTGAAGAAATGCAAGACAACAAACTCGCCATCGTCTGCCAGAAAATCAACATCCAGCCCGGCGACCGCGTTCTCGACATCGGCTGCGGCTGGGGCACCCTAGCCAAATTCGCAAGCTTGAACTACGGCGCGCACGTCACGGGTGTGACTCTGGCACGAAATCAGGTCGAGTGGGGCAACGACGGTTTGAGAAAAGCAGGTGTTGGCGAGGAGCAGAGTCGGCTGTTGTGCTGTGATTATCGCGATATTCCGGAGCAAAAGTTTGACAAGATCACGCAGCTCGAGATGGCGGAGCATGTTGGCGTGAGGCGGCTGACGGGGTTCTTTCGGCAGTGCTATGACTTGCTGGAGGATGATGGGGCGATGTATGTGCAGATGTCGGGATTCCGAAAGGCTTGGCAGTATGAGGATTTCATATGGGGCTTGTTTCTGAATAAGTATATCTTCCCTGGCGCTGATGCGTCGACGCCCTTGGCCTTTTACGTTGGATGTCTTGAAAGTGCTGGATTTGAGGTCAAGAGGTAAGTTACTTGACCCTATTCAAGGCATTCACTAACTTGGTTAGTGTTGATACTGTTGGTATTCATTATTCCGGCACTCTCTGGCGATGGTACAGGAACTGGCTTGGAAACGCCGAAAAGGTCAAAGCCAAATACGGCGTTCGATGGTTCCGAGTATGTATTCTCCATCACCCTACCTAATTCATAACGAAATAGCTGACTTGAAGCAGATCTGGGAGATTTTCCTGGCTTATTCCACCATCGGATCCCGTCAAGGCTCGGCTACTTGTTTCCAGATCGTGGTGGTCAAGAACCTCAACTCAACACAGCGAATCAACGGTGTTTACTCTCAGTACGGTCTGCATGGGGCTCTGGAGGCGGCTCGAGCTGCCGGAAAGGCTGTTCTGCCTAAGTGATGGGATTCGGTTGGGGGAAGTGAGATTGTGTAGCATGAAAACACTGGCGGGTGCGTTTTAGTTGATCGTTGAGTGCATATTTTGAGGATGGTTTTGGCGGTGTAACTTTAGGTTTTGCCATTTAATATGACGACAGGTAATGAGGCCTTGGTAGTTCGAGAATCCTCATCTTGATTTTATAGTCTTTTAACGTCTCAGCCGTGCATATATGATAGCGCACAATGCCCGACAAGCTGGGTGAAACCGAGACAAATTGAAGTAACTGGCGATCAATACAGGTTGCCAGTCGTTAGTTGGTAGCAGCATAGAGACCAACGACTCCTCCAGTGCCAATAAGAACAGCCCTAACGAGATTCAGCCATCGAAACCTCTCCAACAACCGATGAACCTTCTGATCTTCCTCTGCCGTGGACCCCCTTTCAGTCTGTTCCTGGGGGCCACTCAGATCTGTAAACTCAAAACCTTCACCAGATCCCTTTACAGACTCCCAAGCGCTTCTATCCAGCGTTGTCTCTTGCTCAGCAGCCTTCTCACTTCTAGCTCCACCAAGTTTGTTATTCTCCTCAATAAGAGCAAAGTTTGTCGGAATCATGAGTTGAGTAAACGGCGCGATGCCAAACGCCAGAGCCGCAGCGGCCAAGAATGTATTGGCTTTGACACTGTTTGTTGAGAAAGCGTAGAGAGGACCGGTGCTTAGGGAGTTGTTAGAAGATGCAGAGTATATGAAGCCGATGGTTGAGAGAAGTGACGCTGATGGGAAGACATGTGAGCCGCGACTGAACAGCCATCGGATAGAGGGTAAAGATCGAGAGGCAGGTTGAGATTGAAGCTCTGGGACGTCGAAGAATGTCAAAGTTGCGATACCACCTGACGCCATCAAGGCAGTGGAGATGGAGATGATTTCAGCTGTCAACATGTTTGTGAAAATACTAGATCAAATGATAGTTTATAATACTGGAACTTCATTTTTTGACCTTTGGATTTATATATTCTACTGGGTTATGGATGACGTAATGTGCCTTTGGCCATGACGCTTGTATATATTTGCCGGCCTTTGACAGTTTTCCGTAACCCGTGACGATTGTCCGTCTTTAACTACTTCAGAAAGTATTTGATTCATCAGAGCTCGTCCACTTATTTCTACTAGGTCATCTTACATCGCCACCACAATATGCAGACCATCATAGATCAACCTTAACAGCAACAATATGCTGTGAATAAAATCCAGTGACAAACAACCAACCCTTCTTCTTACCTCCCTCGAGCTTTGGATCAATTCCAATCAACACAGCTGTAGCCGCAGATCTCACTCTCTTCCCGTCATCCTCAAATAAGAGCTTGTTCTCCCACTTTCCATTCTTTCGCTGCGCAAGCCATACCATCACAGGCTCAGTAGCAGTATCAATTCCAATGGTGTGTGCTAGCTCGCAGGCTTTTGAGAGGCCAGCCGAGATATAACCGCTGCTGTCGTTATCTCCACTGGCATATGGATCTCTGTAGTAGAAGGGGTTGTCGACGGCTGTGTCGAAGGGGATTGTTTCGACGACCTGAATGGTATGGTCGGGTTTGACGGTGGATATGTGGACGTCTCCGCTGGCTGCACTGCCGATGGCGATTTCGTTGGGGTTTCCTCCGTGACCGAGACCGTTGTTGTTATGCAGGCCTGTCAGAGCGACGGAAGCGCTGAATCCAGCTGTTGAGTCCTTGGAGTCGGTATCGGTGATTTCGACATAGATTGTGTTTGACCATTTCGCGCCGTAGTACATATCTTCGACCTGTCGCATGAGACCTTCGCGATAATGATGATCGTTCGTGACATAAAAGCTTGTCGGGGACAGAGCAACAATGTCGTTTGGAGTCTGAATCAAAGCATGACTGATCGACCGAATATACTTGACCGTTGAAGATCCAATGCGATGATGGAAGATTTCAACCTGAGAAGCAGCTTTGTTTCCTCCAAACGCATCCTTCTTCCCATCAACAACATGCTGAAGGTACTCAGGATTCGGAACATGATTAACAGCAAAAATGTAAACACTATCCTTATCCTTAGGATCAGCAATAACATCAATGCCATGTGTGATAAACGGCCCCTCAAAGCCCTCAAACTCCAGTCTTTTGGATTTAAACGTCTCAGGGTCTATGACGTGGATAGACCCACGCGACTTGCTAGCCGTGAGGGGATCATGCAAAACGCCCAGACCAGGAAACCACGAGAACCGCGGCGTGTACGAGTCTTCACACGCTGTGTACAGCAACCCAGAGTGAAGATGCACGTCCTCGCAGACAATTGTATCGTCAATGGTCATAAAATCTGCATCGGAGACGATAGTAGACGAAGGAGTGCGGAAGAAGCCGAGAACGGTAGTGACGCGATTAACAGGGCGTGCGAGAAAAAGACCAAGACCTATGGTGAGTGCTGATAAGACCAAGGCCTTTGGACCGACTGTAGAAGATTTGGAAGCCATTTTGGATGAGAAAGAGAGGAATTGGTCTTCCCCAGTTTCTTCAGGGCGATCTTCATGATAAATGAGGGGGACGTGGAAACAGCTAGACTTTTTGCCGAGGTCCGAATTTGAGGTTAGATCGTCAACTGAAAACCAAGACTTGTCTCGTTTAGGTTGAGAAAAAGTATCGTGATTGGTATTGGGCATGCGATATACGAAGGATTGGAGTTAGCGATGCATATAAGCTGATATTGAGTTTCATAGGTGGAGTTGATACTTTAGGTAAGCTGACGTCGAATGCTAGGTAAGGATAGATATAACAACTGTGCAATCCGACGATACAAATATTGTACCATTATTGGCTATGATAGCAAGAGAGGGTATAGTCTGGGGTTTAGAGAGGTCATGAGGCGGAAAAGGTATTCCGAAGTTGCAGTCATTACGTGCGCCTGGTGCGCTTGTGATGACTGGAACTCGGCCCCGCGAATCCTTCGCGGCACAGCGATGGAGGAATTGGCTTAGGACATTCGATTGGGCCTACGGGAATTACCAGATGCCCATAATCATCATTAGGGATTTGGGAATTTGTCCGAGGCTAAATAATATAGATGACCTGGATTTGCTTTAGTAGAGGTCAGAATCAGTCTATTATTGGTATTGCGGAGGTAATATGAGTAAGACCTTTAACAAATAGATTCCTTGACCGTGACCGGTATATTGCACCTTGGGTTCGGCACCCTTGAGTATCTTCGACTAACATCATCTCTGGTCCCTAATTCCTTCCCGGGGGTTGCTGATTGAATGCTAAGATAACGTTGGAGGTAAACCATTAAGTGACACATAGAATCAGTTTCTATTGCGCTCCGATGATTACCCCGGCAAGATGTGAGACGGGCTTGGGCTGGGGCTCTGCTGACCTTATAAGTGCTAAATACCATATATCAAGTTCCTAGTTTTAAGCCTCAACATGGATACCAAGTCTTATCAATAGATCTCGAATTACTAAGCTATCGATAGTAGACCATTGCACAATAAATTTTGAGATTGACGTCAAACGTCGCAGTGTTGGGCTATACCCGTTGTGACATAATTCGTGATATGGCGTGCTCAACGGTTCCATACGGGAGTCTTATCGACCTGTCAACGGTCGGGAAACGCACACAATAAGGAGACAGTATGAGCTATACCGAGGAAACGGAGATAAGAGAGTCAAAAACGGACAAGATGTCTGGATAGTCGCAACACTTGATGGATGTTCCGGATCAAACCGTGTTGACGAAGTGGTGTCGAGCGGTTTTATAATCAGCACTCGAACCCAAAGCGATTGATTTACTTGCTCCAGAGTATCTATGATTCAGGTACTATTATTAGCCCACTGCGTTTCTGTAGCGATAATCTCGGAGATATTGTAACCATGAGTCCTTTCCTCCACGGCGATCGATCACCTTCTCCCGAAGAGTCCACCAACTTCGGCCCCGATGTCAAAGTCGCTGTAATCGGCGCCGGAGTCAGCGGAATCTGCGCAGCAGCATATCTCCTCAAAGAAGGCGCCGATGTCACTGTATTCGAGCGCTCCGGCGTCACATCCGGAGTATGGCACTACGATCCCAGAGCAGCGACCACAGACTACCCCAGCGAGAAACCTTCTGCCGGCGACTATGTGACTTCACTCCCAGGACAATTCTCATCAAGCCGAAATAAAGACGGAAGCACTGCCCATCCCCTCGAGACTAAAGACAATGACGATCTCGGCGTTGCATTCTCTCCTCCCGGGCCCGCTTATTTCGGTCTGAGGAATAACGTACCTACAAGTTTGCTCTACAGCAATCTTGGTCCTTGGCCAAAGGGGACTGAAGATATCACTGGTCATGAAAATATCCAGAGTTATCTCCAGGGCCTTAGCAAGGAGTTCGGCGTCGATGATGCAACAGTTTTTCATACGCGTGTTGAAGACGTCAAGAAGAGCGATGATGAAACCCACTGGGATATTCGAACGATAACTCTCCTAAAAGGCGAAGGGGAACCAAGAATCATCGAACGTAATTGGAAATTTGATGCTGTCGTGGTAGCGACGGGCCATTATAACCTACCTCGCATTCCGGATACCCCTGGTCTTACTGAATGGAAAGCTCACTTTGGCGGTGATGTTATCCACACGAAGCAGTATCGTCGTCCAGAGCAGTTCGAAGGAAAGACCGTCTTAGTTATTGGTGGAGGTGCGTCGGCGTATGATGTTTGCCGTGAGACGAGTGAGACGGCGAAGAGGGTTATTCAGAGTACTAGAGGCGGAGACTTTGATCTACCGCCTTCGATGTTTCCCGGGAGCGTTGAGCATGTTGGAGAGATTGAGAAGTTTGTGCTGAAAAAAGAACAAGCTGGAGGAGTGAAGAGTCAAGTTGTTTTGAGTAACGGAGAGATTCTCGATGGTGTTGATGCTGTTGTTTTGGCAACGGGCTATCTAACATCTTATCCCTTCCTGGCCCAGTATCATCGCGATGATATATCTGCCAACAACGCAACACGAAATATCCTCATAACATCCGAGGGAAACATGGTGCACAACCTCCACAAAGACATATTCTACACCGAAGATCCAACCCTTTCCTTCATCGGCGTACCATACTACACCGCAACTTTCTCCCTCTTCGACTTCCAAGCACAAGTTCTCGCTCGCGTACTGACTGGGAAAACATCTCTACCCGATATTCAGTCTCTACGAAAGGAATATGACCAGCGTGTTACTAGTAAGGGTCGTGGGAGGAAGTTCCACAGTTTGGCGGGCGATGGTGAAGAGATTGAGTATGTGAGGGATTTACTGGACTGGGCGAATTCTAGTCTTGTTAGTGATGAGACTGAACCGTTGGTTGGACATTCAAAGGAGTGGTTGGATACGTATAATGAGCAGAGGGAGAAGAGGAAGTTGTTGAGGGTTGCGAAGGGTGCTGAGCCGGAGGGGTTATGGGCGAGGCCTAGTGATCTGGAGAAGGCATAGTGCAGGGTAGAGTCGGAATGACATAAGTTCAATCAGTCAGCTTTTCACAGAAAGAGAATAACTTTAGGATATCTAAGAGATCATCGTAAAATATATGTAGTAAGTTCGACTTTGTGATAATTATGTCTGGCCAATGGCTCGATTGGCTTCCAGCGACGAGACAGCCAGCTGACTCTGCGCAAGGCTAACTGAACTGTGCTCGGTTTCTCAATGAGACAAATCCGAGATAGGAAATAGATAAGGTAGCTAAAATAGTGGCTGAAATCGTACAGGGATTATTGCATGTTTACTTGACTACAAACTGTCGTGCGGTTACCGAGTTTTACAACCCTTGGATTGTCGGCCAAGGATCTTACAGTCACCCGGAGATGCAATCTTTACCCTATATGATGCTCGCTTATCCCAAACCGTCCAATATTTCATCTAGTCTTTGGTCTCAACTCTCAACTCAGAACCTAACCTTGATGAGGACATTTTTGGAGGTCTCGAAGCCTCTTAGTGGGCCCCCAACCACGACGCCGATGATCCTAGGCAACCAGCTGGTGCAACGCTGTCAATAGACTGGCAACAGCGTATAGAATCACAAATAACATCAAGCCATGCAGGAACTCGTCGGGGAACGCGAGCCGGACCTCAGTAAAATGCCTCACCATGCATGCAAACGATCTCACCGATCACGCGCCATTAGACAAATAATCGAACATTCCGTGGGGGACAAGAGCGCAGAGATTTAAGCATAGCTGACCAACAAGGTTGCAGCGGCGGGTTAAGCATATTATTTACCTTAATTGAGAATAAGCGTTGGGTCCTGTTAGTGCCAAGACACCTTGATAGTTACCGCGCAGTGGGAACAAGAACCCTGATAGACATGTCATCACAGAAACCACCGAGACTAGCACTAACTCTAATACATTCTGATTTGCTGGTTGTTTGCATATGACGCCACTGCAAAACCTCTCGACGGACTCTGTTTGCTAATGCGTCGACCGGTTGAACTGTCGAACCTTGTATGAGCCCCCACGATAGACACCGAGACAAGGGTCTGAAGGATTTTCAGCAGTTAGCGGCTGGTTCTACCCAGAATCTGGGAACCTGGATGCTACGATGGACACCAGAAGAGCCGTATAAATACCATCCAATACCTCCTGCATAACACTTGTTTCATTAGCCTCTCAGCCTCATCTCATCCGCCAATCCCAGAGCTACTCCTCTCCATCCCCAATCAACCGTCAAGATGATGTTCAAGACCACCGCCGTAGCCCTCCTCCTCGGAGCCGCCACCGCCACTCCCATCTTTGGCCGCGCAGAGACCAGCACCACAAAGTCTGCTGCTCAGACCACCGTTACCAACAGCGTGTACGACTGGTCTGAGGGCTGGGAGAAGGAGTATCCCATCCATCAGTCCTGCAACGCGACTCTCCGTCGCCAGCTGGTCAATGCTCTGGATGAGACTGTTCAGCTAGCTCAGCACGCAAAGGATCATCTCCTCCGATGGGGAAATGAGTCTGAGTTTAAGCAGAAGTACTTTGGCAATGGATCTACTGCTACGCCTATTGGTTGGTATGATCGTGTCATCAACGCCAACAAGGCTGGTATGCTGTTCCGTTGCGACGACCCTGACAAGAACTGCGCTACCCAGGATAGTAAGTTAAAATCATAGCCCGAGTATGAGTATGTGACTAACAATTCCAGAATGGGCTGGCCACTGGCGAGGTAGCAACGCCACCACCGAGACCGTCATCTGCCCCCTCTCCTTCGAGATCCGACGCAGTCTCGACTCCGTCTGCGGTCTCGGCTACACCGTCGCCCAGTCCAAGCTCAACACCTTCTGGGCCACTGATCTCCTCCACCGCGTCCTCCACGTCCCCACCATCAGCGAGGGCATCGTCGACCACTTCGCCGAGGACTACGCTGAAGCCGTCGAACTCGCCAAGACCGACCCTTCCAAGAGCGTCATCGACAGTGATGCTCTTCAGTACTTCGCCATTGACGTTTACGCCTACGATATTGCTGCTCCTGGTGTGGGATGCACTGGTGAGGCTGAGGAGAAGGAGACTCCTACCAAGGCGGAGTCTGCTAAGCCTAGTGCTACCAAGGAGGCTCCTAAGGAGTGCCACACTCACAGTGATGGTGTCGTCCACTGCTCTTAGAGGAGTGTGAACTGGTTTTCGATTCTCAAGACCCTTTTCTGTTGATTGTCGATAAAGTTGAGACCTTAACTGGTATCGTTTGACGACAAGCCTCTATGGATAACAGAGCTTTTCTGCTCGTGGTATCTGGGAAAACATATCAACCGCTGGATTCAAATGATCCATCCATATCGGTGCAAGCAGATGCTGGTAGATTAGAATGACTTTCACATAGACAGCCCAACAGGCAACAAGACATAATGATAATTAGTACAATACACGATCGCTTCCGCGAATTGACCTTTAGTGCATCCTTTTTATTTTGCTGTATGGGGAATAGTAGGTCTTAATCTTTTTTATTGACTTTAACTGAATGAAGATTCGTTCTTCTTAGGATTTCCTAGCCCTCAAGTTGTCTCATAACCTTTCTACCACTTGTGGAGTTTAGTTGATGTTTACTTTTGTCCTAAACAGAGGGTTGCCTGTTGTTCAAACTATTTCTGTTAAACCTCTTTTTATAAGAAGCAATAGTTTGCTGGTCACGATCAAAATCAGTAGTAAGGTATTCCGAGTTGCCAAAGTTTAAGAACATAGTCTCTTGATTCTTTGCTAGAGGAAAAATATACAAATGCGTCTCCTAAATCAATATTTTTTATCAATCTCATTTCCTCATCTAAGACACCAATAGCAAAAAGGCATTTTAAAAGACTTATCGCCCAACTCGACCCTCTTGTCGTGCGCTGTTTCGCCGACTGGTGTCAGCTCTGACTTCAGATCTTGCTGTTTAATCAGTTTGAAGCCCCGACGAAGTAAAGGTCTAACCCTGTCCGGCAGCACGTCTTTCTAGGAAGTTAGCAACTGTTGATGTTGGAATTAGAATCCTTGAACAGCTGCACTTACAGGTCTTGGTGCCGATCAAGCAATTCCTTATGTCTCTGATCTCGTTGGAGTCAATAGCGTAGATTTTCGACATGCGCTGCCGCCAATAACCATTGACAAATATCGCCAGAGACCTTGGAGATGATTCCATACCGATCATGTACGCTATGAACTCTTCCATTAAGGTTTCCAAAAGGGCGGCGTTCTCTTGTTCTCGCTTATCGCTTCTGATCTTCTGCCACTCTTCCGGGTCGCAATTCATGAGCACATCAAATTTCTCTGATGATATATCTGGCCTATCAAGAATAGTGGACTGTAATTAGGGTCAGTAATCAATATCAGCACCACTCTTTGCGCAGTTGCACTTACTTCACAGCAAGTATGGGTCATTTCTAGAGCCTCGAAAGTCAAAAATCGGATAACTTCGACGCACCAGGCTGCTATGCATGCATCACTTGATTCGGTATCTCGAATGCCTATGTGAAAGAAAAGGCATTGAGCAATTTCCAATTCCAATCCGTCGAACTCCTTGATGTATGACTTCAAAGCTGTCGTCAGTGGCGTGCATCCCCTGCTAGAGGGGGCACACCAACATCTGCAGTGGTCAAGTACTGGAGCCCCGAGGGCATCCTTTGTTTTTACAGGATATATTTCTCTCAATTCAGGATATAAGCCCCAGTGGACGCAATATCTCAACAGATAATGCCAACCAGTAGCCTGGATATTAAGCCCGAGATTAAAGGGGTCTGTTGGTGTCTGATCCATTATTCTTTGGCTTCTCAGCCAATCTATACCCTCTATGCGCTTCCTATATTTGTTTCTAAGCCAAGTGGGCTCATAGAAACGATACTGTGTCATAGTCGGTAAGAGTCCAAATTTATTGTGCGTTGACAAATTCGTAAACCCATTGTTGAAAAGAATAGGATAGTGATAAATTGTAGTACCGCAGAAGTGATAGATTGTTGAATAAGAAGATGGAACTCTGAGTGCGGTCGGAATGATGATGCCAGAATTATCAAGGCACAAACAAAGGTAGCTTGCTTGGTCGTCTGGGATATCAGAGGTAAGTGCCAGATCTTGGCCAGTAACCTGCTGTTGTTGCGCCAGAGAAAGCAAATCTGATCTTCTTCTAGCCAGGTTCGAAGCAATGGCATCCATGCATCGTTCAGAGGCTTGGTTGAAGATCCTCTCCGTTGTAGTTTGATAGTCAATTGGGCATCCGGCTTTCAATAGTAGATCCACGGACTCGATACAATCTACATTGACAGCTAACTGAAGAGCCCTTTCATCCATAACTTCAACAGCATTGGTGCTCAGAAGCTTCCGTAGGCCCTCTGGCCAGTATGCGCAGAGTTGAATAGTGTTAACTCCGTTCATGCTCTCTGTTACAGCCTCAGGAGACCGAGCAATGGCTATTTCGAGCATGCTGATAGATTCTTGAAATATTGCCCGGAAAATAGGGCTAAGTTCGAAAGCTATAATATAATTATTGACTTGGAGAAGGGATTTAATTTCTTTTAATAGGACTTACCATACTCGCTTCCATTCAGTACAGGCCAAAGGTCTCTAGGCCGACAGCACACGCAAAACACAATGAGCGGTGAATCTATATTGAATTTTGCTAAACAAAACCGAGCTAGACCTCTACCCTCATCGGTTAAAAGACTTAGGAAAAACGGATATCCTCTATCGTATGATAAACATATTAGCTTTTTCTTTCATATTCACAAGCCTGAGATCTGTTCGCTTACATTGTTCCATTTTGATTGTCAGCAGTACTAACAAGTGTTGCTATCAGTCTCTTCACCGATAAAAACAGTGATTCAACAGTAAATTGAGCCACATTATTGTATGAGAGTTCGTCGAATACGGTATATGTATTCTCCAAGACTAGCTGTGAATCGGTCAGACTACGCGGCTGACTAGGAATCTTCCATACGACTGACCAGAGCGTGAGTCTTTCCATCTTCATCTTGGTCGTATGGAGAGGACTCTCTATCTCTATAGAGAGAGAGTATCGCACGCTCCGCTTCTGAAAAGCCTACCGAGATCTCGTTTGCTGTAAGGTCAATTGATAGGCTTCCTATATGATCGAAGAGCTCTTCCAACACTTGATGAACTGGACTGTGACATTTTGGAACAATACTTTTATATCGAATAGACAACCCAGGAGTTGCTGTTCCGAGAGAATATTCGATGCTTGTGAGAAGAACTCTCGAAGATAGAGACCAGAGCTTCAATGGAAGCTGTGCTTTGGCGATTCTTTTCGTAGGCTGGTCGATTCCGAAATATCTGCAGCTACGTGCATGTCGGCCAGGACTATGTTCCTCATACTTGAACGTAGCATGCCAGAATCGATAGGAGAACGTTGAATATTCATGCTGCCGCTTGCAGTTGCAACCTGGGGGTTTGTTCGAGAGCTGCTTTGAATCTCTTGTTCTTGCAAGAGCGTTGGATTGTCTCGACCCGACGTTTTGAATAGACATTCCATCCATACCCTTGAACATAATCATGTTAGCATCTCCATAACAGGGATCTGTGATATGACTCACAAGCGTTGTTCGTATCAATTCAGTCTGAAAGTTGTTCTGTTCTTTTAGCTCATTGAAAGCTTCCATAATACACTGGTTCATATCTTCTTGGTGACGTTGATTGCTGGATATAAGAGAACCAAAGTCAGTGCCGATCAGACTTAGCTTTCCGCCAATCTCTTGTCGAAATTCTTGAGCGAAGAGCTGACTCTGACGTATTTCGCTTTTCAAGTCCTGATAGCAAGACTCCATGCTGTTGTCTAGGAGTTGGAGTTCATCAGAGAGCTTTGCCACGTTTGCACCTTGGCCTTTCAATTCATTTCCAAGGTCCTCAACATTAGTATGGATTCCGACTGCAGTGCCCCTAAGCGTTTGATTAGCGCGGTACTTCAGTGGGTGAAGTGCTGGGTAAATACAGTGTCGTAATATCCAAACAGAGACTCAGACTTTGGAGCAGTCCCCTTAATGATTGGCAAAGGGACTTGAGTTTCCCTTCGCGAAAGGGATATAATAACGCGCGTCTGGTATGATCTATCTTTCCCAGTATATCGGATTCTGTACTTTCCGTACCGCGGAGCTTGAGCGAGAATTGCTGGAATTCACGAAGCTTATCTTCACTTTCGGCCAAGCATCGTTGAATAGCTGGTGTTTCAGAAGAACTTTTTTCAACCTTTGGTAAGATATCCTTCAGGGAGTACAGGATTGATATAACGGTTTGAACTTCGTTGAGACTTTCCTGTATGTCTTGATCTTGGCCTTTGAAAGCTTGAAGGTAAGAAATCAGGCCTTGGCAGACCTGGATGCCCAACGAAATGATGCCGACCGCGCTGCCCGCGACGGAAAGCGGATCGGACATGTCGCAAACTGAATGTGTGCAGAGAAATCCTGCGACAAGCGACAGGTAATATAATGTAGCAAAGAGCCAAAAGACGTGTTAAGATTCGAAAGATTCGGGCTGCGTGCAAAGATGTGAGATTGAAAAAGGAACAAGAATTGTCAACCCCGCTTCCGACTCCTGTGAATTTCAGCCGTGAGGCAGAATGAGGCAACCGCATAAGTTCATTTCTTCTGAACCAACCATTTACTGTGACACAGACTCAGCCTTTGTGATTTCATGCATGATTGCGTGGCGAGGCAGAACCAACAGCGACAAATTACACCGCCTTTCTTTCGGCTGTTCCTGCGCCTAATCCAGAAAATCACAGACGAATTGATGCTATACAGACTTATTGCTTGTCTCACGCGATGGGCTGATGAACACGACCCAGCTTCCATCAGACTAAACCCAATTGCGTATGGTATGAGCTGAGCGGTAAATCTATTAGCTGAGTCACAGAACATCTAGTCAACCATGGTGAGAGTAAAGTCACTGAAGCAAAGACGAAAGTTTTGATCCGCAATGTCCTTGATTTAAGTATTATCCACTATGAAGTAAAGTATATAAGGAGTGTAAAGAAGATGTCCAGCGAAGTAAACGTGCTATGTCCAATCCAAAGCCAAAGCCAAAGCCAATCTCATAAGATCATCAGAGCCTCTTTCAGGCTGTCCTCCACCAAGCAGCTATCCCCCTCAATCTCTCCCCGAGTTCAACATCTTTTAGTAGCCGCCCTTCTTGCAGGCGCCCTTGTGCTGGTCCCAGTACCAGCCCTTCTTGCAGCTGCAAGTCTTGGACTTCTTGTCAAAGACCTGGTCGTGCTTCTTGCAGACGCAGCCGCCGTACTTGTACTCGGCGTCCTTGCCGCAGTCGTAGGCGCACTTGTGTCCGTCCCAGCTCAGGTCCTTGGGGCACTTGCAGGACTTGCTCCAGCGGTCGTAGTACTGGCCCTTGGGGCACGAGCACTTGCCGTACTGCTCGATCTGTCCCTTGGGGCAGACACACTTGCCGTAGGCCTCGACCTTGCCCTCGGGGCACTCACACTTCTTGTGCCACTTGTTGTAGACCTTGCCGGCGGGGCAGACACACTTTCCGTGCTCGTATGTCTGGCCTTGAGGGCACTGGGGGATACACTTGCCGTACTCGAACTTGAAGCCGTCCTTGCAGACACACTTGCCGTACTTCTCAACCTGGTTGTCGGGGCACACACACTTGCCGTACTTCAGAACCTTGCCGGAGGTACACTCGCACTTCTTAGTGTGCTTGTTGTAGGTCTGGCCCTTGGGACACTCGGGAACACACTTTCCGTACTCAAACTTGAAGCCGTCCTTGCAAACACACTTGCCGTACTTCTCGACCTGGTTCTCGGGGCAGACACACTTGCCGTACTCAAAGATCTTTCCCTTGGGGCAGACGCACTTCCACTGGTCCTTGTCGAAGTACTGACCGTTGGAGCACTTGGGAATACACTTGCCGTACTTCCACTCAGTTCCCTTAGGGCACTCACACTGGTTGGAGTGAGGGTTGTAGCTCTGACCCTTGGGGCAGTCCTTGATGCACTTTCCGTACTTCCAAGAGGTTCCCTTGGGGCATTCGCACTTGTGAGACCACTTGTTGTACTCCTGTCCCTTGGGACAGACGGGCACGCACTGGCCGTACTTCCACTCAGTGCCCTTGTTGCATTCGCACTTGTCCTTGTGCTGGTTGTAGTACTGTCCCTTGGGGCAGTCCTTGATGCACTTTCCGTACTTCCAGGATGTTCCCTCGGGGCACTCGCACTGCTTGGTCTTCCAGTTGTAGGATTGTCCCTTGGGGCAGTCCTTCACGCATTTGCCGTACTTCCAAGATGTGCCAGCAGGGCATTCGCATTTGCCGGAGTGCTGGTTGTAGGACTGTCCCTCAGGGCACTTGGGAATGCATTTGCCGTATTTCCACTCAGTTCCCTTGGGGCAAACACACTTGCCCTGGTCCTTATCGTAGGATTGGCCGTGGGGACACTTGGGGATACATTTGCCGTACTTGTACTCAGTGCCCTTGGGGCAGACGCACTTGTCTTGGTCCTTGTCATAGGACTGACCATGAGGGCACTTGGGGATGCACTTTCCGTACTTCCACTCAGTACCGGAGGGACACTCGCACTTCTTGGAGTGAGGGTTGTAGACCTGAGGCTTGGGGCAAGTGGGCTTGTTAGGCACACACTTGCCATACTGCCAGGTGGTGTCCTTGGGGCAGACACACTTCTTGCCGTTCCAGGTGAGCTGCTTGTCGTTGCAGACACACTTGCCGTAGACTTCCTTGGCGTCATGGCCACAGTCCCAGCGCTGGACGAGAGCGTCAGAGTCATCCCGAGCCTCAAGACCGAAGTCGTTGTCGGCATCGGGGAGAGCCTTGACCGAGACGGCCAGGGCGAAAAGATTGATGAGAAGGTATTTGATATGCATGATAGGCAACTGCAGGCCTTTCAGCAACGAAAGTGATTGGGGTGAAAAACGAAAGAAGGGGAGCGAGTGAAGGAGGAGGTCAGTCGAGTTGAGAGACCGGTGCCTTTCTGACTTGAGAGTGAAGAGACAGAAACGGATTTGGCGAGGATATCATGAGGTTTAAGTAGGAGATGTCTGGCTGCAGAGTGAATACGAGATCTTGATGGTTAGCTGCCCATCCTTGGTCCAGATGATCCCAGCATCCAGATAGGAAGTCAGCTCATGCTACTTTGGGAAGCATGATGCTCCAAGGCAATAGCTCCAAAGCTAAATTCTCTCTTAGACCGTAATCCTCCTCTCGCAGTGCGACATACATCCCAGAAGCCAGCCTCAACTGTGGATGCCAGCTGTCGGTCGGGTCCAGGGGGGTTGCATGTACCACGCCCGAGGAACAGGGAAGGCAGACACAGCAGGACAGGGGCACGAGGAGGTTGGGCTGGGGACAAACCATGACAGCAAGGGACATGGAGCAGGCCCAACATTATGCTTACTTTTTTACAACGTGAAAGCAGAGCCGGCTCTAAACCGGACAAGATTTGATGGCGATAGCTCAATCGAGGCTAGTGTTCCGTGCCGTGATTGATCCAGATTTATTGATTTGTGCCGCGATTTCTAAATCTGTCCCGTCTGCGTGTCTTGGGACGGTAGACCAGGCTCCAGTGACATGCTAGATAATCTCCGTGATTCGACGGTCAGCTGAATCCATCACATAACGGAGAGCGACGAGCCGAAATGGGACCTACGGTCTGGTCTGGTGTTCCCATAGATAGTAGCACAGCATATACAAGTGAGTGTAACGATTTAGTAATGACAGCTGTGACGCACACAAGGCGTTTTTCTTTCACACCCGGGGCGGATGTGCTGGCTGCATCACACACCGATTTGAGGAATACGAGGTCTTGCAGGTTGCAGATGGTGTTGAAGCTGCAACATCTCGTTGGAGGAGAGGCTCATTCCCCCGCGCAAAGCAACCAAGACTAAAAGAGGTTGACCGTAAGGCTGGCTAATGCAGGTTGATGGGCATTATTAGGTCTCATACACGGACAACTCACCAGGGGAAGGGGAAATAAACACGATCAAGATGTGAGGTTGGGTGAGACAGGCATTTGGATCCCTGTAAGGTCTCGGAGCCGCGATCTAGGACTTATTTCCTTCCCGTGTTTCTCGTGCCAACGGAGCTGAATTAGTCCCAGCGTATGCGCGCGGAGGTACATAGATCCGGAATCTCAAATCAATTGGGGCCAAGCTCGCCAAGCGTGAAAAGTCCCGATTCTTGCTCAATACGAGGCCCCGGGAAAAAGGGGGACATTTCAGCATACGAGGAGTGCATTGATTGGTAGACAGAGCAGCCACGCACGGGTGAAACAGAATAGCAGCTGTTGGTAAATATAGCGAGAGCTGCAGCCACAGAGGAAACATGTCATTGCTGCGAGGGGTTGGCACCAGTCAGAGAAAAGCATGCAGCCACATTTTCTCTTGGTATTGGTTGGTGTTGGTGGTCCACCTAAAGAGGGGGAATATCGACCGACTGTTCCGTCTCCGATAACCGATGGAGGGTGAGGGGACCTTGTCCTTTGGAGAAGAAGCATGAGAAGATGATGGAAATAACGATATGCAAGGGATGTTTGCTATGCTCTGTCGATCTTGCTCTTGTTCTTCTCAGGCCTTGATCGGATCACTCGCTTCATCAACCCCCGCCCGAGGATCCGATGCAAGAACATCGTGTCGCTTCAATAGTGGCCGTGGCCCGCCAACTCACGCGAATTACAGTTCAAGTCCTAAACAGGGGGACCCCTGTTCCCCAAAAGCTTAGGGCCATAAGCTCGATCGCGGGGACAGTCTTGGCCTGATTTTAGCTCGCTGATGATCATGATTTCCAGACCGCGAAACGCGTATCTCATTGGCACACGGGAGATGCTATTCTTGCTAACGTGCATAACTCCTTGACTAATACTCTCCCGGTTAGAACCGTTGAGATCGTTTTTTTCTCGGGTATTTTTAACTTCGGTAGTCTGTGTTCTCTTTCTCAACCATGACGGTGATGATTGCACGCGTTTACACTCATGTTAAGATATGCCAAGGTTGGGTGAGCAGATTTCTATTGAATAATCGTGACGTTTCAGGTCTGTCCAGCTGCGGGGAAGAAACGAAATCCTGGGTCACATTGCATGTTCAATCGTCTTGGCTGGCCCAAATCTCACCTGCAGGTCTAGCATCAGGAGAGAATCAATTTCAGTGAGAGTGAAAAGTCACAGCACGAGGAATAGAGTTTTCCGCCGCTTATTTGCGGGGAATGGCTGATCAAACCTGGGAAAAACTATCCGCCCGTTGTGACGATCCAGGGCGCCATCACTTTCAATTGGTCCCCCCCAGAACACGAAAGGCTGGCCCCCGATTACTCGTCTCCTTTCTCCCCTGTAATTATCTGGCGTTAACGAGGTTTTGTTAATGTTTGCTAACTTTATTTAACGCCTGCAGACGATAGTTGTTCTGCCACAACTGGAGAATCCTTGGCTATACAGGTCAGCTGATGGCGGCCACTGTGAGTTGTTTTTTTTACGGCTGATTTCTGGCTGAACTTCTAATCCATGTAGAGCTCAAAGGATGATGCATGTTTCTCTAGGTCCGAGCGAGCCTTGTTTGCTGTAATGTCATGTTTATCACTGTCATGTATGGTAATTGACTTTTTCAGCTCAGCGTTGCTTTTTTCACATGGCGTTCTGTTTTTATCACGGCACTATCAGATCATTAACTGGCATCTACATGTTTACCCGCCGTCATGAATGATACCTACCAGAGTAATCACACACAAATCCATAACTCGCAGAAAACGCCTGATCTGCAGTCAGACTCTCTCTCAACATATTGCCTGAAATCGACACGACCCACGTGCCGTAAGCATCTCACGGCATTGTCCAATGACTGCGTTGCCCTAACGTAAGCCCATTTGAGCTACTCCTCCAACAGAATTATATCCATACCGTCATTATACCCCCCGACATCCGATGCATTACAGCACTGCATACCCTTAGTAGATGTATTTTTCACCGTGCTTCTGCATGCTGACCCAAGCCTTACAACATTGGGTAGCTGAGAAAGAGAAAAAAGCCACCAGAAGTGCGGATTCACCGGATGGGATGGGAGAAAAGTGTTGTGTCACATCGGGTAAGCAAGCCTCCAATACTCTATCCTGTCGGGCCTCAAGTGTCATTGACTTGAGGTTTGCGATTTAGGGTATTGAGCGACGCCCCGAGATTTTGTCTGGCAGGTTTGCTTGAGAGCCTTGCGGCTTGGAGTCTGGCGATACGAGGCTCGGAATTTGCCCTACGTGTTGCGTTTAATGGGATTTTCCTTGAACGACAACTCTTTGCCAAGTTGCATCTCGTATAATCTTCGTGATCATGACGCCCAGGTTACACTGAACTGACACGGCAGATGGCACAAAGTCCATCTTCGTCTGTACCATTTTTCTACGGTGAAAAACGTGGACGATTAATTGAAATTCGTGCCTTGCATGCTGGTTGCAACATGCCCAAAACAAATCCACCACCATTTCAGTCCCTCACCAGTCGTAAACAATGCACTTCTGCCATAGCTGCTCCTCAAAAGTCCATTTTGTAACTCAATCAAGACGTCGTAGCTTTACGCACTGATCAGCATTCCAGTAGAAGCGCGTTCCTGATTTCTTGACTAGCGTGCCTGCGCCTCAGACATGACCGGCGACGCCAAACCCTCTAGCCACGTTCTCACTGTCTCTCATCAATGGCGTTGGACTTTTAGCGGTTCCCGCATTCCAGTCGTCCCAGGTATCGGGTCAGCGGCTGGGAACACGAGGCCAAATCGAGGAGGTAATTGTCGTATGGAGGGGATTTAAACCTTTGGCTTGGGTAGCAGTTCACTTTCTGGGATGTCTTGTGATCATAGTCCTAGAGTTTAATTCTTGAGAGTTTGCGGCAAGGTAACTGCCGTTGAACTGGTCATTATGGAGGTTTGCGGGCGGAGATGGCTTCCCTTGTGATTTCTCCGCTTCCTGACGGGACTTGACCCAACTACAACAAAAGTCGCTGCTTGGCAAATTTGGGTGCGGAAGCTTTTACGGGATATCGGTTTCCCAATTTCGGCAGCTTTGAGTTGCCCTCGGCATTATTTGTTGGGTGAAAATTATCTGAATTCGCGACTGAGGCTGTCTGTGAGCATCTCTAAATGCCCAATGTAGCCTTGACTTCGTGGCCGGCTTTTATACCGACATCCCCTTCCGCTAGCTATTCTAAGACCGGATTCTGTAATTATATTGACTTCTTGTCCAACAATCTGGGTCGAGATGGCGTCCCTCAAGCCCAACGTCTATTGCTTATGCCCAAAGCAAACAGGTTGGTCTCCAGCGGCCGTCATCTTACAGACATCTTCAAGGCCACCAATATCTATCAACTTATTTCTCCTCAAGCTTTGATCTAGGTCCAGTATTAATTCTTTCTATTCATATCCGTTCTGTTCATACTGTCTCTTATCTTCTTGAGCAGTCCAGAATGCGACAAAAGTCCATTTCACCATTAACTTCAGTACCATGCACGCCACTCATATCTGCAAGATCTAACTGGACCGCGTCAGATTCTCCGGATCTGTGCTTCTTCTATAGGGTGACAGCTACGTAAGTTGGTGTCGTGTATACATATACCAAGGGCGTAGAGACGGGAGACGGGCTGCCTCCCAATGCACGTATGATTTGCAGCATGTAAAGGCTTCTCTTTGCTTTTTGGACGTTGTAATGGTGTTTAACTGGCAGGCAGCCATCAAGGAGCCTTCAATAATCCTCGGACTTGTTTTGATAAAGTGGACAAGCTGCATGAGACTATAGACAGTGTGAAGCAACTTCATATTGACGCCAGAACTTTATATCTCTTGTCAGAGCTTTTTGGCTCTACTCCCAGAACAATAAACATACAAATATCCTATCGAGAGAAATTCGCCGCCTGCAGTATACTGATAACGGCGTAACATCGAGATCAGTTCTTATCTCTGATATTATGCTGTGACACCCCACGCCATATCCTCGCATATGTACTGATAGTCCTACCCAAAAAGTAAGCTTAATTGGACAATCTCACCTTGCGACATTCATCCATCGATGGCGCCATCTGAAGTACTGTGATAGACGCATAGGCCGCGCGTCAAAGATGGAGTGCAAATCGTTTTGACTAGCAGGATCTCGCATGTGCAGTAGGCTTCGATCTTCGCGCATGGCACCCTTTCGGTGGTGTTTTCGAGAAGGCTTCGGTGCTTCAATAGTTGAAACGGACTTGCATGCATGGATTGTAACCTTGTGCGTTGGAGGATGTAGAGGGCGTTGATGGCGACATTTGAGCTGAGATAACGCCATAGGGGTCCAGACATTGCCAGAAGGTGGTTGATTCATGAGTTAGACCAATCACCTGAGAGAGCGATGATCCGAAACTCCGATTTTTCTCTTTTGATAGTCGCTTCGTCGCTTGCCAAGCATAAGTATCAGGACCGAAAAGGGCCAAGTCAGCTGAATGGGTTCAGAGAGAAATCTGGAGTGTCAACTGTAGCTCTTCCATATCTGAAATCCAAATATACTCAAGACGACACAGCAAGATCGTTGTATCAGATACGAAGGCCTTGTATTTAAAGAAGGTAGGGAATAGGTTTTTGATGGGTTGACTTGAAGATCTCTGTGATGGTGTTGAAAGTTGGAAGACTGCATTGTGGCGGTGTTGACAAGCATTTCGTGGCGGTAATGTGCAAGCCACAACAGAAACAAAACTCATGGTTGGGTCATCAACCTCCAAGACAGTCTCACGTCATGCGGGGTAAAAGCCATCAGAGGATGAGAATCACTCACAGCCATGAAAAGCATGTCACAAGTCTAGGAACTCTCATTTGTTCACACGTCAATTGCTATATGTATACGTGATTCAATCACTATGTACAAAGAATAAGTTTTACGTGGGATCCAGTAATGATCCATCATTCCATCCACGCAAAGATCAGAAACTCAACCATCCATCTCACAAAATCTCAGCTTACTTCCTGAGAGCACGCTTAGCCTTAAGAGCACGCTTGGCGGCGCGCTTGGCCTTGCACTTGCCACCAGTAGAAGGAGCCTTGGTAGCAACGGGAGCAGCGGAGGTCTTAGCGGGCTGCTCAACAGGAGCCTTAGTGGGAGTGGCAGCGCTGGCAGCCTCAGTGGTAGCGGGGGCAGAAGCAGCGGGAGCATCGGTAGCAGGAGAAGAGGCGACAGGAGCCTTAGTAGCGGGAGCGTCGCTGGCAACGGGGGCAGCGCTGCCGGAGCCAGAGCCGGAGTCGGAACCCTTGTCGTTGGTGCAGTCACCGTCACTAGCCTGGCCAGCAAAGTTGGGAGTGTGGTCCTCACAGCCGCTGGGCCAGACCTTGGGGCCGGGAGCAGTGTAGTTGGTGACGGGAGGGTAGTAGATGCTGAGGAGCAGACCGGGGTCGGTGGCGGTGTAAGCACCAGGGAGAGAGACAACGGGAGAAGGCTTGCCAGCACCGTTACCATCAACAGTGAGCTGAGCGCAGCCAATGTAGAACTGAGCACCATTCTTCTCGCTAGCGCCGTGGAGACCAACGTGCTCGGCTCGCATGAGGTAAGTACCCTTGGGAGTCTCCTTGGGGAGCGTAAAGGTGAAGTTGGTGATACCGTTGGACTGGCCGTTCATGTAGTTGGCCCACTCAATGCCGTTCGCACCAATGGTCTTCCATGTCATCTCGTAGACCTTGAACCAGTCGCCATCACCGAGGTAGTCAGAAGCCTCAGTGCCATCAGGCGCCTTGCTCAGGTAGACAGCCAGAGGACCGGGGTGGCCCATGTCGCTGGCGACAGTGAAACCAACCTCATCGCCGGGAGAAACAGCGTGAGTCTTGGTAGCGGCACGGATGTCCTTGTCGAGACCGCCAGCGTTGCAGATGATGTCCTTGGAGGTGACGTCGGTGATGGGGCTGTTGTTGTTGGTGGTCTTGCGGACGTACTCATAAGGCTCAGTGACCTTGCCGTTGACGATGAGAGCGTCGAAGTTGTAGTGCGCAAAGGCGCTGGGGAGGGCGGCGACGAGGGCCAGAGCGGTAGAGAAGGAGGATCTCATCTTGAAGAATGTTGCTTTTAAGGATTGATAGTGGTAAGAAGTATTTTCGTAGAGTTGGACACGAAAGGATAGCTAAACCACCAGGGTCTGCAAAGAATGAAATGATCTCGTAGAGAAAAATAAAAAGAAAGGCGCAAGCAACAGCTGCGAAAAGCGAAGAATCAGATCTTGTGATGGAAAGAATGGGATGGAGAGGAAAAGAGAAGAGACGGAAACGGGAGGGAGAGGCCATGGCTTTATCTAGATGGAGGGAGGATCCCTTGTTTCTCGGACGTGCACATCATTGCTGGAATATCGGTGGATAATACGCGCCAACTGAAACTGTTCCTTACATTAGATGCTGAGGGTCTTCTGGTAATGTTTGGAGGAAATGGTTAAGGGGGTTCTGTTTGAGATATGGTGAGTTTGGTGAGATACCCTGTCTGTCAGTTACGCGAGACGTCTCATATCTCGGACATGTAAGCGCTTTGGGCGATTGAGCGAGGGCATTGCGAAACTGTTTGCAGAAACAACGGCAAACAACTTGGCGTTTCGATCTAAGGTTGTTTATAACTATAAGTGATGAATACGAGTAAAATACTGCATATTTCGTATCGTTTTTGACCTTGTAAAGTCAATCGTAGATTGTAATAAATTCTCAAAACTCAATCGACGGAGATAATCTCACAACCTTGGCAAGTAGAGAAATGAAGTGATTGGTGGAAAATGATGCGCACAGGGGTTCAGTGCCGGATGTAACAGGTGAGTGGACACCAACCCAGCGCCAGAAGAAACGGAACAAGTTCAGATGAACGGAAGAATTACGACAGAATAATCAGTGAATGAATTTGATCTCCTATTTACAAACTGTTGCCCCTATACATTGGCCTTATCGAAATTACGGATAAAATCATAGTAAAACTTGGCCATGTTCATCTGCTCGCTCATCAAAAGCCGTTCATTGACGCCGTGGATGTTGGAGAAGGACTTGAGGCTGCCGGGGCTCCACCTGTAGATGTTTTTGGAGAGATCTAATTGGGTGGTCAGCTAGGAGTCAAATACCCTGGACTTGGGAGACTTACTGAGATAATGGCGAGTGTCGGTGTTGCCTGTCATGGCTCCTGGTGCTGCGACTACTGTCTTTGCTTCTTGTGCGAATGAGTGACGAACAGTTCCTGCGAAGATATCCCAGACTGGACCAGTTGTTGGTGATTGAGGTGTTATGTAGGACTTTTTCTTCGCTGCGATTGTCAAAACACCCTTGTGTTTCTGCCGCCAGAGATCATCATCCTTATTGCATTGACGCGACAGATTATTAGCAGCGAGATACTCATCATAGTCTGCATCATCCTCAAAAGCTTCAACTCGAAGGTTATGACTCTCAGCAGTATCCTTGATCAACCCCACAATCCGATGCTGAATGCTTCCGATGCTATCCTGCGGCGCATACCGATGGTTAACGCCCAGCGTCACAAACTCTGGCAGCGCATTGATCTTTTGACCACCAGAGATAACATCAATTGCCTGCGATGTCTGAACCATGTACTGCATATCGCGCGACAACTTGGTCAAGAACTTGGCAACGCCTTGGAGATCTCCACCGTTGACGAGCTTAGTGAGATCGGGAAAGACATGGGGCGAATGCTCGGCGAAGCAAGCCAAGCATTGATGAATAGCTCCGTTCTTGGCGATCTCGGGTTTGAAGGGATTGTGTTCCAGGGTAGTAACGATCTCAGCCATTATGCCAATCGCCGTATGCGGCGTTGGCACTGAACTATGGCCGCCGACGACACTGACGTTGAACCAAACATCCAAGTACCCTTTTTCATAAACAGCAGGTAGCGCGTATAAAACATCGCCCATCTTCTGCAGTCCAGCACCGCCTTCGTCAAGAATAGCAGCAACGCCATGCTCTCCATATCTCGCTTCCAAATGCTTCGAGATATGGCCTGCGCCACGATGACCAGAGCATTCTTCGTCGAACCCAAAAGCTAAAATGACTGTACGTCGTGGTTTGTAAGTCTTTTGGGATAAGAGTGCTTCTAGGGCAGACATCTGAGCTGTGATGGCTGACTTATCGTCTGAGGCGCCGCGGCCCCAGAGATAACCGTCTGTTTCGTTGTAGAAGGCGTCAAAGGGCGGGTGGACCCATTCGTGGAGTGTTCCGTCGGCTACGGGGACGACGTCTTGATGGCCTGCTAGGAGGATTGGCTGGAGGGATGGGTCGGAGCCTTTGAGGGTGTAGACGAGACCGAATTTGTTGACTTTTTCTGGGGTGATGTGTTTATGTCTGAATTTCGTCAAAATCATTTTTCGGAGTGTGATTGAATTTACTTACACCGTTGGGTATGCCTTCTTGAGCATCTTTGGAATGTCGTTGAAGGGCTTCCATCTATCATCTGTATCCAAGTCTCCCATGTCGTCATAGCAGATTGAAGGGATGCGGACGAGCGATTGATGCTTTTTGACCATCGACTGGAGCGCTTTCTTGCTGGAAAATAAATCATGCGAACTCTCAAGCCCATCCTCGGAGGGATTCAGCGGAGCAGGAAGATTGCATTTCGGATTCGCGTCTGCGGTGCCAGCGATATTGATCTTCTCATTAAGACGATGCTGCGCATCATGCGAAAACGCAATGGCAGTACCAGCAACGAAAGCCGTAGAGAAAATACCAGTGAATCTCATCTTGATGTTGTGTAATTGAGCTTGACAATCAGATCATTCAACATGGCGTCAGAGCATCCTTATACTTTATCTACACGAAAGACTTTCTTGGCACTCTATTCCCAACACAGGCATCAAGAAGCGAGTTTCGTCAGCTCACCTCCAGAGCTGAACAAGTCTTTCGCATCCGGCACATTAAGGTTCAGACCCCGCAACCAGCCTGCAACAATCGCGTGATGTTGAGTCTGGAATGATGACAAGAGTTAAAATTCTCTTTCGGATTAGACCGCCGAATGTCTCGGCCGTATCTTGGCGATGGAATATACCGACTGAGTTGCATGTTTAGACCGAGGCACTGAAAATAATAAATGTGAAGAATTAATAAAATAACATTACATATGAAAACAATTTGGTCTGTAATCTATACACTGATTCTGTTGCGCGTTGCGCTTAATCTTTCTTCTCCTGATCCCCTGGCTCTTCATTCTTCTTCACCTGTTGGATGAGCGTGACGCCTGCTAGCTCACTAGCACCGTCATGGACCTGCTTTGTCCAGAATGGGTCTCTCTCCATCACCAAAACCGACTTGCGTCGCTCGCGGTGCGCTTCACGTACAGCCAGTCCAGACTGCTGTTTCTTCGTCTCCAGCTCTTCAAGATATTTAACGCGGTTTGCATATCGCTGATTATAATCTTCTCGAATGCGCTCAGAGCCGATTTGCTGAAGAACGAAGCGGACGAGAGATCGAAGGAGAAGAAGAACGTGTTCGCTAATAAAGACAGTAACGGGGAGAGTAGCCCAGCTCCCCATTGTATTGCCGACTCTGTCGACGCTGAAAAGATGGACAATTGCTGCGGTGCAGATACTTCCGAGCCAGGTTAACGCTTCGAGGGAGTAGATCCAAGGGCCGATTCCGTCTGAGCGAACTGGTGCGGGGCGCTGATGCTCCAGTGATATCTTTGCGAAGTCAGACCGTAGCTCAATCCAATTATTGATGAGAAAGCCCATTGGGATAATTGGCCAGACTGGTGAGAATAAAGCAAGGTATCCGAATTGAAGAACAATTTCTGCAATGTCATCCTGGACGTTGTACTTTGGAAGAATCGCCTCGTTTCGAACCCGTGATAAGAAAGCTGTTTCTTCAGGGTCATCCTTCACCACCGCAAGAAGCATGTCGCCTTTTGACCGTGCCCTGCGATAATCTCGATACCAATCCGAGAATTTATGCTTCAGCATCGGAACGATGTTCTCTTCGAAGAAACTGGATAATTGGCCTGTGACTGTTAAGGCGATGACTTCGTTTCTCAACCTATCGGCGTCAAGATGGAACGGCTGATGGACGAATTTCTTGCCGACGCTGGCAAATGCAGCAGATAGGAAATTTTCAAGTTTGGGTACGACGGTCCCGCCGAAGGGGATGTAGATGAATGCTGTGAGAAAGATGGGAAGGTAGTTGGTGAACATGTTGAGGACAAAGACTTTTTGGGTGAGTGACATTTCGTGCAGATCGGCTGTGCGGTGGTTTTCGAATTCTGTCATCCATTCTGCTGCGTTTTCGAGGGCGGAGGTGATGTAAGGGAGAGATACAGCCAGAAGAATAGTAGGAAGATATTCCTGCTCATGTTAGACAACTTACAAGATTGTTAGTGAAAATGAGTGACCTACCAAGTAATCCTTATACGGCCCAGCATACGTCTCCGAGATCAAAATCTCAATAGTAAACACCGCAATGATAGTAATCCCCAGCGCCAAAAAAGCCACTATCAAGAACGGAATCTGCAACAACTGTCTCACCACCTTCTTCCATCTAGGAAAGTAGTAATGTTTCCGCCCGCCTTCGTCAACATACTCATAGTCATACTTGAACTGCGGTCTGTTGACCTTGACGTGATGAATACCCTTGACGTTCCAGCGCAGACTGAGGTCAAGCTCCTGAATCTTCCAGTACTCGAGGAACACGGTGCACCACACGCTGGTGAGGATGCCGTAGGCGAGGGAGTAGCATGGAAGCCAGAGCCATGCGATGACACCTGTTATGGCGGGGAAGGTGAGGAAGAGAAGATAGGCTTGGATGAAAGCAAAGTAAAAAGCGACCTGACATTGTAAGTAAATGTTCTTAAGAAGAGTGAAGGGGCGTACCTTTGAGCCGTGAAGGTTGCGGATCTGATCGATATCCTCGTTGGACAAGAAAAACTTTCTGCTCAAATACTTGAGCAACGACTGATTGACCTTGGAATTATGAATAGGAAAAATCGCCTTGACATTTTCCCACTTCCCTGTCCCGGGGGTGATGCCCGCACCACCAAGATCCTTTGACCAATTGACGATATGATACACCGAAAGAATATCCTCAGCCTCATACGCTCCATCAACGACTGTGTTTTTATCACCGCCAGGGTGATTCGGCGTGATGCCGTATAGCCAGTCCTTAACCCTGCTGTCTCTGTTAATAAAGTCCTGTTCCGATTTTGAAAAAGTAACTTGCCTGGACTTGTAGACAGCGTTGCCGAGGAGTTCGCGGGGTGCTTTGGCGAATACAAGGAGGGATTGTTCATAGCCCGCTCTGACTTCAACGTCGAAACCAGTTTCTTCCAGGTCTGCCAGTAGGGTCTTGAACTCTTTGATAGCCGTATCATGATCTATCCCAATCAGCACCTCATCTCATACTCACTCTCTCCTCAAAACTCACCCGTCTCGCCGAAGTCGTACAGAACGACATACTTGTCGTTGTACGTCGTCTTATCCTCGAACCCCATACTCGGCATCTTCCAGCCTATAAGATCCCTGTGCTTTTCCCGTCGGTCTAGTCAAGCAATACCCCTTGCGCGACGGAACATACCAAGAAGCGAAAAGAGAGTGAATATCCGTACAACAGCGCTATCAAGGCTGTGTAGAGAAGTGAATGAATGCAAAGAAAAAGAGTGAAAAAAGACACGTTTGGGGCAGCTCCAATACACGTCAGCTGGGTCCACTTGGCCAAGAGTGTTGAGCCGGATTGGGCGGCTAAGTCGGCACGAGGGTTCTTGGTGTTTTGGCCGCTTGGCGATAGTGATTTTGCACTGCCTCGCTGGTGATGGAGTGTGTAATTTTAGGGGTCTGAGATTCAATTGGTTCTTGCGTATTGAGATCGGATCTACAGGAGCCGTGAGGCTTGATGAAAACAATGAAACAATGCTGTGATTTTCGTATTGATAATTTCGGGTTTTGTGCATCTTAATTATCGTCGTCATCTTACAACTTGGCGGTCATCTGCCAAGAAGGCCGTGCTGGTATCTTATCGTTGATAAGATAGACAATTGCGGAAGACAAGAAATGAGCAAGACACAAGAACTGCTATTCGAATCCTGAGTAAAAAGAGCAATTATAAAGCATTTAGGGTCTTGTTATTGATGTTGAGGACTAATTGGCTTATACAGGTGAGGAGGTTATTTAAGATACATCGTCGCTGAACATGAGAGATAGTCCTGCGAGAGATAACTCAAACTCGGACAGAATAGAAGTCGAATATCTTGAAACTATGCTCCAATGAGGGCTTGGTAAAGATATATCTTCTTTATACCCGGTAGATCGGTAGTTCTTAGCCCTGTAGATCCCACTGCTGTTCAGGTCGCAAGGTCGCGTTAGGCCGTCTTTGTTCCGGCAGCGGGCCCTATCCAGTTACTTGTTTAAGCTGGGCCATGGATTAAGCAACTGAAGGCGTGTGGTGCACTAAATAATTATAAGATAGAATATTCATTTTCGTTCTAAGGGTCTAGATACTTCTATTGCTCTGTTTGGAGCCATGGACCCTGAACCCGAATCAAAATGGATGCACCTCCAACAAGAGCCAATGAAAGGGTGGCCGAAAATGAATGGGATGCCAGAAGACGCCAGAATAATAGGTACAGAGGCACATCACGAGATGGAAGCGCAAGCCGCCAATCAATCAGATTATTCTTCTTCGCTCAATGTCAAGCAATGGAAATGCCGAGGTGATATCATATTCGTCACTTCCATCCAATTCCCCAAGTCACACGAGGGCACACGAGCAGCTGAACACCAACAAGACAAAGATAAGCATTTCGCGATGTCATCAGGCGGAAATTAAGAATTTCAACGTATCGGGTCGAAGCGTTTAGACGCTCAAAGGTGATGATGGTTGCCAGTCACGGTATGCGGTACAAAAGTGTACATACATACAACGAGACTTGTGGCAGAATGAGATGTTGTCGCAGCGCCATTTGCACTGTGATGATGAGGGGTCTCGAGATTGTCGTCCAACGTTACCATTTCGACCCCGCGATGGTTCAACATGACGTTGGTCAGCATCATACCATCCTGAGGTATGGGAGGGATGACGACGCGAGGGATGAGAGCGGGAGATATATGAAGCTGCCGTCCCAACACTGTACTGTCGCTTCAGACTCAATCTAAACACCAAGACGTTTACACAAAATATAATATTACAGCAAAGAACAAAATATCATGTCTGAGAGAAGACATTCTGATCCAAAGGCCCCGACTGGTCTCGATGATGAGACGGCCGAAGAGGTCCACGACATCATGCACCAGGCCGAGGTAGAAGAGCAAAAGGTAAGCCGCTTGATCAATTGAAGGCATATACTAATAAGTAATAGTTGCACGGAAAAGATGCGCTGTGTCAGGATGATGTTGGACCAAGTGAGGGAGGAGAACAAAAAAAGCAGTCGGCGATGGGCAAGGTTAAAGAGGCGCTGAATCTGGGTAAATAAATGCTGCGACAACCAAGGTACTTGACGATGGGGATAATTTCCTATGTCGGCGTTGATACCAAATTGTTACATTAATTGATCTGAGTTATTTATTGAGAATGCGGAATTAATTACTCAATTGAAAGGGTATAGAACAAAACACTAGGGTATCTTGACATTATCATCCTCCGCCATCATCAGCATCGCATCATGCATCACATCCCAAGAACAAGACACGCGAAAAACAAAACAGCAATCGCCAAAATCATTCCACCGGGGCTCTTTAACCCCATCGCGCCATCCTCATCCACTGGCTTCCCATCAGCAGCGCTCACCTTCTCACCACTAGGATACCGAATATTAACAACAGCCTCCCCCTTCAACTCATCCGGCACGCCCATCGTATGCGGACACTTGGCCTGGTTCTCCGCCGGATAATCCAACTCACACGTCTCATCATGTCCAAGCGTACATATCGAGTCGAGAATATTGTAAAGAACGTAATTATCGCCCACCCACGTACTCTCGTTCCGATCAAGGCACGACGTTAAAAAGTTCATGCTATTCGCTGCGCTGAGCGGTAACCTGCTCTTCTTTGTATGTATTAAGTCGGAGCACTTGGATGCGTCGACGTTGGAGTATGTCATCTCGACGGGACCGCCGGCCGTGGGCTTGTCGGTGGCAGAGTAGCCTGTGTAGAGGTAATTCCACGCATCGTAGCTGACGTCGTAAGCGCCTTGGGATTGATCTACGCGGAGGAGATGCACGGTGCGGTCTTGGTACGTGAGCGCGATGCAAATGTTGTTGCAGTCGACGGAATACGGCCAGTAGGCGATGCGATTCGTGTTGACCTGGTGATATTAGCCCGGTTCAATTGATGCGGTTAATGTCGCGTACTTTGCACCCGAGGACACCGATTGACGAGGAGTAACTATCATGCGGCGTCGCCCAAACCGTGCCGCCGTCTGATTTGCGCGCGGAGGATAGAGAGATGAGGAGGGAGTGGACGAGCAGCGAGAGCCGCAGCATTTTCGAGGGAGTGAACACGCCTGACGTAGGGCGAGAGGAATGAGTGTGATAGAAGGCAGCATTTTCTTTTTTTGCGACAGCCACGCGAGGGAAAACGGGGGGGAATGGTATTAGGGGTCTGGGGGGAAGGCAATTGGCCCTGATCTTTACTGGATTGAGATTAAGCATTGATTACGGGCAGGGCGTTAGGCTGTTTTGGGGATGATATGGCGAGAGGGACAGGGGTTGGAATGAGTTGTTTTTTTCTTGATCTCGGCACTTCGGGAGGATTGAGCAGTGGCCAGTTGAGATGTGCATTGTAAGAAGGCTCATTCAGTTGTAATGACTATTGTGAAGAATATAAGGTGAAACATAAAGAGTTGGATATGTCTCGATTGTTTAATTACTGGCATGCGACACTATAGAGTACTGACTTGACCAAAACACAAATGCTCCTCTCACCCACGGACCAACCGCTCCCTCCACAAAACATGACAGTTTCAAGCCCCGTATCTCGCATCATGATCCCCCATCCAAGCCCACCTCCACAAAATACCCCTCTTGGCAGGGCTGAGCTACAGAAACCAAAAACCGACTAATACGCGTTGACGTCGACGCCGCAGAAATGCTGTTTTAGTCTCGGGACATGATCCCTCGTTTAGACCGTGTTCGTGATGCCAAGATGGGGGCCATTTCAGATATTCTGCCTATATAACAAGCAAGCAATTACCCCAAGAATCGTTCGCGTTCGCAGCATCTTAGTTCAGTGCATCGCACACAATGACTCGTCTCTGTAAACTTATCGTTTTTCTTATCCCTTCTGTTCTTGGTGGCTCTGTGCCCAGGACTTGCAAGGCATACCCTGGGTCTTCAGACTGGCCTTCGTATAAGGCGTGGTCTCGTCTTAATGATACTTTAGACGGTAGACTCTTTGAGCCTGTTCCTCTTGGGGCTGTTTGTCATAAGGGCTGGCCATCTTATGATAAAGATACTTGTCCCAAGGTCGCTGAGGCATGGAAGCATTATGATCTTCATACGCAGGATCCTGTCTCGCTTATTTACGATCAGTATTCGAACTGGACTTGTCTTCCGGATGCAAGCTATCCGTGTAGCGGAAGTGGATATCCTGCTTACGTTGTTAATGTTACCAAGGCGGAGGATATCAAGATTGGAATCGACTTTGGTAAGTATTTGACGATTCAGTACGAGCTTTGCTAATGATTGATAGCTCGAAAGAACAACATCAGACTCATTGTCAAGAACACTGGCCATGACTACATGGGCCGCTCCATTGCCCCAGGTTCTCTCTCCCTCTGGACGCACCATCTCAAGGACATAACCTACCATAAAGGCGCCTTTAGACTTTACAACTCCAAGACCGTCATTACCGGGGATGCTGTTACTGCGGGTGCGGGAACCCAGATGTATGACCTCTACACCATGCTGGATAAGTATGGCCGCGTTGTTGTCGGCGGCGGCGGAAAGACCGTCGGTCTCGGAGGCTACGTCACCGGCGGTGGTCATTCACTCCTATCAACTAAACATGGCCTTGCAGTTGATCAGGTCCTCCAGATGACAATGGTCACACCATCTGGGAAGATTCTGACTGTTAATGAAGATAACCATCCCGACCTCTTCTGGGCAATGCGAGGAGTAAGTCACCTACCATTTAAATACCCATTTATACTACCCATTTACCACCCATTTATACCACTCATTCTTACTACCCATTATACTAACAATATAGGGCGGCGGCTCAACCTTTGGAGTTCTCACATCCATTACAATGAAAGTCTACAAAACCCCTAAAATCACCGCATCAGCCTTCACAATCGGAACATCCGCAGCCGCACCCTTCAAATACGACCTCCTCGCCTACGTCCTCTCCCAATTTTCCTCTTTATCCGACGCCGGTCTTTCAGGCTATACCAATCTCAGCCCCCAAACACCCAACCCCGCCGGCGGCACCGACGAAGTAGCCGGGATCCAGGGTGTCTTTGCGGCACAGGACGTCAGTGACCCAGAGTACATTCTTAAGCTGTTCAAGCCGATCAATGATACTATTCAGAAGCGGTGGCCGGGGGCTGTGCAGTTTAGTGCTACGAAGGAACAGTATGGCTCGTTTTTGGAGTGGTATGATGTTTATTTTGATCAGGGTGCTGCGGGGGTGACGCTGTATCTTGCTTCGCGATTGTTGGGGAGGGAGGCGCTGGGTGATGAGAAGTTTAAGGGGGCGCTGGAGGAGAGTTTGGATGCTGCTGGGGGGTTGACAGTTCATTTGATCGCTGGGAAGGGCGTTAGGGATGCAAAGCCTAGAGGGGGGAGTTCAGCTGTTAACCCAGGATGGAGGAAGAGTTATATCCACGCTAGTAAGTCGAAGAACCTTGAGAGTCCGTTTGAGGGTTGCTAACGAGTCTGTTAGTATCTGGAGAGTCTTTTGAGCCTTTTAACAAGACTTCTAAAGCCGAGGCCGTCAAGAGGTTGAATGCCTCTATGGAGCCATTCCGCAAACTGTCTCCGGATACGGGTGCTTATATCAATGAGGTAAGACATTGTATACTACTGGATGGAGTGCTTATTTAACGTGTACTAGGCTCTTCCTTTCGAACCAGACTGGCGGCATGCCTTTTGGGGTAAGAATTACGAGAGACTTTTATCGATCAAGAGGAACGTTGATCCTGATGATGTTCTATGGTGCTCTCCTTGCGTTGGAAGTGAGAAATGGGAGCAGAAGGACAATGGCCGTCTCTGCCGAGTCAAATGAGTCTGCGATAGGAAACATTGACAAGGGCTGCAAACTGAGTGGGGTTGGGTTGATATTGATGAACTAGATATATGTTCGGGGATAGTTTATGTCTACAACTTTGGTTCGCAAACGGCAATAAACGGTGAAATGACGCCTACAAAAATTAGCAATGCCATTAATAGATGATCATATAACTTACTGCTCAGAAAAAGCCTTCCAGTCTTGACATCATGCACAACCGTCGTAGCAGCCGGCAAAACCTCCCCCTTCACATCCTCAAGCACTTTTTCAACAACATACTCCCCCGCAACTATCCTAACTCTCAATACAGCACTAGGCGGATGAGCATTGTATGGGTCATCATACGCCTTGAAGATCTCAACGCCGATGGGAAAGGCAGCGATCCATATATCACCGTTCTCATCGATGGATGCAATTATCAATTCCATAGCCTAGATTGACTTCATCAATCTTTTCGAGATCTTTGTTAGGAAGAATGCGGTACATGTATAAACGACCTGTTATGGAGTCGGGGAGGTAGAGGATGTTGTCTTTTATGGCGAGACCGTTTGGGAATTGGAGGTTTGGTGCGACGGTTTTGCAGGTTTGAGTATCGCAGAATGTCACGTCGGAGAAGCCTAGAATCATGGACATATGATGCCGCTGTCTTGTCAGTATGCGCTATGAAAGAGGCATTGGAATATGTACCCAGCCGAATTTATGAGGACCGTGATCGTTACTGATATAGAAAGAATGATCACCGAGTGCCGCAACACGGTTTGGAGTGGCGATTCCTTGGTTAGCATATGTCCAAACATGCTTCATCTGCGTCGCTTGGGGACCAGTAACAAAGTGCTCGATAGTCGCGTTTCCACCATGAACATGTTGATCTACCAATTTTCCATCTGCATCAATCGAAGGCCGCAAGTTGACGAGAAATAAATCAATATCGCCATTTTTCTGCTCAATGCCAGAGAAACCAGCGACGTTGATGAGTCAATCACCAGCAGTACCCTCAAAATCGGGTGTTTTCAACGCGCGGAACTCAAACCCGTTATCAATCGGCTTATCGATATCCAGCGCAACGATAGCGTCGCGCTGCGATCGACCCGAAACATTGCGAAACCCAACACTGCACAATTAATTACACTGCAAATATAAATACGTCTGGGAGAAACATACTTTGGCTGCCATTGCTTTCGTGCAAATGGATCCGAGCACGCGAGGAACAATTGGCGCGTAGATTGAGATAAGTACATGTCCTCGCAAGCTTCCAGCCGATGGTGCACGATTTTACGGCATCGGTAGGGGAATTCGCTGAGGGGTTGGATGGTTCTGTTTATGCCGAAACCAAGCCATATTGCTTCTTGGAGGTAGATCTGGAAGAGGATTGCGAGGAGGGCGATGGCTGCGATGCTGATTTTGCCCAAGAGAGTGGCCATCTTGTGAACGTTGGTTATGGTGATTGAGAGAAGAGAAAGTAAAATAGAATATGGTTCGATGGAGGATGCGCATCCTAGGCAATTGGTATAACCGCTACTGTCATGGTCGGATGAATGCAAGCCGACAGTTTCGGAAGAGTCGTTCACGCATTAACGTCACATCTTCTATTCAGCATCAATTCGTCCCAGTGCATCACCTACAGCTCACAAAAGGGTGTCTCAAACACTTGAACCTCACCAAACATCACATCACCAAGTCAATCGAGGCTGTCATGAAAAGTCAATATCGTATAAATACATCCAATCGATGTAAATATCCAATCTAAGAATAATGCGCTTCTAGAAGCAAGATACAAAATAAAGGGAATAATTATCATCCCATATCTACCATCGCGAAAAGTATCTACGCTTCACCTTATTAAATAAGTATTAAATGTCTCTCATCCATTATCTCCTTTTTACAGAGCTGCCACAAATGCGCCCACTATAAACGCTGCCAGCGCTGGGACGTTCCATGCGCTCGCGCCGTTGACGATCGCGGGGCTGGTGCCCGTTGGCTCAGAGGGTGTTGAGTCAGCGGGTGTGCCTGTTGGCTTGACGACGGTGGCGACGGTGTTGGGGGGTTGGGCGTAGACGTGTGTGGGCTGGTAGGTGTGAAGCTCCTCGAGAGGGTTGCCGCCGGTGGGCTTGGAGGCGGTGCCAGTGGGCTCAGGGTAATCCTGAGTAGCGTGGCCCTTGGTGGGTTGCTCATAACCTGGTTTGGTGTAGTGACCTGTGAAAGTACCGTTGTTGTGATGGTTAGAACCAGGAGGTCCGCAGGTGCTGCAGTGGCCGGGAATAGGAGTGGGCTTGGGCGCCTTGACGACCGATGTGATGGTGACGGTGCGGTATCCCTTGGTGGTAGCCTCTTTGCAGCCAAAGTTTCCAAAGCCGCATTGGATAGCTTCGGGGATCGTGAACACGCCGGTAGGTTGCTCGGGGTTGATGATCTGCGTGTTGTGCACGATCTCGGTGGTGACGTCGCCCTTGTTGCAGGAGCCGGAATCGGGGCAGGAAGTGATGGTGTACACGCGGGTTGATGTAAGGGTCGATTTGACGGGACCCTTGGTGGGTTGAGGAGCAACGCCTGTAGCTTCGGAGCCGGGACAGTATGTTGTGAGAGAGGTGATGATCTCGGTGGTGACATGGCCGACGGGGCAGTCGGTGACGCTGGGAGGGCAGGCAGTGACCGTATAGACCTTGCTGGTTGTGACGGTGGAAGTGATGGTTGTAGAAGGAGCAGAAGTAGTAGGGAGAACATAAGTGTTGCCAGATCCGCCGGTAGATGTTGCATTAGGCTTGGAGGTTGTGAAAGTAGTGTTGGAGTAACGAGTAGTAGAGAAGGAAAGGGTAGTATCGGCAGTCGTCTCAGCAGAAGAAACAGACTCGGTGGCAGACTCGGAAGCAGACTCGGTGGAAGTAGGAGCTCCAGAAGTGGTGGTAGAGTCAGAGCCGCACTCACCAACCAAGTCAGGCACGGCATCGGGACCGGTACCGATAGCGACGAGGTTAGTACCGCAGTCCTCGTTGTTAGCGAGCCAGACATTCCTGTTATCCCAATCGTACACGACGTACGCAGCGCGGAGGAAAGTGTCGCCGAGGACGGGGAACTCATCGTCCTGGAAGACACCAAGCACACAGCGGTCGTCGTTGTGCCAGATAAAGTCTGCGTAGGGGACCTTGATGACGGTGTTGCCGAACTTGAAGTCGACGGTGCCCTTGAGGTCGGCGACGGAGCAGTCGACGTCGACGTATGCGCCGGGGGTTCGCTGGGCGGTGGGGAAGGCTGCGACGATCTTGTTGAAGATGGCGCCGGGGAGGGCGCTGACGGTGTATCCGCTGTCGAGGAGGACGGGCTGGCCGTTTGTCTGGGAGAAGATTGCGTCTTCGGAGCCGTCGTCTTGGATGATGCTGATGCCGTCGAGGTGGACCCAGTAACTGGTATTGTTAGACGGGCGCTTGTTTCAATTGAGCGCGGGGGACTTACCGGGTGAGACCATCGGGGGAGGACTCGGCGGGGATGATGGGGCGCTTCTCAAGACGACCGGTGTATTTCTTGGTGTCGAGACCACCAAAGATAACGGCGCCGCGATCGCTATCGAGGGTGCGAATGTCGAGACTCAATGCGCGGCTCTTGATGAGGCCCTGCTTGACCATGCTGTCAATCACGAGAGGGTACGGCGCATCCCATCCGTTCAGATCAGGCGCAGCGCCCATGATACCAACGCTGGTAAAAGAACTATCGTACGCGACACCGAAAACCTGGTTACGAATATTCGCAGCTAAATCCCGTCAGCACAAAAAACCCCCCATGTCTCAACGAGGAATGCAAGTCTCACATCCAACGACAACATGGTCGTAGCCATAGTTCCAATAAGCATACCCAGTGCCGTAGACGACACCGCCAGTAGTGTTGAGGTTAACCCAAGTGCTACTCTCGCCGAAATGACCAAACGATTCGCAAAACGCGGGCTGTTGCGCCTTGGAGCACACGGGGTTGACCCAGAGCTCTGCGGAGCCCGTGTCCAGATTGACGGTGACTTTCTGCCCCGGCGTGCCGAGCTCAACGTCAATGCTGTAGAAGAAACCGTTCTGCTGGCTCTCGAGGGCGACTTCGTTCTGGCGCTTGGTCACGCCTTTTACGACGGGCGCGCCGGTGGAAACCTTGAGGGGGAAGCGGATAAGGCCATCTTCAGCGGGAGCGACAGCGTGAGCCAGCGCGGGGGCCGCGAAGGCGAGGAAAAGAGCGGACAACATCTCCAATCAATTGAGACGTTGGTTAATCGGTTAGAGAAATAAAAGAAGAAAAAAGAGACAGGGGAAGGAAATAAGATGGGAATTTGTTAACCCGGCGTAGAGAGTGACCGGGGAAACGAAACAATTATAACCACCAAAGAAGATGGTGAATTGGAAGAGAGGTTGGAAGGACTAAAAATGGAGAGGGCGGGAATTTTTCAGTTGGTGCTGTTTCTATATAAAACCCAAGCTGCAGATGCAACATGCAGAGCTAAGGGGGCCTTGTCTTGGATGATCTGTGCCTGGCGCTAATCTCACAGGGAGGGGGGCCTCGTGTAGCGCCAGGTCATTACGTTCTTAAAAATAAGATGACGTGGAAAACAAAAAAGAGGAGAAATAAAGAAAGATAAAGGATTAAATATTTAATATCTTTGTGGGTATATACAAAGCGCCCTTTGTTAATCTTTCAGCTGAAGGGTTGTTTTATCTGCAGAGGTGATAAATACGAGACTCCCTTATGCGCTGTTCCCTTGTTAGGGGTCACGTCAGCTCCGCAGTTGCGGACTTAGCGCCTTGCCATTATGAGATTAGCTATCCCCCCCGCCGTCGTATGGAACACACACACGCAGTTGAATACGGGGTCTTGTTATTTCCAGATCCCACCCGATCTTGAGTTTGAAACAGCGCACGGGAGAGGGATGAGCAGCTTTCCCTGAATTAAACGCGTCCCGAGACATTGACACCTTCGGATCCCGTGTTTGTCTTGCCTTAGGGTTCACAGTAGAGGTTGGGAATAACACAACAGATTTGTTGGTGTATCCGCTGGGGAAAAACGGCGTGCAGCGCCACGTCGACGACTCCCGTAAGCTTTGACGAAATGTCACCCTGTCGATGCAAGCCACAATCTGTGGTGCGCCGTTGAGTTAGTGGTGCGGGAAAAGGTTATCGCTGGAGGTTTGATTGAGATCAGCGAGTTGGATGGTGGGAAATGAACGGGGTTGGATTGAGGGGTGTTAAATCAGTGTAAGCGCAGTTGTCAATTGATAGGCTTGCTGTAGAGGGATTGGTGTAGAGAGAGGTATTGGTTGGTGTTTTTTGTGCTCGGCCGAGATGGTCGGGAAGTGGCGGGGCGGTTGGCGGCGACCTGACGATCCTGAGAGCGCTTTTTAACATGAAACGGTAGAGCCGCATTAGCACGATACTCTCTGTGAGGCTCGTATGTTGATTATTTATAAACAAATGAACAGAAGTCTCGTTAAGGAACTCTGAATACACATTAAATCTTGTTTATCGCGGAGACGCTTCAAATGAAATGCTGGTGAGAACCCCGCTGGTCAGGTCGTGATCGCGACAGCAACCCGATTCTTGTCACACCAAATAACCACTGTTTGACTCAACCTCTTTGCATCACCCCAGCCATTGCAGCAACTTTACATCAAGACATACTATAACATAATATTTTACGAGTTAATAACTCGCAACGTGAGACCGAGACCGAGACAGAGGCTGGTTTTCAACTTTAATTGTCATGTGTCCGTGCTACCCTGCAGTTCTACCCGAGCCCATGCTGTGAAGCCTCAATGCGACCGAGACACGTGTTGACCATGAGACCAACAATCTCCGACCCTCAACAAGACACTCCAAATACTACCTGAGAACAATACCCTGGCTATAACGTATCAAGAAGCGAGTGTTTGGAAGTAGTGACCTATCTACACAGCGTCAATGTCTCTTACTCATCTCCCTCCAACCCACCACTGTCTAGGGAACTCCATGCCCCATTTCCTCATCAGCACTCTCAACTCATCTTCCGTCCCTGGCACAACATTGATGAAAACCCTTTCACTATCTCCCTCACTCATACAAGGTTCAGAGTGCACGGCTCCAAACTCCCTGCCAACCTTGAATACAGAGCATTCGCCTACTTCTGCTGCTTCTGCACCAAATGGCTCAAGTACTGTAGCTAGTTCATCGCGCACAGCATCTGCTGCAGCTGCACAGCCCACACAGCGAATTGAAACACACTCATGCTCTGTGCTTGCAGCGTCACGAGCGGATTCTTGTACTTTGCGTGCGTGAGATTGATGGGATGCTGGTATGAAGAGCGTTGAGGGGCCGAGAAGCGTAGTGCAGATCTTGAAGTCTGTTCCGGTGGGTTGATGGTGTTTTTGGTGTTGTGATTTGAGACCTAGGCGCGTGCCGGGGAGTATGTCTGTGGTGAAGAATAGTTCATCTGTGTGCCATCTCGGTTGATCAAATTCGCGTGTCGGTGTCGTGGCGCGTATAGTAAGGAAATAATGCTTAAATCCCTTGTTGAGGAGAACATTCTTGATATAGTTCAGAAAAGGATCAAGACTCGAGCGGATAGAGCCAGTAAAGACTTGGCTCTCAAAGTCGTACAAGTTGTCCGGTAATGATGACCCCGGGTCGAGGAGCGGACCGCAGTAGCACCAGTAGGCTGAGCGCTTGACGGTTATCGAGTCTTGGTGTTGATCGGCATCATCGAGATACCTCAGAAACCTGAATTCTCGGTCAGAACATGTATCTACGGCTGCCATGATCATAAATGAGAGGACTACTCCGTACTCCGTAGTAAGGAGAGAAACGATCACAGTCGGTTAAGCGGTTAAATGACGTGAATCCTTCTGGTCGCTTACTGGTGACTAAGCAGGCATGAAGCCGAAAGAGGCCTCATGCAGTTGGCTTGTGACATCTAAATTCGTAGATAATACCATAGTCTAAGCTGGGAAGGCGCATATATCCGCCGAAATATGTATTCGCGAGGGTCAGTCAAAGTTGAAATTACCCTCGATGAGTGGACCATGAAAAAAAGTCCCGGTTCAAGTTCTTACTTCACAACACAACATGCGACCCAGTTCATTCACACAATGAGGAAGCGATTCGGCGGGCACCGTTGAATGATGATTTTGGTAGCGCTTGATGGAAGAGAGATATAGGAATGAACAGGTATCATTGTGCTACATACAACGCTGTCAAGATCTGGCACATAAGACATCAAACTGTCGCCTCTCTTCAACTTCCGGGATGCAAGTACGATGTGATGATTTGATTAGTTGGTAGTCTATATTAAAATCTCATAAAAACATAAAACACTATTCTCATAGAAAAATCCATTATTTTTCCAGTCCACAACTCCTCTATCCAGTCCAAGAATGCACCATCTCCACAAACCTCTCAACCTGCGCCGCCTCAGTAGCCCATGTCGTAAGCAATCTAATAACAGCCTCATCATCACCGCACTTCTCCCAAACATAAAAACTAAAACTCTCCTTCAGCACTTTGATCAACCTCATCGGCAACACCGCAAAAACCTGGTTCGTCTCCGTCGCAGCATACACTGAAAATCCTCCCTGTGCTATACCGCTTGATAACGACTCAGCTGCCAAATTCGCCTTGCGCGCTAGTTCAAAGTACAGATCGTCCTCAAAGAGCTCTGCGAATTGTGCGCCGATGACACGGCCTTTTGCGAGGAGGGAGCCGTGCTGCTTGACGTAGAATTCGAACTCTGAAGAGAGGCGGGCGTCTTTTACGACGACTGCTTCACCGAGGAGGGCGCCGTTCTTTGTGCCGCCTATCCAGAATATGTCTGTGAGTTCGAGGATGTCTGAGAGGGTCATGTCGTTTGCTTTGGAGGCGAGGGCGGTGCCGATGCGAGCGCCGTCGAGGAAGAGAATGAGGCCGTTCTTTTCGCAGACTTGTTTTATAGCTGCGAGTTCGGCGCGAGAGTATATCGTTCCGATCTCGGTGGCGTTGGAAATATACACCAGTCGCGGTTTCGCCATGTGAGGAAAATGCCAATTATCATCTAATGCCCGCTCGATCGTCGCAGGCGTGAGCTTTCCATTATGCGGTGTGACGTTGATGATTTTGTGGCCGCTTGCTTCTACTGCGCCTGTCTCTCTCGTCACGATGTGGCCGGAGCTAGCAGCGATGACGGCCTCGTGGGGTCGGAGACATGCGGCGATGGAGATGGCGTTGGCTGATGTACCGCTGGGCACGAAGAATATGCCGACGTCGTTGCGGCCGAGATGGCGACGGATTCGCTGGCGTGCGAGATCGCAGTACGTATCGCCTCCGTAGCCGGTCTCTTGGGTCGTGTTGCTGGTGATCAAGGCCTTGAGAAGAGCGGGATGTGCACCCTCGCTATAATCATCCATGAAACTATAGCGAGGAATTGAGGTTGGTATTTGAGACGGCATTTTGACGATGGATTAAAATGGTGTAGATGGTGGTTGAGATGGTGCTGTACTAATTCTGGCATTTCTATATAGATGATTTCATCCCCACTCGATGATCCACAGATGAATCACAGAATCGAGGTGTTAGTAACTGACGTGTTAGTCAAACCCTCTTGGTGGGTCGTTTACTCAACATTCCATTACGCTTCCCGAAACTTTACCAAGCCCAAATGCGCTAATAGTGCCGTCCTCACACGTTTATCGCATCATGTGAGGAGCCTAAAGATAACGAGAACCGGCCCGGTTGGTTGGATCACGGGGACATTGATATCGTATTCGCGGCGTCGAGGGAAAAATCGATAAAGCTTCGATAAGTCTCCACAGTCGAAGGATCGAGCGGTTTCGGATACGTGAGGATCTTTTGATACTTTGGCTTGAGCGGCATTCCCGTCGCCGTGACATCGCTGGCTTGGTTCCAGAGCTCAGGATACTTTTCGAAGAATGCGGGGTCGATCTTGTAGTAGCCCGCGCCCTTGTCCATGTTCAATTTGTTAAATGCTGCCCGAGCATACGCAGGCGATGAGAATAGCGATGAGATGTCTGGGGCGGGAAGCATGGCGATTGTGTTTTCGGTCTCGGATGTTGCGGAGGACATGGTGTTGATGAGGTCTGTCACACGCACGTAGACTGTTATCTGCGGGGCACCCAGGACGAGATCTGACATGAGCGCCTCGACGACGTAGCCGGTTACAGCGTCGCAGAAGATTTGGTCGATGTGGGGATTTGCAGAGTGTAGTTGGATCAGACGATCGCGAATTGTAGCAAAGGGGATCCAGTCGATGATGCCGGGGTGAGGGTTCTCAAGCTGTGCTGGTGTAGGGCGGTAGCGGGGATGGAGTTTGTTGAAGGTTGCGGAGGAGGGGTAGAGTTGCCAGGCTGTGAGTTCGATGATGTGGTAGAAGCGTGTTTTGGCGTACCATGCCATTACGTCTGGACGGGTCATGCTGTTGAACATGGATAAGACCATGAGGACTGGTTGGTAGACACTGGACATGTTAGGAAGCTTGAAGATGCTGCGAGGGGGATGTATACCTCTGGACAGGATTATGACCTTCTGGAACGAATCCAAGAGTATTGAGCTTATTCTTGAGCATTCGCTGAAGTAATTGGATATGGTCTGAGAATGGTGAATTGGTAAAAGAGTAATCTTTGCCAAGGACTAGACTTGACTCAGCTGTTGCGCTGATGGCCGTTAGATAAGGTTGCATCCCCATTTGATACTCATGACTCCAGATGTTCGGGATCTGAGAGTAAAATGGGCTTGTGCCGGAAACGTTGATGAGTTCGGATGAGATGCCATTGTCTGTTGATGCTTCAATCAATCGCTATTAGCCTTGCTTCATAAGATGAGATGATGCTGATAACTTACCAGTGACGCTGGATGATGAAAACGACGGATCAAAGTCCAGAATCGACGGGTCAAACTCCAGATCAATCGACTGCAGTGCCGACTCTTCGATAATCCGTTCATCATTCCCAGTCTTTTCAATCACCCGCTCATCTCTTTCTCTCTCACCATCTCTCTGCCGCTCACCACTGGCAGTATCATCAAGCGTCTTAGCCACCGAATCACTCAACAACTGCACCGACGCCATCATCCGCGACATCTTCGTCTGAACATCAATCAACTGCTGTCTCAGCAATTTATTCTCCTTCTGCAGCGCTTCCACGCGCTCACTATCAGATCGCTGGTCCGCGTTCACGCGGTTCTTGAGCTCGCGGATACATTCTGCTTGTCTGCGACGAAACGCTCGTTGCGATAAGCGATTGCGGAGTTTTCTACATTTTGTCAGCGAGGATGAAGAGCTGCGGAGCGGTGAGGGGTCTTACTTTCGTTCTTGTTCTGTTAGGGTGGCGTTCTTTTCGTCTGGGTGAGGTGAGTCCATGATGTCTTGTCTCGGTGTGCAGATGATCGCTCAGCTTGACAGGGCTTGGATCTGGATCGAAACCCGGGACCGGCATTTGAGAGTTGGAAGTGGAGAGGGGCTTTCTTCATTGGAGGGTGATGCTTGGAGCGGCCTTTTGCGGTTAGGATCGGTGAGTTTGGGCCGTTGTTGGGGACATTCCCCACTGAAGCTTTTAGAGTTGGGGAATAAGCCGCTGATACTATGATTCTTAAATTGTATTTATAATATATTTAATTTAATAATATATCTGAATATTGTATTTAAACCCTAAATTATAACGCTATATAGATAACTATAATCAGGACTAGATACTAATTTCTTTATAGTTTAAAAGAAAACTATAAGGTATAATAAAAAAGAATACTCTATTACCTAGATATTCTATACAATCTTTATCTCTCGTTCCTCCCCATCTTTTAGACATTGGTATATCCTGTCGGCTCGCTCGCCATAATGAGGCGTAAGTATTCCGATGCGTTCATAAGCTCCAGGATGTCTCCTCGATGGTATAGTAACTATAGCCCTGGGACTGATGTGTTCACGACCTTCTAGATCTGGAGAAAACTCGTAAGACCCAAGTAGAATTAGTGTAATAACCTGCCCTTCAGCCTCTTCTCTGCCGCGGTCCCAGTCACATTCGTATTTAAGCAACAGTATGCTTGTAGGGTCTTCTGGATAGACCTCGGCGACAAGTGTCCGGAGGATAATATAACCATCCTTGACAGCTCCCATTTCGTCCTTTCCATCTGGGACGCAACAGGAATCAACTACCTTGGCATACTTCGTTGACATGCTTTGGTAGTCAACTGGAAACTCGAATTTGGCTGAAACAGGTTTTTGGTTTTCCAAAGTATACCCCAGAGCAAACGGAGACCAGGAAGGTGCCCTATAGTCTTTCCAAGGGTGTATCTGTTTGAATGTGTCAAAGCGTATCCATATCAATGAATCCACGATGTCATCTTGCCACAAACCCGCAAGGTAAACACCAGCGCCTCGAGATTTCCATAGGTGTGCAAGTCCTGACAGGGCTGGGAGTCTGTCAGACTCATAGGAAAGTTTCAAGGGACAAAATGCTTCCAGTAAGCCAATCCAAGTCCTATGTAGTGTGACCGAGCCACTGTAGTAGTGTTTGGAGAACCTAAAGAAGTGCGCACCTCTCACCAAGTTGACGGTTTTTTCTTGTTTCGGTGCCTCGTCAACCTCCATACATTCGCATTTAAGAGAATTAATGCATTCCCATAGTAGCTCATTGCTTGTAAAGTGCACTATTCTCCTTGGTAATATGTTTTCTTGCAAAGCCCAAGCCCGGTAATTTAGCGGTGAGTATGTTGCCGTATTGTGGTGGCGCACGAATGGCCAACGTGGGTTTAAGTCCTGAACGTATATCTTGGAAACAGTAGAATCTGGGTTTCGGATTTGTCCTGTATGTACTGGCGCGTCTGTTAAGGGCGGCGGAGAATAACCGACACCGTCTTCGGGGTCCCTGCGATCAAGAAATCCTTGACACGAGTCACTTGCTTGAGTTGCGGCGAGAACCAGGTAAGCATCGCGATATATAGATGCCATCTTGGAAGACTCAACCTGCCAGTCGTCAATATCGTCCTGCACGATGCAAAGCGAGTCGATCCATAGGTAACGGATGCCGATCCCGCGAGTAATTGTTACAGCATCTTGGAAGTTCATTGGAAGATCCTGGAAATTAATTCCTTTCTGATGGTCTTGAAGCGTAGAAGTCGTCGTCTTTAGTTGTATACCGGTAGCCCCCCAACAGTGGCTGAGAGCAACATAGGGGGCTACTTTGTCTGAAGAGATGTGAAGGAATAACTGTTTTGCTGTCTTAGTCCCAACGTCTAGGACACGTTTCGGCAGTAGCGAGTCAGAGACTACGCAGTCTTTGTGATTTGAGTTACAGTCCTCCAACCAGCCAGCTAGTAATGGCCGATACTCGTCTCGGCGATTCTTGAGGAAGAGATTCCCAGGCCGAATAAAATCCCAGGCAGGCTTAGGTGTGCCACTGAGATAGAACAGTCTTGATACCCTAAAGATATCTTCGAGGTCCGATCTTGGTCTGAAGATAAGAGTTATAGTCCCTGGAGTGTCGTTGTTAAATTTGATTGACCTTTCTGTTGTGCGGTAGCGAAGTGCGGTTTTTTCCATTAGGAAACATTTAGGACATCCCGACTCTGCGCTCTTCTTCATCTCTTCTACCTCCACAAATTCGTTGCCTTGACATACTCCGTTGCATTGTACCGGAGTGTTGGGCCAAGATATATCGAACAATTCCATGATGCGACGAAATGACGAAGCGCTTCAAAGAGACACTGCATGGATAAAGTAGCAGTTGGAAATAAACGAGGATTGGGAGGAAACCAGTTAGCATACGGAGTATAAAACCATACATTAAATGTCTCGTTTGTGCCAAGAGAGAAGCGGGCTTTGCAAGGCCTGGGTTGGCTGATCTCCCTATATGCCGCTCGCCTTACTTCATTGGGCAGCAACACATCAATTGGCTATGCTTGAGGTCACACCCCGCCTTCAGGTATCACCAATAGGGCTTGGAGATACTCCATCAGGTGTTACCCTGTGCATCATATGTCCAATTCTCTAGTATCGTAGACCTACCCTATTAGCTGTATAATTCAGCCCCTGAATGCTTATTAGTAAATAACTAGCACTATATTTTATAATATAGTTTTAAAGATAAATATATATATAATTAAATACATATTAAAAAGTTAAAATATCTTTATAAATATATAAACTATAATCAATAAAGTTTTAAAATAAAAATAATAAAAATAAGATAATATTATACTTATTTTTTATTATATTATATATAAACTATTATATATTATATTAAAAAAATATAATAACTTTGAAAGTTAGTTTTAATACTATATATTATTATTACCTTTAGCTTTATAATTTAATTAAATAAATAGCTTTAATATATAAATATAAAAAGAAAATCCTTTTTTATCTATTAGGGCGTTGCTGATGCTGCGATCGAGCTGCAGGGCGTAGAAGCCGAAGAGAAGAAGAGGGGTGAGAAACATGTCGAGTCTTATGTGAGCTTGAGGTATTCAATTGGGAGGTGGGATGGTCAACCTACTTTCTGACTGAAGACTGCCTTCTCTTCATCGTCCTATGCCGAGAATCTGAGATAAAGAATCACCATGATTCTTCCTGCACGAGCCCCGATTTCGTATAGAATATATTCTTGTTTTCTGCATAAGTAAGATCTTAAGGCGCGTGTCTTAGTATCTCCTTTGACGCTCAGCCGTGATATGGTCACCTAAAGTCCAGCTCAATGTGAGCAAAGTCGCATGGCTTCAGAGTATAGCGCTGACTTTTGCGGGGTTCAATATGCAGCTATTTGTAGATCCCGAGCATAGATGCGTCAAATCCCCTCAATTGGCTATTGTAGAACCAAAAGCGGGCTTACCATCAGCAGAGCGGCCGCCGAGTTACTCGATATGCGGTAAATCAGCAGTCAGAAATTTGTCAGCCCGAGAAGTGGAAAGTAATAATCGCGAAACATAAACGAGATGAATCTTCAACTACGTTTCTTTGATGCTGAGAGGAGATCGGGAAGTGAAGATGTGGCTATTGAGTATTTCGCTGGTACGAGCGGTAACTTTGATTATCCTTGCTCTTTGCCTACACTTCATCATCAAGACCCTACTAAGACCATCATTCTCACAGCTACGACATCTTCCAGGACCGAAAGTGAGTTTTCCCTGACCCAAGATATCCTACAAGCTTCTAGTGCCTTGAGTATACTGATCTCGAAAGAACCACCAATTCTTAGTCGGCCATGCCTTGCGCATCCTCCGTGGATCAGGACCGAATGAGCTCTATCTCCAGTGGATGCGGCGTTGGCCGAACGCACCGTTCATACGAAGTCTTTCTTGGCTCAACTCAGAGGTTCTTCTCGTCAATAACATAGAGGCATGTCGCGAGGTCCTCCAAACTAATGCTTATCGGTTCGCGAAACCGGCGTTCTTTCATACCCTTGTCGGAGAGTTTCTGGGCGTCGGTCTGCTTTTCAGCGTCGGCGACCAGCATAATCGCTTGAGGCGCATCACTGCAGGTAAGACCTTCTTTCGTGGATCATGATCATGAATACTCATTGTGATAGGACCTCTGTCTCGGCCGAGTATTCGGAAACTGTTCCCGACGTTTGTGACATACTCTCGCAAGTTGAACAGTGAGATTGATGCTGCGATCCAACGAAGCAGCAACGGTGTCTTGGAACGTAGGTATGACCTCAGACAACTCATCCTTATCATCGTCTGACAAAATCGAACCAGTCGAGGATATGCTTACAAGAGTGACACTTGACATAATCGGTGTTTCGCTAGTTGGTAAAGAACTTCGGGACTTTCGCTCAAAGGCCTCGCCTTTATCATTTGAACAATGCTACAATGGAATATTGGCACAGCCACTTGCTGGCCAGATAATCAGCTTCATCAATCCCTTCATCCCACTCCGTTGGCTACCTGTATCTGCAAATCTGAACTTTATCAAGGCCAAATCTGCTCTCAAGAGCATGATGACAGAACTGATCGAGCAGCGGACATCTGAGATAGCAAAGGCAAAAGAGCTGGGTACAGACAGTGGACTATCGGATGATTTGTTGACGAGGATGATTGAAGCGAGTTCTGTTGAGAACCAGAAGTTGTCTCGGGATGAGTTGATCGATATAGTGCGTAACTGCCCTGAGCATTGGTATATCGCTAACTGGTGTTACAGACTATGCAGGTCATCGCGGCGGGACATGAGACTACAGCCAGTGCCCTCCTCTGGACCATCTACGCCCTTTACAAAGACCAGAAGTCACAAGACCGGTTGAGGGCCGAGATACTCCCTCTTAGTGCCGAAGACATGACCGCCAAGTCAATAGACGAACTTCCATACCTGGATAACGTCATTCGGGAAGCCCTTCGTGTGTACTCCCCCACCCTAATCATCCCATGGGAAGCACTTGAGGATATCGAGATAGCAGGCTTCAGAATCCCAAAAGGAACAACGGTTCAGCTCGTCCCAGCAGTGACACAACTGAACCCCGAAATCTGGGGTCCTGATGTGGAGACCTTCAATCCTGATCGATGGGATCGTCTCTCCGGCGATGCCTTGAGCCCGTATGCCATGGAGACCTTCTCTAACGGTCCTCGCATGTGCCCCGGAAAAGCTTTGGCGTTGTTGAATATGAAGGTCTTGTTGGTTGGATTGATTGGAGACTTTAGGATTGAGAGCGTTGGAGATGAGGAGGTGGAGTTTAGAAACCCGAGCTTGACTTTAAAGTCTAGGAAGCCACTTCGGTTCAAGGTGCGTCGTGTTAGTGAAGGGCCTTGATATTGTTGAGGACCATAACCGGTGGAATGAATGACTGACAATGGTGAGACGAGGTAGCTAGTAGGAAATTGGACAACACAGTATCAACGGATTAAGAGATCACAGATAAATGTGAGAGGCTCATGCAATTGAGCAACAGATGTCGCGAATATGACGTTACCATTGATTCGACAGTGCAGAATAAGGCTATATGGAAGAGCCTCGCTTCAAATGGCATTGACGATTAGATACACAACCAACTTCTTCTTTACCATGTGAGCAGCAGAAGTCCAAATGATGCATCGGTTGTTATGTTCGTATGTCAAAGTGAAAAATAACACTATATTAAGAAAAGTATTGACACCTCCTAGCAAAGTCTGGGGAGTCTTGCTAAAATTAGAAGCTGAAAACACCAACACACGACAAGTCATCGGCTATTACTGTAATTCCAAACAGACCAATACCAAATTAAGCATCAATCCTCAAGCTTGTATGCGGACCAGACCGCCTTGGCGAATGCTTATGCCAAAGCTTGTTGGCAATTGCCAATATTCTCAGCACTAATGTCGGACCATCAGAAGTCCCATCAGCACTAAATGTTCAGCTCGAAATATGAAACCCTTTTGGGAAGCTTCATTTCTTATGGTGAAACCTCACTTCTTTATAAGACCTGGGCAGGTCTTCACTTTGAAAACTTCGTTCTGCTATCTTTCTTCATTCATAGGCATCATTCGCCGTTGTTGCTCGCGTGCTTCGTTTTCACCATGTCGGACGCAGGTCGAGATACTCCAGTGGAGATGAAGCCACTCCCAGAGGTCCAGGCAAGACAGAACTTCTCTGGCGTTAACACTCTTTCAAACCAGGAGTATCTGCCCCCGCCTTCGTCTCCGGTACATGATGGCATGAATGATAGCAACTACTTCAGTGGTCCCAGGGATCTTCGCGGTCATTCCAAATGGCCACTTATCCTCCAACTCCACGGCTCAATCATGCCATCGCTCATCATCCCCCTCTTCCTCGTCGCATGCTGGTCCACTGCTATCACCGTCATATCCAAGAAAGTTCATGATTTCAGCGTCAACTCTGTTCTTCTCACTATTCTCGGTTTCGTCGTCGGTCTCAGTCTTTCCTTTCGATCATCTACTGCTTACGAGCGCTACGCTGAGGGCCGTCGTTACTGGGGAATGTTAGCCACCGCTTCGCAAACCCTCGGACGGATCATCTGGATCCATGCAGCGGACACTGGTGCTAATGGTCAAGACACTCGTGAGCTACTTGTCAAGAAGCTTGGAGCGCTGAAGCTCATCGCTGGGTTTGCCGTTGCACTGAAGCATACGCTTCGCTTTGAGCATTGTGCGAGTCAACCTGATATGCAGCCTTACATCGCCCACCTCGACACATTCTCAGGCCGTACAACAGCCGTGCCGAAGCGTAGGGTCACAAACTTCAAACAGGTGGCTGGTGAATATCTAGGTCTCTCATTCGCGCAGATTGATCCCCGCAAGCACCTCAAGAGAGCAGAAGAGCATCAAGGAAATCTTCCCCTGGAGATACTGAACCATCTGGCCATTTCTGTCGACTGCCTCGTCGCAAACAAGCAGTTGCCTGTCGCCATACACCAAACTGTCGCGTATAATCACATCACTATGCTTAATGATGTAGCAGTCGGGTGTGATCGAGTGCTCAATACCCCCTTGCCGATCGCATACACTATCGCCATCAGTCAGATCACATTTGTGTATGTTATGCTGTTGCCGTTTCAGTTGACTGGCCCTCTTGGTTGGATAGCTATCCCAGCCACCATAACTGCAGCATACATCATCTTTGGCCTATTGTTCATTGGACAAGAGATCGAGAACCCATTCGGTCGAGATGTCAACGACTTACCGCTTGAGACTTTCTGCGATCAAATTGCAACCGATCTTGACATCACTGCTTCCTTTGATCGCCGTGGGGCTGACCATTTCTTGCTCAATGGAATACCGCTGTATCCTGTCAGTGCTGCGCCGGGAAATGCTTGGATGGATAGTAGCGAGGAGAAGATGAGGGAAACGATCAGGACTAAGCCGCATGTTCTGTTCAGCTGGAGGCGCCAGAGGACTGGTGACAATACGTCCAAGGGAATGGATGGGAAGATCGTATAGAAGCGTCCCCGATTCGTCTCAAGTAAACAAGACTTTCATTCTGAGCTTTAGGGGAAAATCATTAGACTGGGCTTTGGTCAAGTCACTTACAGAGCCTTTAAATCAGGAGGAATAGTTGAGAAAGACACTGCAGTCCGTATACATGATGTAGTTGTCGACTACTTTGGAGTGTTCTCCTACCCATCTGACGACAAGGAAAGGGAATGATTCTTGGAGTTCAGTTGTGTTGTATGTTCAAATAGAAGCTTGCGAAGAGCCAAGTGTTGTTCGTCTGTACCATTACTGGCACTTATATTGCCCTCGCTGTCTTGAAAACACAACCCTTCGAACTGTAGCGAAATCGGCAGAAATCCACATAATACTGTTCTGGAGACTAGGAGGGAAAGATATCCCAGGGGGTGGATGGAAACCTCTCGTGGATTCTCACCATATGCCTCCGGCAGATTCTAGTCAAGCAATCTGACCGATATCAGACCATATAAACTGACCTGCCTGACGAGCCAAGCCTTAGATTGCCAGCGAAGGGCTACTTAGTGACACTCCTAGTGCTCACAAGGAATCTCTACATCATACAATGACATCTTCATGGCACCGATACAAAAGTGTCTTAGATATCCCTCTGATTGCCACTTTCTGATAAGGGTGACAGTTGAAAATTCCAAAGTCTGTGGCCTTGCTTCCCATAGTCACAATGGAATAGACACGTAAACAACCAAATCTTGGAACAATCTTAAGGTTACAGGTTTCCAGCACTTCGTCTTCGTAAGGGGACCTCCAGTCTAAAGTTACTCATTGTTTACAGAATCCTTCATTTCTTCATATTTTTTCTTCAACCACAAATCCAAATACTCCAATGCTTTCAGGTCGCACTCAGTGGACGATTCCTTATATACAGCGCGTGAGTAAGCAAGCTAATTCATGCATGGCGTCTCACATGAACACGCATCGCCAGAACAAAGATAAGGTGCATTTCTTTCGGAGGCCTGCACATTTTAGTGACCCTACATGAGGCGACTTCGATAAGTATAAGAACCGCTCTTGTGCGCTGTTTGGGCGCCGCAAGACATAAACCTCTTTACTAACAACCCAAAGAACCATTAGCCACCACAACATAACATAATCTCCATCCTTTCAGAATCGCAACCATATCTTATAATAAGATCTTAGTCCTTCCAGGATATATAGGTATCTTAAAGACTTACCAACTCATGGCTTAGGCATAACCCCACTGCTCAGCCCCTCAGCCCGACATCGGGAGAATCCACGACATCATTGGATACCAGCGCCTATGACATTTGGGGGATACGCAAATACATCTGTAACTGACTGAATCCAGTAGCGCCTGTCGATATATGATGGCCTCAAATAAGCCCTTTATTTGGTCAGAGTTCAAATAGAGACCTGATATCCTTTTGAATGGCTAGTTAAGTAAGGGAAATGGCTTATGCTAGCATGCATGTACAAGTGCTACTGAGTCTTATTAGTTGATATATTGTAGGAAAAACGTTCTTGTTAGAACAAGTATTATTACACAATTGAAACAAGAAATGGCCTAGTGGATAAGGAAGATATTGATTAAGAAGATATCTTCTTGGAGTAGTATCTCTAGGATTAGGAAGGACCATGTAGCTTATGAAAGTAATCACTGGATTACACCATTGGATTCACTCCTATCAGGGGTGGGGAGTAGCCCAATAGCTATAGTTCTCTAGAGCTACCCAGGCGAGACAAACGAGGTGGTGAGTGCAGTCGGTTCACGAGCCACTCAAAACACCCTCCTCTATAGGTAATAGAACGCTTGCCTTTGAAAAATACCTTGGCACTTGGCTTTATGGTAAAGATTAGTATTATTATCGCCTATGAATTGACTGCTTGTCAACCTCTCCTACCCGTTTCAGTAACACGTAGTCAATGTCTACCTCGTATCCATAGTCACAGAACCGGCTTGTCCCGTCTGGAACAATGGTAGTAAGTTCCCCGGGTTTTCCAATGCCTTTATCCTCTCTTCCAAACTCTCCTCGCCATCCATCATCTCCAGTTGTCGATTATACAGTTCCTTGACTTCTTTCCTCGTCGCAATCATCTGCTCACAATATAGTTGACAATAATTCTCCAAACTTTTGATCCGCTCCTGCAGTGCTTCTATCACCTGCCAAGCAGCCGAACTGTTCTGATACGAAGCTTTCAGCTGATTCGCCGCCTCTTCTTGATTCCCTTCCACCGTCTCTTCCAAATCACTAATGCGACCGACGAGATTCTCCAATTGATAGCTCCCTTTTTGCTGCAGTTGTGCTTCAAGCTCTCGTACTCGTTTCTTGAGCGCTGTGATGTCCTCGCTTGTTTTTAGTGAGGTTGATGAATGGAAGCATGAGAAATGACCACAGTAACATGTCGCACCAGGGAGGGACGTGTTGTGATGAAAGCCCATGCATCCGCAGCGATGGCCTTTCAATTCCGGTATTGTGAGGATATAACGACATTGCCCCTGCGGTAATTGCGCTGCGTCTCCAGGTGGTGCTGAGGCTGATTGAGTGGAGCGATGGAGATCATTAGGATGGGGCATTTTTGACGATCGACGAGCACTGCAATCTGACATTTTGACGACAAACGAAACGGTAGCAAAAACACGGAAAATAGAGTAGAAAATGAGCAAAGCCTGACCCGGCGGCTAATTCCATTAAATGGAGGTCATAAGCCATTCCGCCACCAAAAAGGACCATGCGACCCCGCGAACTTGTCGGTTCGGAGTCAAGCCCGAGAGGAGAAGAGCGTGGGGGTTCCCAGATGGAGCCCGACGACATGGATACGGTGCGAGCATGGCCCAAAGGGGAATTCCCTCGAGTCATCAATCGGCACTAAAAGAACATCCCACGATCTGAGGGGGAAATGGGGTTGCAGTGCGGATTTAAGCATTGCCGTCATTTGCCGATGAGCTGAGCATGCCGTGATATGGCGGTGCAAAGGCATGTGAGGGTATGTCGACCTAGCAATAGAGGCACGAGTACTTGGATGATAGACATGTTCATAAGGATGGGAACCATTTGCTTTGAAGCTATGATCGTCTTTATGCTTTACTAAGAGACTGCCTCATTTGCCCTGCGCGCTTATGAGTCGCTTGTTAATGGCCAACAAGATCGTATACAACGTCTCAATAGTCGCAACATCAATACCAAGCTCCCTCCCCTTCCGAACAGGATACCCCAAAATGACTTCAACCTCCATTGGCTTACCATTCTCGTAATCCGTCCTCATACTGCTCCCAATAGGCGGCATCGCCAAGATCTTCTCCAGAAGCCTGTCGATCAGTTCGTTCCCCAAAGGAACACCAAGCGCATTAGCAACATCGATGACTTCCTTCATTAGCTTTCTTGTCATGGGAGTCGACAGGTCAGATGAGCTGAGCCATGCATGCGTGTCCATCAGTGTAAGAGCAGTGAGCGAATTCCACGCTGCGTTCCAAACGACCTTCTCCCATCGCTGAACCTGGATATTCGGCACAATTTGGAAGATGGTCTTTCCGATAGACAGAAGCGTTTCGAACTGAGCTAGGCGTTGGGTATCCTGTGATACGTCGCCCGCTTTGTTCGGGTACAACCCAACTTGCATATCCTCGGATGTCGTATGATTTATGAAGCCAGGTTCTGGCTGCCTTGCACCAACCCACGTCTACACTCATTAGTAATGAGATGACAGGTCAAAGAAGTACACATACCACGCATGAGATGATGGTTGCACTCGGGAACTTTTCACGGAATGCATCCTCATTGCCAACACCGTTCTGAATTATGACAATCGAGGTGCTATCACCAACGCCGGGAGCAATGTCAGCAGCAGTGTTAAGCTGATCGACTGCTTTGTTTGTGCAGATGATGAAGTCAAACTTTTGGCCAGCTTCAGCGACGGTTCGAAAGACTATGAATATGATGAGAAAAGGTTCATGAGGATGCTTGACGAGACATACCCTTGTGAGGTTTCACGTGGTGTTTTCCATGGTTCTGGCTGTCAATTGAGATACCATTCGCAGATACGGCTTCGAAGTTCGATCGGGCAACGACGGTCAGATGAACATGTTCACTTCGGCTGAGGATGAAGGCATAGAATGACCCAATTCTGAACGCATATCAGCCATGATCTGATCACGGTCAAAGTGAACCTACGCTCCAAGGCCATAGACCAATACTTCCAATGGTTTGTCACTCATCTCGACAAGTCTCTTTAAACGCGGGGTAATACAAGAAAGCAGGTTCAGAGCCGTAAATACAACAGGATCTCATCAAGTTCGCGAATGCTTTTCCGTCTAAGCTTGACCCCTCACTCAGGATTTCCGGGGACTCCATCGCCAAGAGCGTGGGGGTTCAGCAAACCCGACCTGAATTGCCGAGCATGTCCCGGAGGTTGCTTACCCCAGATTTCATGTGCTTTCGTGAGATGTCAGAGGACGACACTAGACCGATGGCATGTTGTGACCGAAGGAATTGATCACAGGCTGGAACAGCGACCTTCAGATTAAAATGCTATGCACTATTGCTTCACCACTCTCTAATGCTACCATCGGGACCATGGAACGTTTTACACTGCCATGGTTCCGTCTCCTTCGCAATCCTAGCCACCATTTCCTCATCAATCTCAATTCCCAAGCCATACCCCGTAGGCGCCTTGACATGACCACCCTCTAGATCAAAAACACCCGGATTCTTGAGATATGTCAAGAGATCAATGTCTCCAGCTTCGGTATTATAGTGCATCCCCAAACTCATCTCCAAAATGGCAAAGTTCGGTGATGACAGCGCTACTTGCACCGAAGCAGCGAACGCAACAGGTCCAAGCGGACAGTGAGGCGCAATCGCGACATCATACGCTTCAGCCATGGTAGCTATACGCTTCGTCTCGGAAATACCGCCTGCATGAGCGATGTCAGGCTGCAGAATATCGACACTTGAATCTTCTAGAAAGCGCTTGATATCCCACCGCGTGTACAAACGCTCACCGAACGCAATTGGGATAACAGTCTGGTCTGATAGCTTTTTGATAGCCTCAGGATGTTCGACAAGAATAGGCTCCTCAATGAACAGTGGTCTATGAGGTTCAAGAGCTCGTGCGAGTTGCTTCGCCATTGCTTTATGGCAGCGACCGTGGAAGTCAAGACCAGCGTCGAGACCTAATGCCTTTACCTGTTTGAGACGCTCGATGGTGCTGTCGAGGGCGGATGGGGAGTCAATCCAGCCTAGATCTTCGGTGGCGTTCATCTTGACGCAAGTGAGACCTTGCTCAAGGCGCTTCTTTCTACATACCTACTGTTAGCATTTGTTGAAACTGGCGCTTTGTTGCTCCTTACGCGGCAGCTTCGATATCTGATGGCCTGTCACCGCCGATCCAGCAGTAAACTTGAACTTTGTTGCGGACCTTACCGCCGAGAAGCTCATATATCGGTACCTTCAAATTACGACCTGTTCATGTTAGCTTCAGGCTGTCAATAGCGCGGTGTCTATAATCACCTTTCAAATCCCATAACGCGATGTCAATGCCTGAGATGGCAGACATGAAGACTGGTCCACCACGGTAGAAACCATGACGCCAGAAGGTTTGCCAGATGTTTTCGATATCGCTGCGACTTCCATCAAAAGCTGTTCACCAAACTTCTTCAGGATATCAATGCTTACTTTGCTTCTTGTCCAATGATCCGTGGAATCATCTCATCCAAACACCCCTCAACAGCAAGATCATGCCCCTCAAGCGTAGCCTCACCCCATCCATGCTGTCCATTCTCATCAACGACCTTAACCATTAGCCATCGCGGCTTAACACGGTAATACTTTACAGAAGTGATCTTGGCCATTGTTGCTGATGAGTGAGACTTGGCCGAACAACGAATTTCCCCGACTTTTTAACCGTCATGACTCGGCTTCCCCGCCGGCTAACACGACATCGTCAGATTTGATCGGGAACCCCCACGCGCAGAAACAGGTTCTGTGCCCCCCACGAACTAAAGAACTACGTAAATCTGGGGTAACGAGCCGCACGATGCAGGGTTTATTTCCATGCTGTGCCTCGGAGGAAGCCGTGTTTTTTCCACCATTGTTAGTTGGTCACGTTGGCATGAGCTCCATCGCGCCCAGAAACGTTGTTCTCTCCCGCGTCAGTCACAAGAGGCCCCCCGTCCTCTTCAGCCATGAAGTGATGTGGATGGAATCCGGAGCCTTTCTCCTAGAGCTTTAGGTTTCACTGCGCAAAGATAAATTGGAAAGAGATGCAGGAACATGTCATTAGTGATTGATTGACTTCTTGAAGGACATAGAGTACACAGCAAATTTGAACTTCTGGGTTCTATCGTCCCATCCATCCACCATCAACAGTGACCAACTCCCCAGAAACATACAAACTCCCCCTCCCCGCCAAAAACACCGTGACCCCCTTGAAATCCTCCGGACATCCCCATCTCCCCGCCGGAATTCTCGACAAAATACTCTCCGCCCTCTTCTCATCATTAATCAGCGCCTCATTCATATCCGTAGCTACGTACCCCGGCGCAACAGCATTCACATTAACACCCTGACTCGCCCACTCGTTACTCAACGCCTTTGTAAGCTGTGCAATTCCACCTTTTGCTGCTGCGTACGCGGGGACCGTAAGACCACCTTGGAAGCTTACGAGGGATGCGACGTTGATGATGCTTCCGCGATGGCCGCTGGAGTCGGGGGTGCGTGTTAGCATGTATGAGCCTAGGTCGCGGCATAAGGTCCAGACTGTGCGGAGGTTGACTTGGAGGACTTCATCCCAGTCGCTCATTGGGAATTGGTGGGCGGGATGTCGTCGTTGTATTCCGGCGCAGGTGATTAAGATGCTAATATCATGGCTGTCGGCGAGGATGCGTTTACTGAGATTTTCGACTTGTTCTTGATTGCTAAGGTCTGCGGTGTATACGAAAGCTTGTCGTCCAAGCTTTTCGATCAATGTCTTGGTCTCGATGTTTCTTTCGTCTCTCTTGATGGTGTCAGACAGTCTAGCGGGTTAAAACGACACGGAAGACTTACCTGCACCAGGATGATATCCGCGCCTGCTTCTGCGAGTGATAGGGCCATAGCCTGACCGATGCCTCTCGTCCCGCCAGTGACAACAGCCTTACGGCCCGTCAATGAGAACAGAGATTCCAAGAGGCTCGCCATGATTGCAAGTGATTCAAGGCACTCTGCGAAGATGTCCGTGATGCGGTAGCCCAAAACTTCCCTTGCTTCTCATCAAACTGACAGTCCACGAACTACACCCCAGATTTAGACGCCGAACCAACCCAATAGAACCATGAAGTCAGTAACTTGTCATCTCGTGTGACCCCCACGTCGGCCCGACTCTGCTGTCGGCATTCTATCCGTGTCTGAACGATGATCATCTGCGGGGAATACTCTGGGGTAATCCTCCTTCGATGACATTCTGGGCAGATTTGCATGTCGGACAATAAACACGGGGGAGACAGTGAGCTTCGATGAGAAACGTGGGGGTTACGGTGACGGGCGCAGGTACGGTTTAATGCCGTCGGTCCATCGTCATTTTGAGGTTAGCTGGGATTTGGGTCGGAGCCGCTGAGCTCTTGGCCTTGAAGCGTGGGGGTAAGCCGATTGAGGTGCTGAATTCCTGCTAGGTCTTGCGGCGAGTGAATGAGGACCTGAACGAAGGTGAACGACCATACATCCAATCATGATTGTCCTCTTCTTGCTGATGCCTTGTCGATCCCTAAACCTGTACTCGCTCCACCAGCCAGATCACTCAAAGCTGTCAAAGGCATGTATTACTCTAATACTGGATGAGATCTCCAAAGAATTAATCAAAATACTTACCTCTGGTTTTGGGTTTGTGTTGTGACTCATAACTAAACGTTTAGGGGATTGGATCGCCTCATCGCGTTTGCCAGAGTTCGTGGTGATGTTTCAATATTGCAATTAGATGCTAGTTATAGTCAGCACAAATATCACATTTTGATACAATATGATTTATAGATTATAGCCCTCGCAATAAATCTATCATCTCCGCCGTCCTTAACGTCATTCAATGAACAACTCGAGGCTACCTCGACAGCCTGCAATTGCTTGCATCAAGGGAGTGACAACAGGAACTTTGCCTTGAGACTTGTTCAAATACCGTGTACAGTCCTCCCCAGACAGTCCCTAGTCATTTTATATTCAACACGTAATAATTTACAGGAACAAAAACGCGAAAGTCAGTATATGGGCAAAAAATGTGAAGTTCAATGCATCATGGTAGTCTTGGATTGCGACAGTTTCTCGGGTAGACAGTGCGCCGCACTTAACAACTCGCATACCCACGTCAAACATCTTCAGCTGCAACCAAGTTCTTCAGATAGTTCGACATCTTCCAGGATCAATGGCTAAGTCACTCGAGGGGACGATGCGTGCCCCCAATGTAACATGCTTCTTCAAGCCTTTCACATGCAATCAATCCATCTCGAGACCTCCCGCTCCTGCAGGGGATAGACACCCGCAAGGCCACTTAAACCTAAGATCAACAGAGACACATCATATAAGCCGCAATTATGCGCATATCCATGGCTAGAGCTGGAAGCATGAGGCTTTGCAGGGGAAATCTAAGACATGCACCATGCCGGGTCGACAGTCAACCAGGCTAAAAGCGGGTCAAAGCTCTCAGGCTCAGATCCGAATGGTTACAGTCAAGAGCAAAGAAAGATCTGAGATAACAACGCGGTCTAGATCGTACGAGGAGAATATCACAAGGTGAAGCAGCTGAAGATGAGCAGCGGCTTTTGAACGAGACCCCCACGTCAATTGCCGATGGGTGAGGTCAATTGCCATCAAGTTCGTCAGGAGCTTGGCTGTAGCGGTGTTAAGAACGGTTTTCAGGGCGTTTTCAGTGTAGGGGCGCTAATTCCGCTCCAGCGACAGTGCCTGGCAGTGGAGGGCATCAATTCAACGCACTTCTGTCTGTCAAAAACATCACCAACGCTGCAACAGCATGCAATTCTCACTAATTCCGCGATCCATTCCCAATTGCCGAACGAGATCAGATGCAAACAGCTCAGATCTTCCCCCACACAAAGTCTCCTTGCGATGCACATTCACATTCACTCAGGTTGACAGTCAACCACACCGCGGTACACTTCCGGCCAAATCCCCATATCTTTCTCCGCATCGTCAACCCCCACGTGCCAATAATGACGTTGATCCTCAAAGCCAAAACCACAACCGCTAAGCTGAACTTGGCCTCGGCAACACGAACGGCCAATAATTGCAACACCAAGCAAGGTTTTGACCATGACTCGCCATTCTCTGCCCTTGAGGAGTAGCGATCTACCATGGAATTTCACCGCTCGTCACAAACCCCGCTGCTGTCCACAAATCCCCCAGATTCTCGCTCTTCCCCAGACTCGCTTCTACCTCGCGTGGGGGATCCCAAGCCTCTAAACTCTATGTCATTGCACACTAACGGTCTTCCCGTCGACCGGTGAAAGTAGCTAAAAGGATAAGAAGGCCATTGTTTCTTCTCACTTTGAGATCTGCATCCCTCATCCATTCATCACTCCATCAGCACAATGTCTAACTTCAAGGGCGACGATACTCCCTGTCAACAACACGCCGAAGACGTCGAGTCTCAGATTGCCAAACCAGATCTTCATCCTCAGAATGGCGATGCTGTCGCTCAGATGATTGGTGCTCAGCACATCGAAGTCACCGAAGAAGACGTACGTCACTCTTCTCCCTCTCTCACCCTTCAACCGACTAACTCTCATCTAGAACAAACGCCTCCGCCGAAAGACCGACAAACACGTCCTCTCCATCCTCGTATGGGTCTACTTCCTCCAAATCCTCGATAAATCCGTCCTCGGCTACGGCGCAGTATGGGGCATGCGCGAAGACACCAACCTCAGCGGAAACGAATACTCCATGGTCTCCTCCATGGCGCCCATCGCACAGCTCGTCTGGCTCCCCTTCTCTTCATGGCTGATGGTCAAGATTCCTCATCGTATTTTTATGGCTAGTCTTGTGTTTGGCTGGGGCGCTGCGCAGACGTGCATGGCAGCTTGTACTACCTACCAGGGCCTTCTTGCGACGCGTTTCTTGCTCGGTTTGTTCGAGGCTGCGTGCTTGCCGCTGTTTTCGGTCATTACGTCGCAGTGGTATAGACGCGCTGAGCAGCCTATGCGTGTTGCTTGTTGGTATGGAACTAATGGTCTTGCGAATATGTTTGCTGCTGCGCTTTCGTTTGGTCTGGGGCAGATCAACGGCTCGCTTGCTTCCTGGCGCATTCTGTTCCTCTTTGCAGGTCTCATCACTGTTCTTACTGCACCGGTTGTTTACTGGGTTCTCGACAACGACATTCCTTCTGCGCGCTTCTTGACCGAGCACGAGAAGCTTCAGACTATTGAGCGTCTGCGTGCCAATCAGACTGGTACTGGAAGTCGCAACTTTATCTGGAAGCAAGCTTTCGAGGCTCTCATTGAACCAAAGACTTGGCTCTTCATCAGCATGGCTTTGTGTCTCAATGTCACTGCCGCCGTCACCAACACCTTTGGTCCTATCATCGTTGGTGGCTTCGGCTTTGATAAGGGCGTTACATCGCTTCTCAACATTCCCTTCGGCGCCGTACAACTCCTCGTCATCTTCCCCGCTTCATACCTCGCACACAGATTCCGCGTCAAGTCCGCCTTCCTCATCGCCGTCATGCTCCCCGTCCTCGCAGGAGCAGTCATGCTTCACCAACTCAACCGCGATCACGTCGCTCCTCTCCTCGCAGCATACTACATGCTCGCTTTCCTCTTCGGCGGCAACCCTCTCATCGTGTCCTGGATGATCTCCAATATTGCCGGCACGACCAAGAAGTCGGTCATCATGTCGCTGTACAACATTGGTGTTTCAGCTGGTAACATCATCGGGCCTTTGCTCTTCAGCTCCAAGGATGCGCCGTACTATAAGCCTGGTCTTACCAAGACTATGGGTATTACTGGTGCTTTGATTGGTGTTATCCTTTTGCAGTTGGTCAATCTTATGTTCTTGAATAAAATGCAGGAGAGGAAGCGAGTCAAGAATGGTAAGCCTGCTAAGATCAGGGACTTGAGTATGGAGCATCACTATGTCGCGAATGCCCACGACAATGATGAGGATGGTCTGGGACAGAATGCCTTCATGGATCTCACTGATTCCAAGAACGATGAGTTTGTCTATGTCTACTGAGTGTTGGCGCAAGGTATTCAGTTAATAGGAGTCACCAAGATAGCGTGTTGTAAATTTATGTGTTGACCTACCCATGTTTCTCTCGAGAACTGCAAAGGAATCTGCTGTCTCATAAGCTCGTCTTAGAGGTTCACAGGCAGTGCATCCTATTGCATGTGACATTTCAAGTCCGTATGCCTTCGACTCTTCTGTCAGTGTCGATGCGACTAGGACAAGGCCGCCACCGCCGCCTACATTAGAAATGCTTCACCCTCGGGTTGCAATTTAGGTGACCGAGTGCATCGTACACACCTCCAGGTCCTACTACGTCCAATTGCTTTGTCCTCATATACCCTTCCCGGGGGCAGGCTGCGAGCAACAAGAAAGTCATGGTTGCCAAGTCCCAAAGGTATCTCGGTACTATAGCCTCACCGATAATTAGCCTTTTTACAAGGTAACAGACGCCAGAGTAAAACAAAAACGTGACCAAGACGTCAGATATACTAAGGGTGTATCATTTGACTATGTACGCCGCGAACATCATAATACTAATCGTGAAACCTGCTCACCAACTGACTAACATCAATCATGATCAACACTTGCGTTACCAGCACCTAACTATCCAGACCCAACGTTACGGCATGGTGTACTGATATACACATTTAATCGGAGTTGAAGGTCAGCTCAGCACGCTCAATGATAGGTGGGGGCTTGACAACATCCTTCTTGCGGAGGATGTGTCGCTTGAAGAAGTATGGAAGCCACACGCGTGTCTCATAAGAGATGAACTGCTTGGTAGGGACAGAAAAGACCTCTGTGATGGCATTAGTAAGATACCGACGATAGAGGAGGCGGGTGACTTACGGTCAAGTTCCTCGAGGGTGAGTTGCTTGGTCTCACGGACGAAGCAGAAGATCATGCCCCAGGCAATCAGGTTGAGTCCGGCGTAGAAACCGACTGGATCAAGTTAGCAAATATCCAATGGAACGAGAGATCGAAGGAACGTACAAGCTCCGGTGGGAGTCATGGCATTGGTCATTCGGGGGAATGTCAGACCGAGGACACCAGCTGTTGACGTGTTAGTGAAGACCAATTGATGAGGTTCTGGGGACTTACCAAAGGTGTTGTTGATGCAGACAGCCCAGGCCATACCCTGCTCACGCTGGATGGTGGGGAATACTTCGGCAGAGTATTGGAAAGCAACGGGACCCTCTCCGAGGGAGTAGGCGATGGTGAAGAGGTAAACGAAGCTGATGGGTTAGCAGGTGAACCTTGGATTAGTTGGTTAAGGGACTTACAGAACGACGGGTCCAATCTGGGCGCCACGGCTACCGCTATGATTGAGGAGAGACAGACCGGCGGCCAACAAGAAGATACACATGAAGGGGAAGGTCTAGATCATGTTAGAAGATGTGTATACAATTAAGTTCTGGTAACTCACGATAAGGCAAAGAGTTCGTCGTCCCTTGGTGTCGATGAGGAACAATGTGGGGATGGTAGCAATGACCTGAATAGCACCGTATCCAAGAGAAGCATACAAGGCCTGAACAGCGGTGTAGCCAGCATTTCGGAAGATGGTCGAGCTGTAGAACGAGATGACTGAGACTGTTAGTGATTGAACCATCACAGAGACATTGACTTACTGTTAATACCGCACATCTGCTGCGCAATCATGACGGTAGAAGCACCATAGTTCGCGCGCCTAATGCGAGGCACAGCAAAGCAATCCCACAAACGCTGGAAATAACCAGCACCCCTCGCAACAGTCAACTCCTCCTCATAGATAATCCACGAGTAGTAAAAGTCCCTGGCAGCAATGATATCATGCGCCCTGAGCTTCTGCATCGATCTAAACCCCTTGGCATGCTTCCCATGCTTCATCAACCAACGGGGCGACTCGGGGCAGAAAAAGATACCGATACCCAGAAGAAACGATGGGATAAAGGCAGAGCCGAGCTGCAGGCGCCAGGAGATCCTGCCGGTGTCCTTGACAATGACGTTGGCGCAGAAGCCAAGGAAGATGCCGACGACGACCCAGAGCTGCCAGAACATGACGAGGGCGCCGCGGACGCGGGCGGGCGCCATCTCGGCCGAGTAGATGGGGACGGTGGCGTTTTTGGCGCCGATGCCGATGCCCATCACGAAACGCACGGCGAAGAGCTCTTGCCAGGAGTGGGTGAAGCCGGAGGCGATGGGGGTTGCGGTGAGACAGCATGCCGTGATGAAGATTTCACCGCGACGACCGAAGTAGTGGTTCAGCGGATCAACGATGAAAGCGCCACTGTCTCCATTAGCAATGATCTCAGTCAAAGTCAGTGCAGTTGGTGAACTTACATCAAACCAGCAGTCAGGAAGATAATCGAGTTGACCAGTCCAACAATCCACTGATCACGAATACTATTCTCCTCATCAAGCCCGAATTCCTGGGGAAACGACAAATTGGCACCGTTGGAACCCGTCTGATCCCAACCCTGAGTCGCAGCGCCAATGGCGCACAATGAGATCGAGTACCAGAGCATCTTTGGTCCGTGCCATTTATGATCGCGCTCGTACTCGAGGGCCTGACGCTCATCTTCCTTGAGCTCCTTGACCATGTTGAATTGCTCTTGGTCACGGGCGACGAGGGCAGCGCGGGAGAAGAGCTCTGCGTGTTCGGACATGCCGTGGGTTTCGGCAAAGACACGCGCATCGTGGGCTGCTTGTTCAGGCGTGACGCGCTGTAAAAATGAATGTCAGTAATTGAAATATAAAAAGTATACAACAATTGAAGTGTTCAATCAATTGAGTTGGGGTCATCGCCGAGCTTCTTGGCGATTTGGCTAAGAAGACTCGGCGATGGGCCAAGAGATCGCCAAGCGCACCTTGAGTGGATTCTCAACGATGTTCAGGGCAGTCGAGCCACGACGACCTGCAGTAGCAGGCGGTACATTGCCGAGACCATTCTTCTCGTTGTGAGATGCCTCAGGGACATCAGGGCCCAATTCCTTTTTATCCATTGTAGCTTATGAGTCTTGGATGGTAAAGATGAGGAAGAAGAGTGTGAAGGACTGAGGAGCCAAGAAAAGAACAGACAGGGAGGCCAAGGGTAGTGTTAAATAACTTGGCAATTGAGAATGCAATGCGGGTGAGACCTGGGGCGGATGAGTTTGGATAGGATCATCGCTCATCCCCGGTTCATCCCCATCTTGTGAGCCAGTCTAAGGATGAGGACTGATGGTGGGCGGGCGTTTAAGCGTATCCACCACATGCACCTTTGGATATAGTATCTGACCACCAGAATTTGGAGATGGCACTTGAGAAATTATGGAAACGTTAAGCTTATTGTCTCGGAATGAACCAGGGGGCTCTTCTCTTTATTCTCTTGCATGGGGTTACACTGAATGCTCCGGTGTTGAACACGGGAGTTGACAGGGTAACTTTCCATTCCGCGGGTGATTCCATCTTGCACAGTATCCGTATCTCAAATCACAATCAAGACCAACATCGAAGAACGACTGTGAATGTCTGAGTGTCTGGTATGAGAGCAGTATCAACGGCAACGATCACAAGCTCACCTCCTCTTTTTCCCCATGGAGATCCCTCACAAAAATTGGAGAAGCTCTCTCCGCTACAACGAATCATCTCGAGGTCTCCACGCGCTAGCAAAAAGCCGCTGAACACCTTGAAATTTGGGGTCTGGGGGATCTTTGGCGATACGTACCGATTAATTCGGCTGCCTAAACGTCATCGGATAAGCGGCACATATGACGTAGTGGAGACACTTGCCAAGGCATCCATATTCTTGCCCTTCCAAGTGGAGTTTATCCTCCAGGCATCCAAATAAAAAATACAGAACTCCGTGCTAGTGCTCCCAATTTGCATCCTCTAGAATAATCTATTGCTTTATGGTCTGAGAATGAAAATATCCCTCAAGTCTAGAAGCTCGTAGCATGAAAAAGTTTGATCAATCTGCCGTTGGGAAGAAACTTGCTCTTGGTCACAATATGTGCAGTGTAACATCACCGAGACATGGCGCTAAACTGTAATCAAAGAGGATGAGACCATCGACGCTCGTTTTTGCCGTTTTGAGGGCGTTGGTGCGACGGTGGAATAAGGGTGCCTAAACGGAACGATCGGACTTGTTTGGGTCTTGGCTTGTGCGAGGTTTGTTTCTTCGGGACCGATCTTGAGGAGAGGGAGGGCGTTGGTTGAGATGGCGGGGTTTTAGACTGGTTCTATTGTTTGTTGAAATGCGGAAATAGAATGAATAACGCTTGATCAACACATTTCAATTCATTAGTGCTGGATAACGGGCGTTGATCGCGGCTGTCATCTGACTCTTTGGTGTTTGGTCACTTCATTGGACAAAGGCTCACTCCCTCAATGCTCCACGATCATCATCCCCAGATTATCGCTGATCCATGACCCCCAGATTATCAACACGATACTCTCAGACATTCACGATCGTCACCAGGATATTAATACCACATATACTATTGTAATACTCGATCTTGCATTGTCTCATGCCAAAAGATCAGGCAGCCGAGTTGTATCAGACCCTTTGCACCGTAACCTTAAATTAAGCTTATGGGTATAAAGTGGCTGCACCCTCCAGCCGCACCGACAATCACCCAAAGCCTTGACAGTAACTCCTTAAAGAAATAACTGAGGGCATCGTCAAAGAAACGACGTCACCGGGAATACTACCACTTTTACGCCCGCCTTTCATTGTTGCTTGATCTGTCACGCATGCTTGGCGGAAACCCCACTACGTCATATCCTCGCTATTATTCCCGCTTACATCCTCATGAGCAAAATCCAGATTCGACATGAGGGGAACCTGGGGTAATCCCGTGAGCACTAGACCTCATTGAATCATGAGTGTGAAGTGCAGCTTTTGTCTGAGAGATATTTACGTGTCTGGCCTCAATTCCTTTTAGAGAGAGGGCATTTTACAGCGGATCAGAACAATTCGCCAACAGGGTAGGTAACCGAAAAACAACCATATTATCAGATGATGAACAGAGATAAGAAAGACTTATTATTATGGAATTGGAGCGGTGAATTGAATGGTGATTCTGGCTATCATACAATTTATCAATTACCTTATCTTTCTCGGCATACTTCTGATAAGGTGTTGGGCTCCTGGATCCTCTATGATGAATAGTAACAATCGTGCGCAAGTTTTAAAGTGCCATGGATTCTGCACCTAAGGGTAAGAGAAGGATGTCATCAACAAAGCCACGGCCCACCAGAATCAAGCGCACGATAGAAACTCTCAAGTCATCGCGAGCCCATGTTCCATCGGGGGTTCTTCTTGTAGTTCACAAGCAATAACCACGTTGCGGGCTGAATGTACCAGGCCTTGGATGAATATTTCTGTCAGAGCAGTACAGACCATAATCATTCCTTAACACTTACACTGCCTATTGAGCATGTGTTTGAACTGAAGCTAGTATGGATGGGACTTATTTATCTTTATGTAAAACGAGATTACACCAGTCAAGATCAAGTCGTCCATCTTATGGGGATGAGGCAGCAGGATTACTTACTCAGATGATCAGATATCGGAAACTTATGTGATTTTCGAAGGTCGTAAACGGATACATCGCGGACACATTGGACATTGCTATATATCAGAAGCTTTACTACCTATAGCGTATGTACTTGACTCTACTGACAGTAGAAACATACTCATCCCAGAACTCGTTACTACTCCCATCAGCCACATCATGAATGCCCCAGAGTCCGACCGAACTTTCTCGCCCAAGCAGGCCTTGACGCCTACACCAGAGCTCTATGGCGAGATTGTCGGTGATGCCATGGAACGTCTTGCTGCTGCGTCTCTGTCCTGCACGGACTCCTTCGGTCACTCCGAAGTCATCTTTCACGATGTCGGTTGCGGTCTTGGAGCCGGTACCGAAGCCATCATGAGTCTGAAGCCAGACAATATTGCCATCAAAGGCACCGACATCAACGAGGACATCTTGGAATTATACCGCCAAAACACAGCTGCAAATAGATTGCCTGCAGAGACTCTAAAGATGGACGCCTCGAAACTCGATTTCCCTGGTGAGACATTCACTCACTGCATTGGCAATGCGCTGCTATTCGTTCTTGAAAACGACGGCATAGACGCGATCCAAGAGATGCACCGCACCTTAAAACCTGGTGGTGTTGCCATTCTTAACTCTTGGGCTCATACGCCAACTATTCCCGCGATTCATGCAGCAGCAAGAAAGACTCGACCGGATGGTACGCCTCTGCCACGAGAAGGGCCGGATAAATGGGAAGACAAAGACTTTTTGCTGAATGTCATCCTTAAGGGAGGGTTTGAACCAGAGAAAGTGAAGTTCACACGGAAGGATATTCATGTTACTATCGGCGATCTTAAGCGTTTTGCGACAATGATATGGAGCTTTATTGGAGGTACTCCTAAGACGGGATGGCTTATGTCGGATGAGGAGAACTGGGATGTAGCTGTTGATACAATCATGGAGGCGCTGACTCAGACAGAGGGGTATGAGAAGCTTGAGAATGGGAAGAACAAGATCATGTTTCAGGCTCATGTTGCCGTTGCCAAGAAGTAGATCATGGGGAGCGAAGATTTCACTGAGAGATGAACTACAGCCGTCTGACTAGGGAAGAAGTAACATCAGCTATTTCTATGATTCACTCGCTTGCCACGAGTTTCTTGAGAGTAGATTTGGTAAGCCATCGAATCGTCAACTAATTCTCCCTATTCGCAAAAGCGCCCGTATCTCTTCTGATCTCCTCCTTGCCTTGAGTTCCTCCTCGGCCACCAGGCTTTCCAGTTACAGACTGGGGAATATCATGGCCTGTCGCGCTGATGCCCTCTCCGACACCAAATTCTCGACCTTCTGAAGCTGAAAGGACAGCGTTGTCGGCTGCACCAGCCAGGTCGGAAGAGCCAAGACCACCTGCGGCCTCGCCGTCACGCTGATGAGGGTTGGGGACGGACTTGATGGTGTTTTGCTTGCCTGCATCGCCAGGGACTGGAACTCATGTCAGCATTGTGAGTGAATTAGATCGGAGAGACAGGACTAACTGGATGTACCGTCCTTGGCCATGTCGAAGAGATCTCCGCCTTTCTTGGAATCGGACATTTTGTATTTTGGTAACTTTGGGTTAAATACAGTTTTTATTGATGGTAAAGATGACCTTAGATGGATTAATGGGAACAGCAATGGTATTTATTGGAGTGATTCCATCAAGGTCCTTTCATGATGTCATGATCTCATTCTCAGCACTTTCGTCAATCGCATCGTCGTGACGTCAAAACCTCGAACCACTGACGCATCGATATTATGGAGCTATCGTATTTAATGCTGTACAAATTCATAAGGATATCGGCTCCGACTGTGCGCCGCTTGCATCGTGAGGTCTTCCTTTCAATTGTCCAGCGACTAAATCAACGCTCATCGAGACTCCTTAAAGGCTTGATCGAGCCAGAAGCTTCTCGAGTTCATTCTTCCAAAGATCGGCCATGATATAGCTATCGTGACCAGTGGTCTGGTTACTAGTAGGCATCGTAACCGCGCGACCATACCCAGGCGTCATGTCGTTCGTGACACCATCCTCCAAGAATCCAAGTTCGATCGGGTTCAGCAAGTCATCGGTGGTATTGAAACCAGTCAAAGGAACCCTGATATTCTTGAGTCCTGCTTTGGGATTGTAGGTTTGCGAAGCATTCCAAGCATAGAGTTGATCATTGGCATCGAAGTCCTCAAGGCGAGGAGTGATCTGATCATCAACATATCTATCCATGGCTTCACGAGTAGGGAATGCTCGCTGCCAATATGAAGGAGATGAAAGCAGCACAAGCTGAATCATGAGTGCACCGCCAAGACCAGCAGCTGGCTGCTTCTCATAGTCACCGCCTTTCCAGGCTGGATCAATGGTGATAAGCGTGTGTGAGGCGCGTGATGTGAGCCATCAGCTGTAGGGGCTATCAACTCAAAATAACACTCTTATCAAAGTCAATCCGGGCAGTATACCGGCTACCCAATACAATTGCCTAAGATAAGCTTTACAAGCCTATCTAATGATGATCACGTCTGACGCATAAAGAGAACTCTAAATACTTTCCCCAAGGGATAAAATGGTGATAAGCTCAGTGATGAACTTTCGAAACAGACGATTATGGCCAGCTATTTCAACTGGAGAGGAAGAAATAGGCATCAATGCATCCGAAAAGCCAGGATATTCGCCGCCCATCATCCAAGTATGCATGCCGCCCATCGAAACACCAAGCGTCAAGCGCGTCCGGTTGAGTTTGAAGTGCTCGGTCAAGAGAAGATGGTCGGCGCGTATCATGTCGGGATACTGATACTTCGGGAAGGAGGGCGTAGGCCAGTATTGCTGGGTTTGCTTGAGTTGCCGTGACCGATGGCATCGCGCATGATGATGAAATACTCATTGGCGTCGAGAGGCTGACCGGGGTTGAAGAGAGCACCAGCGAAGTCTTCGACGAGAAACTGGGCGCTGGAGCCGGTAGTACCATGGAGGAGAACGACTGCGTTGTTGGATCCATCTGGGTTGACTTTGAGCTTGCCGAGGGTCTGATAGCTGATGTTCAGGGAGTCGAGGATCTGGCCAGAGTCAAAGGCGAAGTCTTCTATGGTGAAGCTTCTGCTAGTGGGGTTTGGCCACGATGAATTCGCGCCTATGACGGTGGAGAAGAGTCCCAGAGAGAGAATTGCTTTGGTCCAAGATTTCATGGTCGCGGTGGCAGTGATGCTGGTGAGGCAAGATGTAAGGATACGAGATATTGTTGTCGGGATTTGAAGCTTGGGTACTACTGATGAGATTAGAATTGAATAAATGGTTCTACTGCGAGGACTTGATACAGCTTGTATACTCAACATCATCGGTACTGTAGATTGAAGTTGGCACTTATTCTGCGCATGATGATGTTCGAGACATAAGCGAAAGCGAGCCAAGGGAGCGCAATGCCCAAGTCCGCGAGTGCACAGCGATACAGCAGAGTAGTTCATGGCCGCGTTCAATGTCAAGACGGACTGTGAAAATGGACTTAAGGACTCGCTCATGAAGACGACTAGGACAGATTGAGTGACCCGAATGCGAACTTGCAATGGCTGTGAGACCTCAATCTTGTATTACATAGTCCCCTGTCCACTGGAGGCGTTAGGAATGTTTTGCCAAGTCCTTAGGACCGGGAATTGAATGCGAAGTCCGTAGGTGCATGATGATGGCTGAGCAGGCTGACGTCGTTAGATCATGTGATGTAAGCACGAAAAGATGTTGGCTGCGGATCTGGACAGAGGTTCAGGAGGGCGCCTTTGGCTCACTATTTGTTTATGATATGAAGTAGTTTCATAAAAGTCTTGTTCTGTCTCTATCTTTTGGTCAATGCAAGCGTAATGTCACACGAGGCTGTGCAAAGCTGATCTCAACCTTGATCCACCATCATGTCTATATGCTGACGGGCAAGATGACTCATTTCGAGCATCACGCTTGGCCTTATAATATTATTTGATGTTGGGAGTTCCTGGCGTAGTCAACTGGATATGAAAATAAGAGGACTCAATATCAGTGCTGTTAACGATCAACCGTCACGATGTGTATGCACGACCATCACGAGGGAACGGCACCAGAGCCGACGCCGGACCACGCAGAGCCATTTCCTTGGCATATCGGAGTCTTCGACGCTCACAATCACATTGGCGAACGCGTAAACTCGATATCGGAATTACCAAATATGAAATCTCGGGCCATAGCAATCATGGCAACGCGAACTCAGGACCAGGCTCTTATCACCTCGATCGCCAAAACTCATGGAGTGAAAGGTCCGGAGTGCTTTGGTGAGGACAAAACGACCGTTATCGCGGGCTATGGAAGACATCCGTGGTTCTCCCACGAATTATTTGAAAATTCATTAGAGAATCCGACATACGTACCATCCGAGGACGTCGAAACTGCGAAGGCGCAGCACTACAAGGCAGTACTCTCTCCAGTCCCAACAGATCCAGCTTTCTGGCGCGATCTCCCGGTCCCGATAGCGCTATCTCGATTTATCGCCGAGACTAGAGCACGATTGATCGAAGACCCGTACGCCATGGTTGGAGAGATTGGTCTTGATAAACCCTTCCGCTTGCCTATGCAGTGGACCGATCCCAGGCCAGAGCCTGATCCAGACCGGACACCAGGAGGTCGTCAGAGAAGACCACTCAGTCCGCATCGCATCAATATCACTCATCAAAAGGCTGTGTTTAAGGCGCATCTTAAACTAGCAGGGGAGCTTGGAAGACCAGTTAGTGTTCATGGCGTGCAGGTCCATGGGATTCTTTACGATGCGTTGACAGAGTGTTGGAAGGGCCATGAGCTTCGCGGTCGGCGCTCAAGAGAGAAAGAGAAGAAAGAGGGAAAAGCTCAACAACAGCCGGCAGACGCTCCAAAACCGTACCCTCCACGAATCTGTCTTCACTCCTTCAGTGGTAAATCCGACGCCGTCAAACAATATCTAAAGCCATTCATCCCAGCCAAGATCTTCTTCTCGTTCTCAAAGACCAACAATTTGCGATCAGACGAAGAGAGGAAAAAGGCGGAAGATGCAATAAGGATAGTGCCGGATAATCGGATACTGGTCGAGAGCGATCTCCATACAGCTGGTGAGAGGATGGATAGTGAACTTGAGGAGATGTACCGTGTGATCTGTGAAGTCAAGGGATGGGGATTGGAAGAAGGTGTAGGAAAGATTGCTGAGAATTATCGAGAGTTCGTATTCGGTTGATGCACGATGGCCCTGGCATTGCATGTTAGCACAGGCAAGGCCGGTATTTCTATGGGAACACCTGTTGGGAATCATTGTAAAAGTGTCAATTGAGAATTATGAAAGTTCTAAAAGTCCAGCTTGACCTGCAAGTCCTGCCAGGAAAGTCTATGCCATCGAATCCACGACGCACCACTGTTAAAGAAGCGAAAAAGAAAGTACAACAGATACAAGTTTAGTCCATCACTTCTCAACTTCCACCGCTTGGCTCTTCTTCTCCTGGTTCAGGTATGTTCCCAAAACTTCAATCAGAAACCTCTCTCGGTGCAACAAGTGTCTTGGTCCTTGCTTCTTTAAGAATCTCAGCGCTGCAGCCAGAATAAGAGGATAATGTTCCTCCGGTAAATCTAGGATGCTAGCAACGCTCACTTGCACTCGAAGTTCCTGTGCCTTGACGAATAAGTGGCTGATCTTTTTGTTAGCAACTAATCGCAGACTGAACTGCTCGAATAGGTCATGCTTGACGAATAACTCCAAGACATCCTGCAGCGTGACCTCCTCCCCAAAGATCTGATCAAGATCGACGCCAGCGCCGTCTTGAATAGTATGTCGTAGTTGAGAAGTGGACTCAAGCGCCTCAGTGATGTTATCAACAGTTAATGGCGGTATAGCAGATATGCAAGGTCGATCATATCCAACTCTATGTCGCCACCAAACGTTGCAAAAGATGGAAGTGACAATGACGGGAATGAGGATACAGTAACCCCACCATCGCTCGGCCGTGATCATGGAACCAACTCCGCCAAGAACATTCGCGATGCCGTTGAGGATGAAGAAGAGCTGGACGCTGAAACATCTCTGCTTCAATAGCGGAAGTGATGGTGATCCTTGAAGTTCTTTTTTAGCAACTGTGACGTGCGATCGCATTTTGGAAACGACCATGGAAGCCCAGATCGCACTGATGAGACCGAATAGCGCGATGGGGGCGTTGCCGAGATATCCGGAGAGGATGTTACTGGCATACCAGACCTTTCTGTTCGCGCCGCCAATAGCCATGTATGTACCAATGCTGATCAACATAGCACCCCCTCCCATCAGCAAATCCATGGCCCATCGATTAATTACCTCAATTCGTAGTTCCCTCGTCGTAATCTCGATAAAAACATCAAGGCCCCTCGAGTCCGCTCCAGCGGGTAGATTCTCCTTCTCCGTCTCAAGGTATTGTTTCTGCTGTCGCAAGAACTTGATGTTCCTCCACGCCTTCCTGGAGTCGAAAAAAGCGCAGATCGAGAGGACAAAGGCAGATGTTCCGCCGATTGCCATGAAGACGATGGCGTAGATGGGGACGGGGACGTCGTTCCATACGTTGGCGGCAAAGTCGCCTGCGTTTGCGAGCTCGAGAAAACCGACGGCGGCGAAGAGATTGTTTCGGAGGCGGTTGTCGTCGATACACGACCATTGGGAGCGCTTCTTTGCGAGGGTTACTGAGTCAGGGCCTGGGACGGATAGCTCGGCTGGGGGAAGATCGTGAGGTAGGGTTGGCTTTGGAGCAGTATCGTACTGCTTCATCATAATCGGGGCGTCCATCGTAAGAGATCTAGGAAAGACTCTTCGCCTGTTAAGAATGTTCACATAATGACTTGAGTAAAAACTTACAAATGAAGCTTGAGAAGCTGGTTATGTACAGAGCACGGAGGTATCACATGGAAAGCCAAGAAACGCAAGACAACAAGAAAAGATCATTACAACGGTGAGTCACTGCGAACTCGTCCCTTGGCAGAACAAAGAGAGATATTAAAAGGGAAGAGAAAAAGAAAGTGGCTTCTTAATTTAGGAGACGTTACGTACGTTGAGTGACAGATGCTCGGGCCCTCCGAGCGCTTAGTCGCTGCCGGGCTCCACTCTGAGGGCCGTTGCAGCCGAAGCTTGGGGTATCCACGATTCGATCATCCCGCGAGGCGCAGCAACCCTGTTCACTGTAGGATAGCCCTACAATGACATTCAAGTTAAAAGACTGATATTCAAGAGACAATATTGAGTAAATGCTACCTACTGAGCTTGTTAAGATATCGTTGAGACTAGAAATGGGTGAAGAAACAGAGCATCAGAGAGGAAATCATCACTTGGCACAGTGGAGATCACGGCATCTTGAAGCCGAAGGCCACGCAAGCCTTGGCGAATTTCCTTCTCAGCAAGGCACGCAAATCACTCCCGTCTCCAAAAGGTTAAGAGCAGCCTCGATTGGCTCCCACGGAAGATACCGTAGGGCCGAACCAACCACTGGACACCAGACTAAATATAGCAAAAACCTTATACGGCGCCACCAATTGAAACGTTGCACCATCTCACCTCTCACTAATAAGCATCTTGGCGTTTAGAATACTTCGGCCCCTCGACCACCTTCACAGGCTTTCGACCGGTTTGAACAGGAACACCAGCTGTCAAGCTCAGTCCATCGACGTGAGCGCTCTTCTCTAACGCCCAGAGCGCAATGCCAATCCAGTTATCACCTTTGTAGTTCAAAATTCCTTCAGGCACGGGAAAGGTTGTCTGGGGTCCTACGTTGGCGACGTATTTTCCGTACTGGAAACCGTTTACGTAGAGAATGGCGCGGTACGCTCCTGTGCTGGAAGTGTTGTTCTTGAAGGTGAATGATAGAGGAATATCGTGTGTTGACGAAGGGAGGTTAAGGGCGAGTTTGGCTGTAAAGAATGACACGCCAGGTTTAGAAAGGCCTTTGAAGGGGGGGCCCGGTTTGAAGGATGTTAGTGGAGGGGATGGGAGATGATAGCCTTGGCGCTCGAAGAAAAAGCCGCCTTCGTTAAGAGGACCGCGGAACTTGTCCTTGTAATTCTCCCCGCCGAGGTTACCCGTGATTTTCCACTTCGAAACCTTTGTCTCCTTTCCAGAGTCTGAAGTAATGTGCCAGTCGAGAATTCCACGGGGCTGCTTCGTCTCATCGACGCCAGGAACCCAGTTTCCATTGAGGCCCATGTTATCGACAATGACTGTAATCACATGCTTCTTGCCCTTTGAGGTCTTGGGGAGTTTGTAGGTTGACGTGTCGTTGTTGTTGTTGCCTCCGCCTGTGACGGATCCGACGAACTTGTCGTCGAGCCAGACCGAACTGCCGTAAGCGCGTCCACCGAATGTCCAGAGTTTGAGCTTGGATTCTGATCCGGATGCTGTGAAGTGACCGCGGAAGATTAGGGTACCGGCGTGAAAGCCGTAGTCGCCTGAGTACAGAGAGACAGAGTTGTTGAGAGGCCATTTTGAGTTGAACGTCTTCTTGAGATCAGCTGTGCGCCATTTGGCATCGTCGTAGTCCTTCTTGATCTCGGGAAGACCATCGATGTAGTGCCAATCCAATGACTTGAGATCCGGCACTTTGACGGAGGGAAGCTTGATTTCTGGGTTGACGAGCCAGTTTCCAAGCTTAGACTTGGTGAACTGCGTATCCTTGCCATTGATGGCCAGACGAGAAGTCCCCTTTGGTGCACCGATGATTTCAACTGGTGTAGTGATGTTGAAGTCTGCCTGCACGGAAAGCTTGGAGCCTTCGACTGCAACAGATCGAACAAGGTATGGCCCGTTGATGATGATGGCGTCGGGGTTCATAACAGAGGATCCGTACTCCCCACCCTTCTTACTTGGGATAGTAGGCACCCAGTACTTGTACGCAGCATTGCGATCTGGCCATGTTAGTCTCCTTGCCCAGCAGCATTGTGGTGAAAACTTACCCAAGAGGTAGATATAAAGAGACCCAGCCTGCACAACACGACGCTTCGTGCTAATCTTGAGCTGAAACACCCCAGCGCCATTCTTCTTCTCAATCTTGACCCCATCACCCTCAACAACCTTGATATTCTTCTGTCCCTTGACCGCAACCTCATGAAGCTCATTCGCACCTCCATAAAGCACAAGAACAGTCTTATCCCCAAACACCTTCCACGTAAACACCTCAGCGGTACTATACAACAAATTAAACTTGCCAACAGGATAGTCCACAACATGGATCTTCGAATCTCGTCTATGCAGTGACAAAGATCCGCCAAGCTGAGGAATAGCCAAAGTTCCAGCGGAAGTCTTGACTTTGAGTTTATAAGATGCTGAGTCTGTGGAGCGATAATCTGCATGGCGCACAACGTAGAATGCATCGTCTTTCTTGGTGGTGAGTGCTGTAACGGCGATGTTCTTGTTGTCGGTGTACTTTGTGGTTGTGAAGTTGCTTGCTTCTGCGATGGCGTAGTTTGGTGAGACACGGAGGAATTGCCCTTGGAGCTTTATCTCGGAGTATTTCTCGCGCGTGATAGTTCGGTCTTCTTTGATTGCCTACGGGCGCTTTGGTAAGTATCTCATCTAACGGTTTGTGATAAATTACTCACTGCTCCATAGTCGTAGGAGGTATAGCCATCGGAGTGGCCAAGGTTACCCCAGTTCGTGCCGCCCCAGGTCTATGCTGTTAGTTGTATCCACGATTGAGGTATAGGAGACGTACCATGTAGATATTGAAGATGGTGACTCCAGCGGCGAGGTTGTTCTTATAGAAAATGCGGGCGAACTCATGGTTGGTGAGCTCATAACAATTGTCGAAGCCGCCGCCACCTGGTGGATCGAAACCTCCGCCTTGGAACTACAACTTGTCAGTCGTCATCTGTCACGCTAGCACTGTTCTCTAACCTCAATGATTGAGTATGGAGTGTTAGGACTAATCTTCTCATGCTCCGCGTGCCACGTCGTCGGAAGACCATCCTTGGGCCAGGTGTATGGGTTTGCCTACCATCAGTCAGCAGCTTCAGTACCGTCTGCGTTGGCAGACTTACGCAGTCAAATCCAACAGGATATCCATCATGTCCCTGCAAGGTTAGTCATTCTCCGCGTTTATCACCGTGCGAACTTACATAAATGTCGACGGCGCCAGGTCCTGTACCAGGAGCCCCAGTACCTCCCTGCCAAGCATCATTGTTGATAAGCGGCACAACAACTCCAGCCTTGCGGACCTGGTCATTAACATATTTCAAGTAATCATGGTTGGGGAAAGGCGTTCCTTGCGCAGCGCTGTACTCATTCTCCGGCTGGTACAGAATGACTGGTCCGCCGTTGGTGATTTGAGCTTTTGCGATGATCTTGGCGACATGGGCTACATAACTAGACAACATCAGTACTATATCGGCATTAGAATGCTGTTCACTCACTTATCTGTCGCCTCCAAATAATCCGTAGCATTCGTTCTCAAAAACCCCTTCACCCTCTGCAACCATCCCGGGAATCCACCACCCGAAACCTCAGCGTTGATATACGGCCCCGGTCTCGCAAGGAGATAAATCCCCGCATCATGCGCCGCATCAATAAACGGCTGCAAATCCAGCGCCCCCTCTGATCTAAACTCCCCAGGCTTTCCTTCAAGAAGAGCCCAGTCAACATAGAACGAAACCATGTTGAAACCCATAGCTTTGACCTTTTGGAAGAGATCGGGGTACAGTGATGCGACGGGTAGACGGAACGGATGGATTTCGGCGGAAAAGATTGTAACGCGCTCGCCGTGGATGAAGAGAGAGTGTTCGTCGAATGTTACTATGTCTTGGAGAAGAGCTCGGGAGTCGAGGATGTTTGATGGACGGGTTCCGCGAGGAAGAACATTTTGGGCATGAGTGCCAGCCGCAAGGGCTGCGACAAAGAAGTTTGACAACTTCATACTTGCGGCATACCCTCTCAATACCTCATAATAACCTCTGCAGAGTCCAACATCTTATATATCATTGCAAACAGGCTTCAGATCTGCACATAACGGATGCTCTCCCGAATATGCCGTAATGCATCAACACCTGCACTCCGTATTGGTGGAGAAGTATTATTTCCGTGTAAAATGCCGTCATGATCCTCTAACTGCCAGGGCCAATTCACGAGAGTTTGTAATTTATCCATAGTGATGGCGAGTTGCATGATTGAGGGGTTTGCATAAGAATTGGGGGTTGTGATTGGAGCTCTTACAGAGATCTGCGGGAGCCTTGGCATGGCATGGGCTATTTACCCCATGAATTACTACGTACGATGCAGGTTTGTTGATGAGGGGTATTATGATGCGATTGGGATGATCATCGGATGGTTCCTTTGCATCCGTGGAGTAAGTAGTTAGCGCGGGTGGATGATCAAGGGCAACATGATATACTATCGGGGAAGCCGGTCCGCAAAATCAGTTAGACTCATATAAGCTACACTTGAAATTTGTATGAATTGTCTATCTTCCCGTTCCCTCCTTACTGCCATCCAATTACGCACCGAAAGCACTCATCAGCTTCTCATGCTCCTTCTTAGTAATAGGAATAACCGTTCCATGTCTTGGGCTCGTAGGAAGCTTATAGCTCGCCGAAACCTTCCAATTCGGCTTATCCAAATTGGTAGTCTCAAGAGGAACATAGCCCTTACCACCATACTCATCCACAAAAAGATAAAACTTCTCGCCATTGGCATCACCGGCATTACCCTTGAAGGCAGTAGGACCTTCAACAGCTTGAAGACCAGCGTTCTTGCCAATGCATGTAGCCTGAACGGTCCATCCGTCGACCGGGGCGAGAAGGTTGGAGGACTTTTCTTGAATGATGTCTGTGCAGCCACTGGCTGATGCTTCGTCCTTTGTGAAGCGGTAGAATGAGTTACCGGATTTGAGAACAGTAGTGTCGATGCGAGAGGTCTTGCTGTCCTGCCAGATCTCGGCCTTGGAGAAGGTGACGAAGTCGCGGGTGAGAGAGTAGAGCATGCGGTGGTAGGAGTTGTCTGAGTGATCAGCTGTGTTGTACAGCGATGATGCCCAGAAGACGACGTATGACTGCTTCTCATCATCCCAGAACGCCTCAGGCGCCCAGGTATTTCCAGCATTGTCGGGAGAAACCTTGACGTGTCGTTGCGCAGACCATGTAACAAGATCATCAGACTCCCAGATCTCAAGGTACAAGCTTCCCTTGCGGACGGCATCGCCCCAAGAAGTTCCACTTCCAATCGACAAATCCGTCGCAATCATGAAGAACTTATCCCCCTCAACGGATCGAATAACAAAAGGATCCCTCAAGCCCTTGGTTCCTAGTTCCGATGTAATAACAGGCTGTCCACCATTAAGTTCCTGCCAATCCAGCGCATTATTCCCTTTACTAGCAGCAAAGTAGATATTCTCGCCCTGCTTCGAATTGCCTGTAAAGTACGAAAACGCATACGCCTCATATGGGTCTTGTTGAACGGCCTGACGAACAGAAGCGTTGAACTCGCGCTCGTGCAGCTGGCCGTCTACTTCGAGGGACGCGACGAGGAGGACGTCTGAGGTGGTGGGTTGGCGCTTCACGAGACCATCGGGGCTGATGATGGAGGGATCGCTGCTACGCCAGGTGATGGGGTGCCCGTTTGAGGTGGAGGGGAGGGTGATGTGGCTGCGGATGTCTTCGAGGTTGCGGACGTCGAGTGAGGAGAGGGCTTCGTGGGAGTGGATGCCTGTGGCGAGGGAGAGGAGGGCTAGGGAGAGGGATTGAAGACGGGGAAACATGGTGAAGAATGGCAATGGCCCTGTGTAGAGATGGGTGAGCCGTAAGGATGTTTACTGACAGCAATGTTCGTGATACCGTCGTCCTTTAAATACACCGCAAATCTTTCCAAACTGAACAACCTTAGCTCCCTCACGATCTCCACAATGTCCTCAATTAGTCCACGGACCTCTCATCAATCATCCCCATTCTGTCGCTTGGCAAGTCATTCACACTTTTTTTTTCGACGTCATTCGGTAGTTATTACCCCGGATCGTCCCTTTCCATCCCTTCTGGGGTAGCAAACCGCCCCCTGCAGATATTTCGTTGCAGGCACCATGAATTTAGGTTATACTCCGCATAAACGCCGTGCTTTTATTCGCGCGCAAAAAAATGCAGTGGATAGAAGATTATCTGGTCCTCAATACGAAGCATCATGTGCGCTGGTGATCACTACTGGATAAGTAAGGTGGTTGATTGTTTTTGGCGGTGGAATTGGAGACCTCGGGAGTTGAGCGGTTTACCCCAGATGTGCCATGTGTGATGCTGGGGATAGTGTTTGTCAGGTAGGGTTTTGTGTACGTATGCATAGCGATATGCATAATTGATGGGTGTGATGGCACGTAAAGAGTTTTAGCGAAGAGGCGCGTTACTTAACTCGCGGGGGTATCGGTGCCGGACTTGTCAATAACGATTAGGACAGTCAAGCAGCGTTCTACTGTAAGCCACGAGAAGCTAATGAACCTTGATTTCATATTGTTAAGTTTCTTTTCTTGGCTAATAAGACGCCTGTTAGCATCTTCCATGTAGCGGTCGTCGGGGCTGCAATGTGTGAGATTGTAGGGTATGTCATATTGACATGAAAGGTTTGAGGAGATACATCTATGGGATCGCTTTGACGCTTGCATATAATCGTTTTGTTCATAAGGCAATCCTAGATCTTCATAACGATACCAAGAGCTTTTATTATCCTTATTATTGCCGTCATTGATGAGGTGATCTAACTGGGACTGTATTAGTTGAAAGGAAAACCTCAACAGGGTCAATGAAGATATAACTGATACTGATTGGCTGAGCTTGAAATTGAATGAGCAATCGCTTTTTTACTTTCTTCCTCGAATAATCAACTATTTTCCCCGCACAAGCAGAGGATGAGCCTCAGTGTTGAGCACATACTTCATCTTCCCATCACTCCTAACCTGCAACTCCGAATCCTCCGCAAACATCAAATATAAATATTTCAACGTCTCGGCCAACCAAAAGCTCTCCATCTTATCCACAAACTTTCTCGTCTTATCATCCTTCGTCTTCATAACACTCTTCAAGCCTGTATATCCTCCCTCAACCTTACACATCCTGTTCAATGCCTCAAACGCTTCCCAAGCCCAGTCTTGGTACTTGCGATCACCGGTGGCGCGGTAGGCGTAGTACAGACTTTCTATGGTTTCAGGGCGGAGAATGTATTCGGCGTTGGTATGGTAGTATCCGCTCTCTTCGTAGAAGGATTGCCATTTTGGAGCGGGGAGACGTTTGGATGATGCTTTTGCGAGGGGTTGGCGGCCGTCGTCGATCCAGCGGAAGAGTTCGGGACCGATACCGCTTGGACTTTGACGGTAGACTTCATAGTATGACTCCGAGAGTTTGACGCCAAAGTCAACAAAGGTTTGGTTCTGTAGAAGAAGCCCGCCTAGAATCAGCGAGCCGCCGCAAACACTTGCCACTGTTGAGGTTAGCATATTTTCACAGTCAACTAAGCGATATAAGGGACTTACAGTGACTAGAAATCGGAATCATGGTGTCTCCACGCATCTCTCCCAGGAATGTTAGATCAGGCCTTGTCGATGGTGAAGAGGCCAGATACAGCATTGACGACTCAGCCGCCTTGACCCAGCTCTCTCCATACTCAGCAAATGCGACTGGATCGTATGCATACATCTTGATGAGATACTCATAGTAGCTATCGGAGCCACCGCCCCAGCCAGCTTGATAGTCACCAAAGTATCCATCCTTGAGCTTGACATATGTTCCGATCAGACCTGGAAGTGTAAAACTCTGCTTCGTCTGGGGTGGATTAAATGATCTTGGGCTCTCTGTGCAAGCTTCGCGTAGGTCTGGTTACCAGTCAAATCACTCAATCGAGTCCACTCGAGGACAAGTGTCCCGAAACATGTAATAGAGTTGTCAATGTTGCCAAAACGACGGAGGCGCGGGTTGAAAATGATCTCATCGTCCGGAATACCGGAAGGTGTATCAAAGGCAATGCTGAGTCTATCTGCGAGGATAATAGCTACTTTAAGCAAGTTGTTCCTTAGATAGATATCCGTAGCCAGGTGCTTATATGACCCAGACAGCAAATCATAAGCTACAGCCAGGTCAGCAAAGTGATTAAATCGCAAGCTTTTTGGGTGCATACCGGATAAAAGACCTCCAAGATAGCGAATGGTCGTTTCGAAAAGTGAGATCGGTTGATCAGGCACAACAGTCGCAGTAAAATCTGTGAGCATGATCTGTCGTAGGATCTTATCCACGATCTCAGCGTCCTCCATGATGATAGCCGTGCTCAACCCATCAACTGCTGTGGCACCCCAGCCATTTCTATCTTCAGTCAGAGATTAATCCAGAACTCATTCAGGTGGGTTTAACGTACCGATCATCTTCATAGGTCTTGCTGATCGGCAATAACGTATCATGAGGCGCTGCAAATTGCTCGTACTTATCCCATGAAAACCGAAACGCCTCGACAATTGCTGCGGCTCTTTGCGGATCCCCTTTTAGCTTAATGAGTGGCTGCTGTGAAACTCCTTTTGAGTAGCCATTCCGTGAGGCTCGTCCCGCGAAGAGAAGTGAGAAGACATGGTATGCGACAAAGATGGCACCCAGCCAAACGATTAGTTTCTGGACAGATCTCTGCATGCTTGTCCACCCCCAGCACGAACCCAAGCGTTAAAGGAGAAGCGAATTAAATGTAAGAAGAGAGAATAAAGGAGCGAAACGGAAATTGAACAACTCAATTGATCGCCAGGCCGTGATGAGCGTTGGCTCTAGAAAACCTGGAGATTTCCCCTGAATGAATCTTATCGGTTATCGTCTCAATTTTGAGCTTAGGGGCTGATCCTTATCTCAAAGCCTACGTCAGCGCCCTAAAATCGGTTAAGCGCCATCAACAAGGTCCTTAGCGCTGAGCTGTCCCCTGGAAATTTGTTGAAACTATCGATTTTAGCTGACCACTGCAGCAAATGACAGCTGGACCAACGATGCGCTAACTGAAGATGACATGTTTTTAAGGTCTTTCAGGCTAGAGTCACGAAACTATTGTTTCGTCTGCAAGGTACCCTTCACCAAAGTATTTGCATTTTTCGATTATTTATTGTCTTGGCAGGTAATGTGCTTCACGTCATGTGGGAGGCCGGAGCTATAGCGCAGTCCGGTCCAATTCTTAAAATGTAGTCTCCTTTTCGAAAAGAATCTTCTCCTTCTCTTCAACGTTTGCCGTTCGTACACTCGTTTATACTACAGCGCTACCATTACTCTCGTTAATACTCAGGATGCGTTGGATTTCTATCGTCGCTGTTCTCGGCGCTGTCACTAGCGCTCGTCCGCTGTGCCGTCCTGATCGATCGACAACGACTGGTCTGCCCTCCGCGACTGCGACTACGAGCGTTGAGACTTTGAGCACTGACTCTGCGACTGCTACTGAGACCTCGGCGATTGAGACTACTGTTACTTCCGCGGCTACCTTTACTGAATCGGAGACTGCTACGACTACTGGGTTCACCACTGTTACTTCTGCGGTTACCAGCGAAGCTGCGACAACTACCTCCGAGGCCCCCGAGGCTACGAACTACATCCAGAACGGTGGCTTTGAGGATAGCCCCAACACCGACTGGAGTGTTCGAACCAGCGATATCAAGGACGATCCTGAACGAGCTCGATCCGGTAACAAATACGTGTAAGTGTTCCCGATAATCCATCCCAGGACATCACCAACAAAAGCCAGCCAATACGATGTCGATGACTCCGAAGCCGTCGGCGGTAACCAGCTGAACCAAACCGTCAATGGTCTCGACACCGAGCGTCTCTACCGTCTCACAGCCTACGCCACTGTGTTCAACACTCCAGCGCCTATTAAAGACGCAAACACCATCTGCGTCATTGAAGCTCTGCAAGAGAGCACGAGCATAGCTCAGTGGCGTCTCGACTTTGAGAACCTGGGTACATATAAGCAGTATTTCGTCGACTTCACGCCATCTGATGACGATGTTACTGTTACGATGAGGCTCCGGTGCAGCAATGGAAAGAAGGTTACCTTGTCTGTTGGTCTGGATGATGTTTCTTTGTATGATATTGGTCCTAAGCTTGTTGGCTAAGCTACTGTTCGCTCTCATCTGCGTGGTTGGACCTGGGGATCTCATTCATGGGTATCATCAAGATAGGCACGTTGAACCCTGCGAGGGTAGGCCGCATTGGGGTCTTTTCATGGTATCTATTCTTCTTCGACACGGCGGAAATGACTTTACATATATGGCCATTAATCTTACATATGCTTTCACTATCCTGTTTCTAGGATATTTTACAATACTTGGCCACGGGCCGTCGAGACACATGTGTCACTCGCAGTAGAGCTCAAAGAAAAAGTGAAGGAATGTCCATCAGATTCAATTTGTTCTGCTACTCAGTCTTCGCCTTCCAGGCCCAGAATCTTGCTCACTTCCAAGCATCCTGCTAAGCTACCGCACTCAAATGGAACCTTTCTTACAGCTTCTGGCCAGCAGTACCAGGAATAGTAGAAGCAACTTTTCCAGATCCCAAAAGCGTAACCTTGTAAGGGAGAGAAGCAGAAGTGAGAGTACCCTTAGGAGCAGAGTTAACCGAACCACCAAGATCAACATCCTCAACGACAGCATAGCCAGTCTCCTTGGAATCAGCAAAGAAGATAGCCCGCTCAACAGAGTTGGCGAAAGCAGAGCTCTGAACGAGAACTTGAGCGCCCATGCGGGTGTTGACACCGGAGAGCAGAATGCCGTCCCAGTAGTTGTTGACGATGTGCACGGTAGCGAAGCGGATGAGGGGCTGGCGGCTGCTGACGTTCTTCCAGTAGTTATTGGCGTAGGTGATGTGGAGCTTGCCCTTGTCCTCTGAGGCGTTGCTATCGGAGTGGCCGATCAGAGAGCCCTTCCACTGAAGTCGAGGGTCAGTAACAACAACATTAAGCTTGGGACGGAGGTCAACTTACGTGATCGTGGAAGTAGGTGTTGGAGACAGTGATCCAATCAGCACCATGGGAAATATCAAGAAGACCATCAAGGTCATCCTTTCCGAGACTCAAGTCACCGGAGAGATCGCAGTGGTCAACCCACACGTTGGTAGACTCATCAATACCAATAGCATCGCCGTTGGAAGCATCAACCTTGGCGATCTTGAGGTTTCGAAGAATAACGTTCTTCTGGCGACGGACATAGAAGCCAACACCAGTGATGGCTACAGATCATTAGCCCACACTACTGTAACATCAGGAGGGTTAACTTACAGCTTCCAGCAGCACCGATGATAGTCTTATCAGATGCAGGCCGAACTCTATCGCTGCCTGTCAACTTGCCAGAGACGATAATGGTGAGAGGTTCAGTGCGCTTAGCAGCTTCAATGAGAGCAGCGACTGTGGTGACAGTGACAGTCGAGCCCTTGACACCGCCAGTGGTACCGCCGTTCTGGGTGCAGTATCCGACGGTGCAAGGCTCCGCAGCTTGGCGCTTGAGGAGAGCATCGCGGCTCTCGAGTGGAGAAGCGAGTGCCAAGGTGGCGAAGAAAGTGGTAACGGCTGAAGCGAACTTCATGATGCTGATGATTGTGTAAGCCAGAGGTGGTCACTTGAAGAGAGCCAGAGCTTGATGGTTTCAATAATTTGGATATTATTATCACGAAGTTTCACGAGGTCTTTATAGAATTTCAGCACTGTCATTAAACTTCGAAAACTACTATGCCAACTAGTAGCACGCAAGACACCAATCCCCAATTCAGCATCCGGACCCCGGAGTCTATGGCTTCAATTTCCCTTTCTGGAGATACAATCACGAGCCTCACAGCGTCTATTGGAGTGACAGTCTATCTTCTGAGTATGGATCCTTGCATCGTGAAGGTATGTGAAACATTCAAGTTTGGATGATGTTGCGTTCGGAAAAGATCGATGCTATGGATGGCTGTTATTGGTGGAATTGGTTAGGACCAGTCGCCGTGGTTGGTGGATGATCTGAAAATACCCCGGATTGTGATGATCTCTCGTCCACTGCCATTACCGACAGTGACTTGTTAATCTGGGATAACAAAAGAAGACTATCCTTGGCGGTCAAGCAACATCCCATCTGAACTCTTCACCTATGAATGTCATAACATGCTGAATGCTGAGTAACTCAGCCACTACTGGTGGCTCATTTCATCACTTCAGCGCGCATACCCGCCGAAAGCTTGGAAGTGATATTGACGAGCCTTCGCCTTAACGTTAAAATGCATTTATGCATAAACTCCATCTCCGAGACTCGATCATGAGACTAAAGTCCTATCGACCCCAAAGTTTAGAACGCAAACTGTGGGGGCGCGAGGTCCCATCGGTCATAATATCATGCAAGGGCCTTTTCCATCTGCACGGAAAAGGCGAGTGACAGACAAGTCCCCCAATGTTGAAGATGTTCCTCGAATCATGCCAAAGAGCAGCCAGAATCGTCTCTTGACGCACTACTACATTGATCTACTGGTATTTTGCGTGTTTGGGGGTTGTTTCATCTTTACTGTTAACAGGCATCAATCCATCACTTTCACAAAGAACTGGACCGCTGTAACAATCACCCGATCGCCGAGAACGTAACCTCACAGTCCGAAAGCTGCAGAAATGGTCGTTGAACACATATTGGCTGACATGGAGCCGAAGAAAGGATATGTATCAAACTCTCACTGATTCACTGGGTGATCTCGTGGTGGGTGTTTTTAAGAACATCAAATCTTCTTACCAGTTCAGATTTAGCCTGTCATACAAGATGAATACCCCGCTGCTCAAATGATAGTCAGGCCTTTTGCGATTACTTCAGGATCACTCACGTGTTCATAGGTTTAAGGTTCTCCTACCATACTCCTAACTTGTCTACACAAGCTCCCTAGTCCCTTCGACGCAGGCCAATCAATCGGGTTACCACCCGAGCCACATACCTAGGAACTCATGATTGGACATAGCTAAATATTGAGATACTGAAGCGCAGAAGCAGACTAGCCAAGCCTGGTGCAGTGCCAGGCATACATTAGAGTAATTATAAGCTATCGAGGCGAAAGCGATTCGAGCCAATCGGTTCACAACCTCTCCAGTCAATCAGTAGACACAATCTACGCGGAGGGCAATGTAAAATTAATTAGTACCAATGTGATCAGCATTGCGGCACCTACCGAAAGTAAAGAATCTGATGGAGATCGTGACCTGTTCAGGGCGAACGTTCGGGGGGATCCTTGCCTACGTGAAGCTGAATAGGATATCAAGGACTTCAGATTCGCAAGTTGATGAATATGTAATTTTGATATCGCCACGGAGGGCCCCGCGTGGAAGCTGTGAAGGAAAGGAGCAGAAGCGCCTCCTTCACGATAGAAATTCCGGAAATTTCTGGTTTGGATGGACTACTGCGGCTTGTTGCGTATCATCCTCTATATAACAGGAACCTTCTACTTCAGAAGCATACAGTAAGTAGAAGAGGAGGATATCGTTCAAGTTTGGGGGTCAGCCCAGCCCCGCATATGCAAGCTTTCGACAGGATTGAGTACCACGAGATCCCCCACAAATGCTTGATCGAATCATCCCAGACTGTCTAACAAGCATCCCAGGCTAACATGGACTAAGAAGCGGGAGCGAAAATTATGGTTAATCAATCCCTACCCTTCTAGTGAGGTCCGTGACAGGTGGAATAGCTGGCCCCGGGCGGAGGAATACAGAACCACGAATCACCTTCATCCAGAGATTCAATTAAGCTTACCCCGCGTCGTCCCTTTCCCCACAGTTGGACCATGAATCCATGATACAAACGAAGCCTTCAAAGAAGCCTAAATCGACAACCCCGGATTTTAACAGGATCTGGGAAAGCTGCCAAGAAGAAGATCAAATGTTTACTGCACGATGATTCATGGAATCATATCCTTAGTGTCGAGTGACATGACTTGTTGATTTAGAGTCTTGGCACGCAGTGAACCGAGCGAAGGACCAGGCTAATGCCGTCGGTTACATGCAAAGCGGTGAAATGGGATGGCAGGCACCAAGACTGCTGAGTTGATCCTGAACTGAGGTTGGTATGTTATAGCATAAGGTTCGTATAATATATATCAGCCAAAAACATATATAAGCAGCAATTTCACCCTAATCTCTCCCTTCCTTACCTCGCCAGTACGTTTCTCTTGCCTTTGACCCCCAGTCGGACTAAACTCACGTTTCGGATACATCATGAAGGCCTCACTACTCCTAAATCTTCTCCCCGTCGCCCAAGCCGCTGTCATTGACACCCGTCAATCAAAGACCGGCGATGGCAAGCAAGGTGACACCGACGCCACTCAAGGAGATCTCAGCCAAAGACCACCGCCGCGCTTCCCCTTTCCCATTACCAAGTTCCCAGTCGCCAAGGAGACAGTTGTCCTCAAGAATGCCAAGTATATCATGCCTGGTGAGGTCTTCGATGGCAAGATGAAACGCTATGAACGACCTGAAGGAAGCTGCAATGAACAAGCAGAGGGCACTGATGCTGATGCTGTCTTTAACTTGTTGCCTGGCTCGACTATTCGAAATGTCATCATTGGAAAGAACCAGGCTGAGGGTATCCATGCTTTGGGCGATGCCTGGGTTGAGAATGGTTAGTAGCTTGATTTGTCTTTGATGGGCTTATACTGACTTGTGCAGTGTGGTGGGAGGACGTTTGTGAAGATGCTCTTACATCAAAGGGCTTGAACACCCAGTTGAGAGTCATTGGCGGTGGAGCCCGAAGCGCAACAGATAAGGTACGTAGACGCAAGATCGAGAAAGAAGGCTTTTAACAATTCGCAGATCTTCCAAGATAATTCGCTTGGTGGCAAATACAACATCACAGGCTTCTACGCCGAGGGCTTCGGAACATTCTACCAGTCCTGCGGCAACTGCCTCAACCAAGCCAAGCGCAACGCCACAATTCAAAACGTCATTGCCGTTGATGGTCTCAGAATGGGCATCGTAAGAACCCTATCCACCTCCAATTTCGACCTTTTCTAACAGTTCTAGATCAACCCCAACTTCGGTGATGAGTTCCGTCTCAAGAACGCTCAGATCGATAATGTCACCAGTATCGTCGACAAGGAAATCGGCAACAACGTGCAGACAGTTCCATACTATATCGGAAACGGACCTGATGAAAAGTATGCTTTGTATAATGAGACAAGGGATAACATTACAAAGTTTAAGGGCAAGGTTACAAACGCGTATGAGCCTGAGGATCCTTATGAGTGGCTTGAGGAGTTCTGGCCAGAGGGCTTCAACTAATACAGTCGTTGATACTGAGGGCATCATGGGAATGGAAGACCAGAAGAGTCAGCCTAATGTTGACGAAATGTGTGATGTGGAGTTAAGATTTGTAGCTGAGAGCTTAAAATTATCACCTTAGAGGAATAGGAGATTCAGAAAGATCTAAAGCATTCAACAAATCGAAAACTACATCAAAGTAAATACGCTCTCAAGTTAAACCACTGCTTCTGATATCCTAAGCGATATTAGCAGCCATAAACCAAGTAAGTGTCTCCCCAGAGCTGTGGACCAAGGCATGCTTCTTCAATACCCGCAAATCGTGCTTTAAGCTAAACTTCACAAAGTCTTGCTTTAAATGGGTTTTATTCTAGACACGAATGCTGTCACCAGGAGAACTGCTTTCATCCTGCGAGTCAATGATGCACGACATCGACCTGATCCAGCACCCACATTACTCCTGTCAGTAAGGACATTCAATTCATCCTTAAGTTTAAAGCCATTGCTCGACGACGGTGTGCCAAAGCTGATGCAAGTTATTTCCAGGTGCCCCAGCACCGTTGTTAGGGCAGTGATCCGCACATCTTTGATAAATGATGCACTGGGTCGTTCGCTACACGCAACTAGATCTAGCATGATGTGACATAGATTTGGATCTCATGACAAAGTCCAGTAGCATATTAGATAGTAACGTTGATCAGTGTTCTCTGTAAGAGGCTTACCCTTGCCTCAACTATATGTATTTCCTCAGACATCCTAGGCCAGCTCAGTTTGCGTATCGCCTTCTATAGAGGCTGCGATTCTCCTAAGCCAGTCATATGTTAACTATATTACTTATTCAGAATATGCCTTTGCTTCGTCTGCATCTTCGTTGGAAGATTGTCAAGTCGGCTCGATATCTTCTCTGCCAGTTAACATTACTTATCTGTAGAATGGAGACATAGTCTGCAATAACAAGGGACTAGTATCTTTATATCACTCTGTAATTGAAACCCATAAACATCTGAGTGGCAAGAGTGTGAAGTCATGTCATATATCGGATAAGGATAATGATCTGTTGACACCGACGAGGTAGGCGCAAGATATTAGTATATGTCAGGATGAGGCCGGTGCTGATGTTCTCCAGCGTTATTTCATGCATGCCTGTAGAAGAGACAGTTATAGAGGAATCAAGGTTTATAAAAGCATTCAAACCAAGCCTTAGTATTATCTTTTATCAGTACCACTTTCTGTTTTTACAAGATAACATTATTCCTTAGAATGGATCTACTACCCTATTACCATGTTATGGTAATATATTTATCTCTTCAATAGGTTAAATATTCCATCTTCAATTTAATTATCCCAGTGGATATACTAGACGCTGAAGCTAGATGTCAGTATGAACATGATGATGTTGGTAATAACATTGGCAAGCCTATAATATTCTGAATGTTAGGTAGCAGCCTGAAGGAACAGTTCTTGTCCTGCAGCTTATTTGTTGTATCTAAGCATTCCAAATCACTGGGATATGTCGCTGCATCGTCGGGTTACACAGAAAGGCAATGCAACGCGAACCCTCTGTGATATTTGTCACGCAACAAGACACTGTCACTGGAGGACCATTCCTCCTCGCTCAAACTGGATCGAAAGGTCCGGGTGCTGCATAACACATGCATAATACCATCTTCTATCGATATGAAGGCCTAAGGGTCCTCATCCATGCCAATACTTTCCCCACCAAACCGTTACACTACAGAGCCATAAGAGGGGCAATTTGACCTCAACTGCAATTTACATTGGACAGTGAGGATTATCAAAGCATGCGTCAGTCAACAGTTTCTCACCGAGGCCTTCAAATATTGCCATCGCTTGACTCCGCCAATCGGGACATCGGGATCCTTGTCAAGATTTGAACCAGGGCTATCTGTCATTGCCGGCCCGCAACGATAACATCATCAAGCCACCAAAAAAAATAACCTCAACTCAACGGTCAATAACTCCCCGACTAAACACTAACCGTCGGTAGATCTCCATCTTCTGACATCGTCGTAGCAGTCAAACTGGGGCATCTTGCTGAGAAAGATGGTGACTACAGCTTACTAAACCCTGCGTGAAGCGGGGACTGCATGATGACAAACCCGCGCCAGAGGCTTACAAGCACCTTCAACTGGGTCTCGCAGCGGGCCGACCTTATGCATATTCGTGTAGCTCGCCGTGGCGTCGCGGTGGCTTGGGCCAATATGCGTGAGGATAGCTTCGGCCGACTGAGGCGGACTTCATTTCCGACTGTGCATTTGAGCATGGAATCAAGGACCTTTGACTCCAGGGTTATACAGCATGCCAAGATTGCAGGATGCAGAGTTCAGAACGTCCATGTTAAGTATTCGAGGTTGAATTCCGAGTATATATAGCTGGATATCAACCCAAGTTGGAGGAAGTTCTTCAGGTTCAACAGCCATCTCACAGCTTCAATACCAACCAGCATCTCAAGGCTTTCGACAATGAAGTTCAGTTCCATCATCGCCGCTGGCGTCCTCTCTGTTTCTGCTCTTGCTAAGAGCGGTTACAAGTACGAGCGACTTGACAAGAACGATGCCGTGAGTTTTCTGATACTATTTGTTTCTTCTTGGTATTAACAGGTTTAGGTTCTCCTCGTGGTTGATATCCAGGAAGGTCTTTACCAGTTGACCAGAGATTGGGATCCTACTCTGTATCATCACCAGTCTATGGCTCACGCTGCTCTTGGTCAGGCTTTCGACATGCCTGTTATCCTGACTACCTCCGCCGATCAGGGTAAGTCCCCATCCCTCTCTCATATCAGAGATTCTTACTGACAACTCAGGCCCTAACGGTCCTCTCATGCGAGAGATCCGCGAAATGTACCCCAAGGCCCCTCTCGTCCAACGCCAAGGCCAAGTCAACGCCTGGGACAGCGAAGAGTTCCGCGACGCCGTCAAGGCCACCAACAAGTCCCAGGTCATCCTTGCCGGTATCACCACCGACGTCTGCACCACCTTCCTCGCTCTCTCCCTCCGTGACGCCGGTTACTCCGTCTGGGCCAACATGGAAGCATCCGGCACCACAACCGCTCTCATCCGCGACATCTCCAACGACCGCATGCGCGATGCTGGTGTTCAGGTCGTTAGCTTGTTCTCTATTGTCTGTGAGCTCATGCGTGACTGGAGGAACAAGCCTGGTGCCAAGGAGATCTACCCTTGGCTTGGACAATACTACCCTGCTGCTGGTTACATGGCTCGCGGTCATGCTGCGGCTATTACTAACGGAACTATCCAGCCTGGTGAGGATGGATACACTCACTACCCTTAGAGCTAGATTGATTTCTGGTACTAGCAGTTGTTGCCTAGATGGGTGATGACTTGCACTGGGAGCTGGCTTGAAAGGCAGCTGGATAGTCTTCAACTCCCGAAACAACCGTCTCTGTCCCGATTTGGAGGAGATGGTTTCAGATAGACTTTACTTCATTCTTCTTCACCTTTTACAATGAATACACGATCATTGCTTCCTGAAATCTTTTTCCTACATACGTGACCCCGACTGACATGTCTTGAGGTCAACGCATCGTTCGGAATCGCCCGACAGCATCAGTATGCAATGAAAGGGTGAGTAAAGCCTTTGCGATACGAAGCCTTGATTATGCCGTCAGATTCTACGTCTCACCTTGCACTCCGCTCCCATCGGCCCACAAGTAATCAAGGCCTGGGGTACCGCGGGGTCCGATCCGCCCTGTCAATTGCAACCCTCTTGAATGAGTGCAAGAAATCAGGAGACCAGGCGTATCAGGACATTCCTAACAACTGAGAGAAGCGCAAGTCGGATTTGATTTCTGCCAATAATTGAAACTTAACAGACCATCTAAGGGCACGGAATCTGACAATTTTTTTTTTGGATTGGTTGATCGCCAATCAGACCACCTCAGCCAAGACGACAGCACCTGATCATGTGCCACCAACACGTTGTCGTCAGCCATAACCCCAAAGACGAACAATTCTATAAGATGGCACTAACGGGCAGCTTGCAGTCGTAAAAAACGATTATTAAGTTGGATAATCACCAAGCGACAAACATTACAGTCATGGCATCAAACAGCACGCTCCCTCTTACCATGCGCGCTGCCCAATGGCGCACCATCAAAGGCGGCATCGACAAGAATCTCACTCTCGTCACCGACGCTAAACTACCGAAAAAGGCTTCATCGCTCTCGAACGGACAAACCCTCGTCAAAGTTGCATACGCATCGGTCAATCATCTCGACTACAAGATCGCCGAGATGCCTCTCACCAACTTTATGTTCTCCAAACTTGTCACGCCAGGTCTTGACTTCTCCGGCACAGTTGTGTCCACGACACAGAATGAGTTCCAGTCCGGTCAGAAGGTTTATGGAAGGACAGAGCTACCAACTGGTGGAACTCTTGCAGAGTATGTTGTTGTTGGGAGTAAGGGACTGGCGGGTTTGCCTGATGGTGTGGAGCTTAGAGATGCTGCCTGCATTGGGATTTGTGGCACGACTGCTCTGCAGTGCATGTCACCATTTGTAAAAGCGGGTGACAAGGTGTTTATCAATGGTGGCAGTGGAGGTGTCGGTGTTTTTGCAATCCAGGTTGCTAAAGCCTTGGGATGTTCTCATGTCACGGTCACTTGCTCCGCTTCGAACGCCGAGTTCTGCCGAAGCCTCGGTGCTGATGAGACTATCGACTACAAATCTGAAGATCCTATTGAAGTGCTCAAAGGGAAGGAAGACAAGTTTGACTTCATTCTCGACACGGTCTTCAACGATCCAGATCTCTACTGGCAGTCCCATCAGTATCTCAAACCTGATGGGCAGTATGTCTGTGTCGGTCTACCACCACGCTTTCAGACCTTCAAGTCTCTTCTTACAATAAGTCTGTTGCCTAGATGGTTGGGTGGTGGGAAGAGAAAGTTCAAGTATCACTCTGTGACGGCCAACAGGAAGGACTTTGGGCAGGTTGTGGAGTGGATGAAGAATGGAAAAGTTAAGGCTGTTATTGAGGAGGAGTTTGGGTTGGAGGATGCTGCGAGGGCTTATGCGAGACTGAAGGAGGGTAGGACTAGAGGAAAGTTGGTTGTGCGTGTTGGAGGTGAAACTGGTATTGATGGATAAGGTGCTGTTCCTGAATGTCATGGAACGACCTAATCAAGGAAAATATCGACATGGGCTTCTGAGGGGCATACTACGACTGTCTTGGGCATGGAAGGAAGAGTAATGATGGCAGAAGGCTTCCAATGTTTAACGGTAATGGTGATGGAATCTTTCATCGAAATTGAACAATATTTATTCTTTCCGCACAGGGAAGGTCATTCTCATGAACCCAAGGTCCTATATAAATCCCACCTCCAACGCCAGTAATATACAGTCAAGCTCATAGAATAATAGCCTGAGCATTCAAGTTCGCAAACATCTGATTCCACGTCATATCCTCATCGGGCGCCCGTTTCCAAATATCCTCCAAAACCGCAATGACAGAGTGAACTGAAGCAAATCGTATCTCATCATAAATAAATCCAGCTAGACCACGCACGAGTCTCTGTTGTTTGGGGCATTGTGAGTGCGCACCTGCGATGCAGATAGGTAGAACAGCGCAGTTGAGAATTTTCGAAGGCTTTTGTATGCTGAAGATGCAGTCGAGACAGGATTGGGTATGTTGTTGCACGAGGGCATGATTTGCTGGTAGCCCGCAGACAGCTCGGTATAGATAGATCAATGCTGCGTGCTGGAAGATACGGACGAGGCTGAAGGCCTGTGCTGATTCGGTGTCGCATTCTGTTGACGGTGTATCAACAGGTGATGAGCGAGGTGATGTCAAATCCTCGATTGCCAACGAAGCATATGTTGGTCGAAGAGCTGCTTCAAAGATACGTATTCTCTCAATCGAGAACTCTTCGATCATCCGTGTCGTTGCATCAAGATAAAGCGCCATACTCGAAATCTGTTGAAATACCGTTGATAAGGAGCAATAACCTTGTGTATCTCGTCCCCACCAGACAGGTCCTCGGTCAACGACTTCCCAAATAGCCGGTGGAAACGACGGTGGTTTTCCTGTAAGCATAGCGCTTGTGAGATCCGTCGTCGCAAATTCCGATAGCATCATGTGAAGCGGATCTTGACCTGTGCCTAGTACAGCAGTCATACCGCCTAGTTGATTGACAATGGCCAAGACTCCATCTCTGTGACTTGAAGTCGATGCCGATGACTGCGCACACTCAAGAAACCCATCATGGAAATAGAGCAACAGCACGGCAAATAACAACGTCTGCAATGGCCCATCTTCCTTCGAGCAACATCCATCAACCTCTTCCCTCAGCGCAGCCAAACACTCCATCCTCTTGACATTCAAAATACTCCGACTATTCCGTCCATCCTGCAACCATCGATGCGAATCAGCAAGAACACACGTCGCAAGCAACACAACGCGATGCTGTAGCGCTACAAAAGTCGGCGGCGCACAAGGTTTCGAAGCAGTCGTCAATAAAGGCCAGAATCTTCCATGAAAGTAATCCAGCGAGCGTTTCTCATATACTGCTAGTGACGCAGCGAGTTGTTCATCGCGGGTAGTAACCTGATAAATTGCCGGTACAGTCACAGCAGGTCGTGTACTCCAGCGGATGAGGCGTTCGTTGTAATCGCATGCAGCGCCGACTTTGGCGCAGCGTGAACAGGTTGGTTTTGCAAGATCGCATTTGATTCTGCGTTTCTTGCAGGGCCAGCATGAGCCTTCTACTACACGAACGCGAGCTTTTGGCATTGTCGATGAGTGTTTGATAGTTGCAGGGTCAAGTTGGTCGTTGGTATTAACATTGTTGAGATATGCCAAGGCCTGGAACAAGTCACGGGCCCAGGGATCCGGGCTCAGATAAGGGAGAGATTGCGCGGGGAACAAGGTGAATGTCCGGCCAAGCCTCCGCAGTTCAAGCCCCGCTTGAGAATGGGCAATCTAGTTGCTTGTTTGAGGTTAGTGTCTGATATCATTGCGAGTCGTGGTTGGTTGACTGAGCGGGGTTGCGCGTTTGGGAGGATTGGTCCGGCTTCAGAGCGTGCGAGTCGTCCTAAGGCCTTCAAAGTGGTAACAGGATATAGGATTCGTTGGTGCTGTATGTATACTTAGTACTAAAGATCCTGTATTGAGTCCGAAGACGTAACTGACTATTTTCATTTGGTGCTGTGAAGATCTTGACGACGAATAATTTGAGAATTCATTTTCCATTTGCACAGGCTTCCAAGTCGATAATGTTCGTGCCGCAGTCATCCCAGTCTCTTCATAAAAAAAGGGCCACAAACGTTGCAATGACAGCAAATAATATAGCAGGAGCGATAAAAACTTTTTCTTTAAGTTACGTCCATATCTTTCACTATCCTTCAAGCCTTGCACTCTTCCCAACATCCATTGCTCCGAATTGATATTGATCTTTGGTTACCCTAGGCAGACCGAATGACCTGTGTCTAATCATCAACCCACAAATTGGTCTTCTACAATTGGATTAAGTTTTGTTATTTAAGAAAGGTACCATTCTCCAGCTGGAGCTTTGTCAGTTATCTATCTCAACATAACTTAGAAGATAATCAGCATTGGGCAACACTACAGAGATTTGCTCTGGTACAATTAGATCCAGCGTCTAAGTTTATGATCTTGGCAATCACGAGACCGCCGGCATACTTAACAGTTACTTAGAGGCGTATGTGGCCCAGAAAACAGTCAATTTGATAATGACTGATGTTGATAGCCTGGAGCTCGGAGTGAATCGTGGCCATCTTGGCAAATACTTGTGGCTGTGGGAGGTAACTGTAGTTTTCTCGCACTACAGCCCGCATACTATGTATGATGAGCAATCGCAAAATTTCTCACATCATATTGGTCCTATTGGCAATTCTTCTTTCGAGGCAATGCGACTACACCGCACCACCGCAGCCCCTGGTAGCTTCACCTGACGATGGGCAAATCGCTTCCCTATCACAGCAACGGAAGAGGGGTTGCGTCGATTATGAGTGCGTATCAGGAAGGTGTAAACGTGATATGTGTCGACGGATGCACATGAGCGGCACGGGATGGGGTTATCACATATTCGGGTCAGCGGATGAAGAACCCAGCGGCCCGAGCCGTGAGGAATCGGCATTTATCATGGAAACAGCTGGTATGCCTCACAAACATCTCGAATGATACTGAGATTTTAGAAGCGAGAAGAGAACTGAAGTTTATACAGCCTGGTTTGATGCATCGAGAGATCGCTAGCTCTAATGGTCATGTTCAAGGCCGACAGGCCATGTGAGGTCTTTCTGAGACAGCATAAGCCGCAGCGTTACGTCTCCAATTACTTCCCAGAGTGTCTCTACGGCGCCCAGCACATACATAACGCGGGTACTGCACCACTATATATGATATGATTATCAGCAAAGCCTTGATTGGCCACGAGCCGAAGTAATTTGTCCGTGTTTGTGATATTCACGCAAAAGAACCCACAGAAACAAGTCTCCTGCATCGATCCAGTCATACACAATGCAGGCTCTAGGATGTTCACAAGCTGCTATCATTTCCGTGTGGGGGAGCTCCCTTTGATAGGTGGCCAACAGCTCCAACCCACTGCTGAGGATAGTACTCTCTCGCCTCCTCAACCGCCGTGGTTCATCCTTGCAACTTACCAGTGATAGCCGGTACTTAATGCACCAAGCCTCAGAATTGAGTAAGACTACGACCCTCTATGTTATGTATGACTCACCTTGTTAGGTATGCTAAGGAAGATCAAGACGTGGCTGATACCCTCCCAAGCCTGATGCAGAGATATGACAAGGAAATGGCCTCGTTGTGGTTTGGCACAATGCGCACTAAAGCAACGTGACATGGAATTGCTTTTTGCTCAGAGGCATATCTGTATATCTACAGATGCCCTCTCTCGGTCAAGGGACTTTGAACAAATCCCAACGTTTCCCTGTTTAATGTGAATCCTTCGATTTAACTAGGCTAGCCAGAGCAAATAAACTTCGCCATGCTGTCTGCAGTCCTGATCCTCGTGGGCGTTGCTCTCACAATACTCTACATTCGCACCAAACCCCGCAAGAATCTCCCTCCAGGTCCCAAGCCCCTCCCCATTCTTGGCAACGTCAAAGACATGCCAGATGGGGCCATCCCAGAATACCAACACTGGATTAAATTCAAGGACCTGTACGGCTCAATTAGCCATGTCTCAATTCTCGGCCAATCGCTCATCATACTCCACGACCGCGAAGCTGCAAATGCTATCCTAGAGAAGACCTCCACCAAGACATCCGGACGGCCACAGTTTGTCTTTGGCAATGAAATGTGTGGCTATAACCAAATTCTCAGCTTCAAGCCATACGGGAAACTGCTGAAACAGCATCGAAAATTGGTCCATCAGCAGTTGGGTACCAAAATAGCGGCATCACGGTTTCGAGACATTCTAGACTTGGAATCCCACCGACTTCTGCTGCGAATCTTGGAGAGTCCTGAAAAGCTATTTGAACATATTAAAACGTGAGTAACTGTACTTACTGTAAACAGTCTGCTGCTGACTTCCTCGTTACAGCGAAGCCAGCGCTATAATTCTGAAGATGACATACGGCTACAGCCTCGAGCCGCACAAACCAGATCCACTAGCGCTCTTGATAGAGCAGATGATGCATAACTTCTCACTCGCATTCGTCCCCATGAGCTGGCCGGTTGATGTCCTCCCTATCCTTCGCTACCTGCCAGAATCACTTCCGGGAATGTCCTTTAAGCGCATAGCACGAGATTGGAATACCAATATGCGCATGGTAGTCGACGTTCCCTACAACTTCGTCAAAAAGCAAATCGCAAAACAGTCTAATCGACCATCATATGTCTCTTCGCTTCTCAAGCAACACGATGGCGATTTGGATGAAGAGACTGATGCGGCTATTAAGCAGACCGCAGCTGTCATGTACGCTGGAGGCGCTGATACAACCGTCTCGTCCATCCGTGGTTTTGTACTAGCAATGTTGCTGTTCCCAGACGTCCAGAAGAAGGCACAGCAAGAGATTGATTCCGTTGTTGGGACCGAAAGACTTCCGCAGTTTGAAGATCGTGATAATCTTCCTTACGTCGACGCCTTGATCAAGGAATCACTTCGATGGATTCCGGTAACCCCAATGGGAGTCGTTCATACAGCCGATGAGGATATTCACTACAAGGACTTTGTCATCCCCAAGGGAGCGTCTTTCCTGCCAGCGACATGGTGGTTCCTCCACGATCCGGCGATCTATTCAGACCCGACTTCCTTTGATCCGGACAGATATCTCGAACCACGAAATGAACCGCACCCCAATTTTGCCTCGTTTGGGTTCGGTCGCAGAGTCTGTCCTGGACGGTTCCTTGCCGATGAGAGTCTGTTTATCAGTATTTCACGTCTTCTGGCTGCTTTTGAGATAAAGAAGGCTGTCGATGGGCGGGGTAATGTGATTGAACCTCAGATAAGTGTCACGCCAGGCATGATTTCTCATATTCGCGACTTTCCTTACGACATCAAGTCGAGGAGTGAGAAGTATGCGGCCATGATGAGGCAGGTTGAGGTTGATCATCCATGGGAACAAGCCGATGCAGCGTTTCTGAGCATGGATGTGTCTCTGGAGTCGGAAAAGGTTTGACGGGACTTCGTTGAAAGGAACAGTATGGCAACCACAAGAAAGGTCTCGAGCAGCTGGGAAAGAGCCAGACCTAGGGAGAAATAAGTCGATAACATCCATTTTTCACCACAGTTCTACACATATCAAGAATGCAGACAATAACAGAAAGAGTAATATCGGGGGTAGATCATAAATATGTTCTCGTGACTTTTACTATGTACAATATTCAAATGAGTCTCTGAATCTTAGTCAAGACGAGGCAGCTCGCCCTTCGCCTGTGCTTCTTCGACAGCCTTGTTGTAAATCTCAACCTTCTCCTCATACTCCTTAACAAGATCCTCATCTCTCTTGCCGGGAGTAGCATCACCACCACCAAAAGCACGAACAGCAGCGTAGTAAACATCAGCGAGAGCACGGCATGCACCAGCAGCACTTGAAGAGGTACATTGGTAGTACAAACTGTTCACAATTAGCCCCGTCTCTTCCTCTACTGAAAGGGGAACTTACTCGGTCTTGAAGTTGCTATCGATGCGAGCCTTGTTGCTAACAGTGAAACGGCTCTGGATGCGATAGTTGTTGTATCCAAAGTCATGACGGTTGCAAGCAGGCACGAAGGGGAAACCGAAAGGGTTGTCGGGGGATGAGGTGCAGCCATCAGAAGTCCAGTCGAGAGTGGGAGGATCACGGGCGTTGCGACGAGCGGTGAATGTTGGTAGAGTGACGCTGAAGAGGAGTTGATCCGTCACTGTGTTTGCGCTCTGACGCTTAGAGACAGCAGCATCTTCGCCGGTTGGGAGGGCGAAGACGGCTGGGATGAGAGTGAGGAGAGAGGCGCTGAACTTCATTTTGATGGCTGGCTGATGACTGCACTGATACAAGAAACCTCAAAGTTAGGGCGACATAGTAAAGTATTTATACATATTCATGATCTCGTGCCCACAACATTCCTCTCCGAAACAGAGATTCTCCGAAGTTAACGTTAGAAGTAGTAGTACACCTCCGATCATCGCCTGCCGAAGCAAGGAGCTACCTTCCTAAAGCAGTAATGATCTCTGCTACGAAGGTCACGCTCTACAGATGAGATAAATCATTCGCTCTGCCCGCCAAGACCGGTAGTGCCTATTATATGCCGACCTGCTTGTTTAAGCTCCAAGGACCTGGATCTGCATAGATCGTGGTGGCATCGACAACGTGTATTGGTGCGGGGTTGCACGATGCTAAAACCGCTCGGTTTCTAAATCAGGAACAAACTCCGGCACGACGAATGACATTGTTGAATTGAAGAGTGAAAACCAAGGAACCAAATAAAGTATATGAATGAGCTTCCTTTTCGAATCGTTTGACCTAGGGAATGACATGTGAAGTGCTAGGGCTACTGTTCGTCGTTTTCCGCGTATATAAAATTCGCAGCTAGATAGTATTAACGTCGGTGAGCGAGAGGGGAATTAGATCGTCCTTACCGATGGGAATAAGACCATTCTCATGCGCCCATTCACGAACGCCATGGCCTGCATGATCCGATCCCCAGTGCTTCCTCTCCTCTGGCTTGCTCAGGTGTAGCTTCTTGGTCGTGCCATTGGCTGCGATGAAGGTGAAGAAGACATAGCGGTGCTTCCCGGTCTTTGGTGGTGGAGCAGGAGGTTTGTATTTGATGAGATCCTTGAGATTGTGTTTGGACTTGGACTTTGTTGAGTATTTTAGGTGAGAGCTTGATGCGATCCAGTGGCAGAATTCGGACCATTTGGGGTCATCGCGGGATGGCGCGTCGGGGTCTGTGAGAACGATGACGTACGACATGTCCTTGGAGAGTTGAGTGCCTGCCAGTGCGTCGGACTCAACTTTGTCAAGATGGATTACGGGCGCTTTTTTGAGATGATCGGGCTTGAGGGTATTGCCCAGATCGGCAGAGTCGTGCTTCCATTTGACACGAAGGCTGAGCGCGGGCGGGAAATCGTCAATGACGGTGGGAATGATTTGAGCCTCCAGAAGTCTATGCGAATTAGTAGGTATTCGTTAATTATGGTCAAGCTGACAGTACTTCTCGCGGATGTGATCCAGGTCTGTATTGTCGGAACCAAGCACGCGCTGCCCTTCGCCTGCGACAAGGCCGACATAGGCGGCGAGGAGAAGAGGGAACCGCCACAGCATTGCGACGAGCATTTCGATGGTTCAATTGCCAATTGATGAGATGAATTGATGAACTATGAGATGGGATCAATTTAGTTGAAGAATAAAAGGTTTGATGTTGATGGTCCTTCCCCGCAATCGACATCGAGTTTATTATCAGGCGATACGTCATGATGTAACGGCTACCTACCTCTGACGTGAGTGGAAAGTCTGATCAGCAATCCCGGACGCCATCAACGACCCAGCAAGCTATTAATCGAAATATCTCAATTGTTCGAACAACTTTAAGATCAAGTGCGACAGACTGATTTACTCAATTAGAATAAGGTTACTAGCAGAGACTGGTCTACTCGATCAAAGCATTCCCTAGGCATGATAATGAGCGAAAATATAGCTGCAGTCTGCGAAGCATGCCTATAATTGTAGGGTTTCTGCTGCGCGATGGAAAATTTTGGGTAATTACATCTAACAATACTTTTGACATGCAATATTAAAGCATATATACACCAAAGAGGATGTTTTAGTCACAGAAATGGATGCAAAACGTGGTTCAGTTTCAGACCTATGCGCCGAGTTATCACAAACATCGACAACAAGAATAACACCAACAACCATTGAAAATGCATCTCGATCACAAGATTCCATGGCACCTGATTGCTCCCCATTTCTCTCTCACTCCAGCTGAGCAAGAAGGTAACTATAGCCTAGCTAAGCTGGACTTGCCTGAGCAGCAAGCGGTTATCGGCCACTTCAATCGCGTATTCCTAACAACTATACGGGAGTTCTCTGAGACCGAGACGACAAAAATCGAATCAGCACCAGTCAGCGGAAGGCTGTTTTCCGACGATGTGCTCAATTACGCTGAGCGCCATTTCGGTCTCGAGCCTCATGAGGATAACTCCGCACTTCACAACCCGCTGAAATCGTCACATCAAGATCTCGAATATTGGAAACGCAGAGCGAAAGATCCGGAAAGCGATTATGAGCCTTGTTATACCACCGCTGATGCCAACCTGGCTGATGCAGCCAAGATGCTGGTCATTGTAGCTGCCACTGCCGATGACAAGCCCACCCGGCGTGAGGCGTTATCAGCGCTTGTCCGCCTTGCCAAGGAGGTACCTTTATCAAACCTACGAGGTCTTCACTGGGGTCATGCCTTCGGACTCGATCTCGTCGCGAACGTGGCACTACAGATGTACATCTACCTAAACCTCATTGAAGCCGTTGAGTCTCGGGCAGCTGAACGGGTGCCGTTGCTATCTGTTGACAATTTTCTGTCATTTCTGGACAACCACGCGCTTGAGAACTATGACTTTCCGGCGCAGAATATCCCGCATCGAGCATTTTGGTTTTCTCTTGGGGTTACTGAGTCGTCGGTTGCCGGTCGGCGCAATGGTACTCTTGAAGGGGACATGCCGGTTATCGATCCGTTGGCAGATGGATCGGATGGCGTTCAGCAGAAAGCGAGGGAGGGGCTGAAGAAGTACTTAAAGGACTCTTTTGCGATTTTATATGTGTATGATGTGGTATTGAGAAATGTGGTTGGGATAGAGAGAGCAGATGAGCATTGGCAGGATGAGCTTACCTGGGTGTTCCGGTGGCTATAAAGTGAAGCATTAAAACATCGCGTGTTCAAACGGCTCACGATCTTATCGATTGACAAGATGGCTGTTGAATTCCGTTTTATTTATTTATAGAAAAAAATACCCAGTATGGTGAATCAAGTTAGTAGCAGGATGTTCACCCGTTGGCTTGGGCCGGTGGGAGAGGGACTGAGGAAGCATGTAGTTAAGCTTGATTGAAGAGGAAGTGTTAAAAGGATAATGGGCTGTGTTTCTCTATCACAACTATCCACTGCTTTTTTCCATTAATGCAATGATTAGACTACCCTTTTAAGAACTATAGATGTAGCATCACTTCAAGGCCATAGTAATGCCAAATTCCTGGGCGACTGTATGGTATTGGCGCGCACATTTCCCATTCCTCATCAATCTGTGCTTACGCCATCAGATAATCGCAATGACTCCTATTATATCTACATCGAGTTGCCCTTTACTAAAGTGCAAAACGTAATGCCGAGTCGCAAGGGTCGGCCTACAGTACGGAATGGGGAATAATGTTGGTGGCGCATATCACGCCTGTGAGCTCTTGACCCAATCGAGGCTTGTGCAGGTACTTATCGGATAGCGGTCCAATCGCATTGCATGTCATTAACAGAATTTATGGAGCGAAACCGTTCAGGCAGCAATATAATATTTTGTATTTGGGCGCAGGGCCTGATGACCATGCACTATAAAATACCTCTGTTTCTAGCTATCAAAAGTCCCCGAGACATTTATAACTTTACTTACATGACCACTACCCAGTAAGTACTCAGATGTACTTGTTTAAACCTAGCCTCAATGGACTAAGTTCTCTGTACTAATTTAAGCTCTCTAAGTTCTGTCTGCCTGAATAAGCTCTCAGCGACAAGTCTCAACCGCAAATAACGCATCTAGGTTGTCAATGGACGACTTAGCAATGCAGGACCGGCTGGATTCTAAAGTCGAGGGAGAGAACCTTGCTTGTAAAAGGAAATTGTGTGGCAAATGCCTTGCAATATCTTGGAATCCAGATGAATACAATGGCATACCAAACGAAAATATGTATCAAAATTGGAGACTCAACCACCATGAGACATTTGGTGAACTTGAGACCTCATGTGAGACTGGATGCCCGCTATGCCAAACATTCTTTTCACTTCTTGTTTATGATAGAATAGATATGAAGGATACGGATGTCCTGCATTGGAACATTGAACATTCAAGGGGCAAATGGACGCTTTCCTTTGGGGTGGACCACAGGCACATCTGGTCAATGGAGTCTGATGATGAGAGTCAGCCGTCTCAATCGATTACGATGGTGAAAAGTACATCATCGCTTTCATATCTTTGATGAGGAGCAATGCTAACACATTAGTACTTAGAGCTTTTGCCGTCGACTTTGGACGAAGACTTAGAGGCTCTACTTGAAGAGAGCATAAACCCTTGGATTGAGGCATGTGCGCATTCAGGGAAACACAACAGCTGCCGCCGAGCTCTTTCTGATGAGTCGGAGTCGTACAGCATGCCAACACGACTGATAGACGTGGGGTCTGATACGAACCCTACAGCACGGCTCCTAGAAACCAAAGACCTTTCAGAGGGAAACAGCAAACGGCCGTATGTCACTTTGAGCTACTGCTGGGGATCAGGGAACGATAGTGCACGAACAACAAGTCGAAACCTTAAAGAACGACAAGATAGGATAGAGTGCGATACTCTTCCAAAGACCATTCAAGACGCTATACGAATCACGCGTTTGATGAGAATACAGTATCTCTGGGTTGATGCCGTATGCATTATACAAACCGATAAAACTGCCAACGTGGATCAGCAAGATGACGTGGCAAAGGCTGACTGGGAGAGGGAGTCAATGAACATGGCATCCTATTATGCCAACTGTCTTTGCTGTATCGCAGCGTCGAACGCAAAAGATAGCTCGGAGGGAATACTATGTGAGCGGCGAGCAGCAAGATACGGCTTCAGGAAGTGGTGTATCCCACCGAACGTATATTTTGAGTCACCTTTCACCCTCAGACGCAGGTTCAGCAGCTCGCTATTTGAGCGAGGTTGGTGCCTTCAAGAATGGATCCTTTCACCTCGTATCATTCACTGGACAGCCAATGGCTTAATCTGGGAATGTCCAGAAGGATTCTTCTGGGAGGGTCAAAAGGGCTTTGAGGGGGAACCTCCCGAATCCTTTGCAGAGTTTCGTTCCACGAATGATTGTATGCTTGAAATTGGGTTGTCAAGTAGTAAAGGACAAGGGATATGCGAGATTCTGCGCTCTGAAAAAGAGGACGCGATAGCAAGAGGCTGGCCTGCATTAGTCGAACACTATGCCCAAATGCATCTATCTTTCTCTAGTGATAGGCTGGCAGCGATTGAAGGGATTGCAAGTATTCTGTCCCAGCGTCACGGGGTCGACTACTTCGCAGGTATATTTGAGACTAAATGCCTCGAGCAGTTGATCTGGGTCTCAGAAGACCCACCAAAGCTGTTGGACACTACGGATAGGTTCCCTACTTGGTCTTGGCTGTCGTCAAAGGGCAAGATTACCCTCGGCGGGGTCGGTCTCTTGAATGATTTCCAGAGCTGGGTGGAGAACCTCGAGCCATTTCCGTCAAGCCAACATCGCAAAAGCCTCACTCGCATAACCAACAAAGAACTCCGTTTCACTGCCCCACTACTGAAACTCGATATGCTGGAGCCAGAAGAGGCAAAGTGGTACGAAACGGAGTCGGAACATACAGATTCAGAGGATACTGATCCAGAAGATCCTTGGCCGGGGTGTCACCGCTTAGTATTGGGAAATGGGAGTCCTATTTGGCAAGGATTGAGTTGCAATATTCACCTCGACAGCCTGGCATCTTCTGCAGGTTTGAAGAGCCGTGCATCCTTACTGTTATTGCGTCATCAGTCGTTTGGGTCAACAGAGTACGAAGGGCTAGTTGTACAGATGGTTGAGGGGACTGGCGAGCAGGAAATATGCTACCGAAGGATTGGAATGTTCTTCTTTGAGCGGCCGGGCGAGCATCTCCAGGACCTACCATACTTGAAGCAATGGATGACAAAGGTTACCTTGGTGTAGTGATTATATAGTAATCTCTTTTCTGTTACAGAAAGAATATCTTAGACAGGATTAACTAGTTATAAATATTAGTGTTACTGCGCTTTGATTAAACCCCGCGATTGATCTAGTTGCCTTTATACTCAGATATCCAAAGAGTACGTGTTTCTAGTTATATGAAGATAGTTCATTCGAAAATTACTAAGGCAACATTCAATTTAGTACGCGAAAACCCTTAGGGCCCATAGTCAGCGGGTTTTGAGTGGTTCAGAGAATCAAAGAAAGAATCAGCTGTAAACCTCTTCAGGCTGTCGTTTTGGGCCTGTGGTTTATCCCATTCTCTCCTATAAGATAGCACCACTAGCAACGTGGCACAATACAGACAGTGCGGCGCCAAAATGGATTCAGTGAATCGCAAGATAGGATCTCACTTCATAAAATACTTGACTGGCTCGGACGAGTTCTTGCCAGTCATCTATCCCGAAGCGGCAGGGTGCTGACCAGACTAAGAGCAAGCTGATCCTGGATGTCACTCCAGGAGCCTCATCTGCCAAGAAATGTAAGCAGATCTCAGTGGCACGCTATGTGACTTCATTCCATGTACCGAATGGCATCAACTCGGCGTTTTACAAGGGTCTCATGCAAGGGCCTCAATTCCAACCAATATCAACACGGCAATGGCTTCGGCGGCATTAGTATTATAGTTCAATCCACCGATTTCCATGTAGAGGACGTTTTATCTTGCGGTGAAGGGATAGGATTTACCGTTCAAGCTTCACCAGGAAAAAGCGGCACATCAAATTAAAATTCTGTAGTCGTATCTGCAGGTATGACCCGATAACGGTGAAACACCCTGCAAGCCAAACTCAATTTCATTTGCCGAAACCCTCATCACAATCTCACCTCACGACACCTTGAAAACATCCTCAACCCCGACCATCAGCCTCACAACCTCACTACCCCAGATTTCACTCCATCCTCAGCACCGAATCGTACGGAACCGCCAATGGAAGGATCTCCCGGAGCCGATTCCGCTAAAGTAGGGACCGTAGTCGGAACCGCTCGACAAAGTGCGGGGCTTCAAGCGGGGGAGGGGCAGTAGTTGACGGGCAACGCAAACGTGGGGAAGCACAGCAGGTAGAGTTTGACAGGAATAGTCCAATGGTAGAGGGAAATGTAACGTCAATCAGCGGGCTTGGAAACTGTCGGCTTGTGTTTGGTTATGCATGTTTCACTTGAGGCTGCCTTACTTAAACCCAACCATCTTCCCCTCTTCACTCACTCCATCATCAACATTCTCTCTCTCTCTCATTCCCAACCCTCTTCAGTTCAACAAACACACTTATAGTTCGCAATAACAATCAAAATGGGCGACGTTATTCCTCAGAGCATCCCCCGGACTTCCCGAGCTTGGGCAGTCCCCGGCTCAACAAACATCGCCCTCGCAAAATTCCCCTCCGCAACCAAAAAACCCTCCTCCTCAAACCCCCAAGAAATCGCCACAGCCCTCGTAACCGCCTTCAACACAGCCCTCAAGAACAAAGACCTCACAGCTCTCGCCCGTCTATTCTCCGAAGACGGTTTCTGGCGCGATCATCTCGCCCTATCCTGGAACTTCCGCACCGTCCAAGGCCCCTCCAACATCCTCTCATTCCTAAAGTCGTGCTCTGAATCAAAGGACGGTCTGCGCCTGACAAAGATTGAGGTTGATAGCTCAGCTCCTGTGCGCAAGCCCCAGTTTCTGCCTATCGATGGCGCTGGTGAAGTCCAGGGCGTGCAGTTCTTTTTTGAGATTGAGACTGTGCGCGGCAAGGGACTGGGTCTTGCAAGGTTGATTGAGGAGAATGGGGAGTGGAAGATTTTTACGTTTTATACGAGAATTCAGGAGTTGAAGGGTTTTGAGGAGGCGATTAATGATCATCGATCGCGTGGTGTTGAGCATGGGGGAAAGCCTGGGCGAAAGAACTGGGCGCAGCGACGAGAGGCTGAGGCTGATTTCGCTGATGGCAGCGAGCCTGCTGTTCTGATCGTTGGTAAGTAATACCTACTCTTTATCAACTAGTTGTGATAGCTAACAGTCTTAGGCGCCGGTCAAGCTGGTCTCACAGCCGCTGCTCGTCTCAAGATGCTCGGCGTCGAAGCCCTCGCAATTGATCAGAACGATCGCGTCGGCGACAACTGGCGCAAGCGATACCACCAACTCGTTCTCCACGACCCTGTCTGGTACGATCACATGCCATATCTCCAATTCCCTCCTCAATGGCCCATCTTCACACCCAAGGACAAGCTCGCTCAATTCTTCGAAGCCTACGCCACTCTTCTTGAACTCAACATCTGGATGAAGACTTCCCTCGTTGAGACAAAGTGGGACGATGCCAAGAAGCGATGGGATGTCACTGTTGAGCGAACCAAGGATGATGGTACCAAGGAGCGACGAACTCTGCATCCCCGTCATCTTATCCAGGCTACTGGTCACTCTGGAAAGAAGAACATGCCTGACATGAAGGGTATTTCCGACTTCAAGGGCGATCGTCTCTGCCACTCCTCTGAGTTCTCTGGTGCTCGTGATAATAGCCAGGGTAAGAAGGCTATCGTCGTTGGATCTTGCAACTCAGGCCACGACATCGCTCAGGATTTCCTCGAGAAGGGCTACGACGTCACTATGGTCCAGCGCTCCAGCACCCACGTTGTTTCCTCCAAGGCCATCACCGACATTGGTCTCAAGGGCGTTTACTCCGAAGACGGTCCCCCCGTCGACGACGCCGATCTTTTGATCCACGGTCTTCCCATCCCCGTCTTCAAAGCCCTCTCTGTCACAACGACCAAGAAGCAAGCAGATTTCGACAAGGACATTCTGGCCGGTCTCAACAAAGCCGGTTTCAAGACCGACGCTGGTCCCGACGACGCCGGTCTTTTGCTCAAGTACTTCCAGCGCGGAGGCGGTTACTACATCGACGTCGGCGCCTCTCAGCTCATCGCCGATGGCAAGATCAAGGTCAAGCACGGACAAGAGATTGAGACTGTTTTGCCGCATGGATTGAGATTCGCGGATGGCTCTGAGCTTGAAGCCGATGAGATTGTGTTTGCGACGGGATATCAGAACATGAGAACTCAAACAAGGGTCATGTTTGGCGATGCGATTGCGGACAAGGTGAATGATGTCTGGGGCTTCAATGATGAGGGTGAGATGAGGACTATCTGGCAGAAGAGTGGACATCCTGGATTCTGGTACCATGGTGGTAACCTTGCTATGTGCCGATACTACTCTAAGTTGTTGGCGCTGCAGATCAAGGGATTGGAAGAGGGTCTGTATGGTTATGACGATATCTAAGTCAAGGTCACGTGGAAAATTGTTTATAGCATTTCATTATAGTCACGCAATTGAGTTTCATCTTTTCAATACCAGTTGGTAAATATGTGATCATTAAGTCGTGGTATTATACACGAAGAATAGATTTATACAAGCATCCATAAGCCATATCCATCATTGCCTATTCACCTAAGCTCAAAGCTAAAATTCAGCGATAGCTGATTTAACCAGCCTGGTAAACAGCGAGAGCCGCAACATGAGGGTTGATCATCGTCAGGTTATAAGGTGTAACATAAAGGTCGGTATCCGTCAAAGCAAGGAACATGGTTCCATTGATAGCGGGATCACCTTGCCAGGTCGAAACATTAGGCTGAATGGTGTATGCCGTTCTGTCCTCAAGGCTGATGTTCTGGAGAGGCGAGTATGTAACGTTGAGCTGAGAGACCCATGCAGCGAACTTGGGCTCCTTGACGTTGGTGGAGGTAATGTAGCTGTTGTTGGGGCCGACAGGCTTACCGGGTGCGTCCCAGTTCAAAAAGACCTGACGCCCGGGGTAAGACAGAGGAATGGTGCGATTGTGTGTGACGGCGGCCTTGCAGTTCTCGCCAGTCTCAGTAGCGTTGACGCAGAGCTCATCCTTATCAATGTCCTTGGTAGACAGAGTATTGGCATACCCACCAGTAGTCTCATTCCACACAGCAGACCCATTGATCCTCGCAGGATTAGGCTGGTTAAGAATATTCAACGACGGAAAGTTCTGCCACACAAGTCTCGTCTGGTTATAAGGACAGCTCGAAATATACGGCGCCAACAACGTCCACGCCCAGCTCTGCGGAATACCAGGCGTATGCCACTCCGGCATAGCAAACGTACCGCCAAACTGCCTAAAGATCATCTGCTGCCTTGCTTCAATGGTGATGCTCTGCAGCAGCAACTGCGCCGCAGGCCCAGAGTTCAAGTGAGGCAGGAAGCCGTACACACCTGACTCGCCCCAGCGGGTGAGCTTCTGGTTAAAGTCGATGAACTCGGGGACGTTGGAGACGGGGTAGTTGTACGTGCACTGCTTGGGGGCTTCGGGGCCGAGCATGTTGCTGATGACAGTGGCGTGGCCGATTTCTTGACGCGCCATGTATTCGATTAAGAAGCGATCTTCATCGTTGATGCCGTAGGCGTCGAACTCTTCCTTTGAGAAGGTTGCGAGACCCCAGCGGAAGAGATCGAGTTCAATCCACTCTTGGTACAGAGCTAGGGCGAGAGATTGATAGTCAAAGTCGCTTTGCACGCGATAGACAGGTGCAGAGCCGTTGGTGCCGACACCGCCGTCTGGAGTGTAGGGAGCAGGCTGGGGAGCGTTTAGTTTGCCATTGGCGGGGTAGTCGAAAGATCCTGGGGGAGGGGGTCGCTCAGGAATAGCTGATGCGAGAACTGTAGTTGAGAGGGCTCCGGTGGTGGTGGGTGTTCCCTTGAAGGGGCCGTGAGAAGTCACGAAGCTGTAGGGACGGGGTGTACCAGCGGGACCAGAGGATGAGACTGTCGTCTGAGCCTCTGACACAACAGGTACGGCATTCACAGCACCCACTGCAGCGAGGAGTATCGCACTTCGTAGCAGAGAAGTCGACATGATTAATCAGAAAAAATGATGTCGAATGCAGATGAGAATATGCACGAGCAGATCTAGCATTTTATCTGTATTCATCGGCTATCTTACAACTACCTGTTCAACTACCGACGTGCATTGACTTCTCCACTATGATGCGTAGAGATTATTATCAATCGCTCCGTCATGTAGGTCGTAATCATGCCGTCAAGCACTCAATCGCAAGGGGGACGAAAGGTCGATGATTCCAAAAGCTTGAGTCAATGACATTATGACTATGGAAATAAAATTGGCTTGACGTTGTATCACCGGCGGGGAGTGGAGACTTGGTATGACGGGTTGATCCGCGAAAAGTCGTTGGCGTAGCTGTGACTTGACTATGGCGTAATGCTTTGGCGATTTTTCTGTCGAGAGTCGATGTCGGTAACCGAACCAGGTACCATCGTGTGAAAAATATCCTTGTAAATAGTAATTGCCTTGGCAAATACTGCTTGTGAACGTCGTGAGGGTCAAGTTTGCCGTGTTATTCGACGTATAGTGGGCGCGCTGCGGAATGCCTCGATGAACCCTCCGGTCAATGCAAGGCAACCTGGAGTGAACCACCCAATATCACGATCCCGCTCCATTCAAGGGGAGGCAACGAAACCCACCGTCAAAAGACTTGGGTAACATTAGCAGATCTCTACGGAGTAGACTGATTGAATTTGGCACCCTCCTTCAAACGTTAAGCTCATTTGAACCCGCATACCCGAAAAGGTCTTGGGGTATGTACTTCGTGTGTCACACTCTACATCAGCATTCGCACGCCCAGCCTTTCCGAGACCTACCAGAGACATCGGTGTCCTCCGCCCCGGAGCTAATGACCCGGAAAAGTGATGTATACTCCTGGGGTTTAAGACAAGACGAATCATAGGCAAGCAGTTATGATCTCCTGCAATTTGATTGGGAGCATGTTGGAGCATCGTCAGCGGCATCATCTCTGGTGTTGGACAATCCATCATTTGTCGTTGAATGGCCGCCACAACGAGCAGCCACTACAGTGAAGTTGGTCATTCAGCCGTCATGGTGTTCATATCACAACTTATATGTATGCATGCAAGGTGGGAGAGGACACTTCAGAGAACCGCGAATATTTCTATATCTATGTAATCATCGCTCTCGATATCTATATCCCAATCGCAATTCATCATGTCTTCAATCCGTGCAATTTTGACTCCTCAGCTCCGCGCAGCCATAAGACCCCAGCACTTCCGCACCTACCAGAAACCCATCCGTTTCCAAGTCGCAGCTATGTCGGCTGTCTCAGACGCTATTGTCAAGGACCATCGTGAGCTAAAGGACTACTACAACGAAGTAGTCAACTCCACCGACCACGATCACCAGCAGCGCTTCGGTTCCCAATTCGTCTGGGAACTTGCACGTCATTCCATCGGCGAAGAACTCATCGTCTATCCCGCTATGGAGAAATACATGGGCGATAAAGGAAAGCAATTAGCTGATGAAGATCGCCAAGAGCACCACCAGGCACCTTACCTTGACCTCCCTTTCACTCCACCACTTACTAATACTTTACAGGTCAAGGAGCTTCTCAAGGTCTTTCAGAACCTGAAAGCCCAAGATCCTGAGTATCTTCCCAAGATTAAAGAAATCTGGGGTTTGCTGGAGAAGCACATTGAGGAGGAAGAGAACCGGGACTTGCCTGCTCTTGAACAGGCGATCAAGTCGCAGGACCAAGAGACGGAGAGCTTGGCGACGCAGTTTGCGCGTACGAAGCAGTTTGTGCCGACGAGGAGTCATCCAAGCGCTGGAGAGAACCCGCCGTTTGAGTCGGTTATGGGACTTATGGCGGCGCCTATCGATAAGCTTGCTGATATGTTCCGCAAGTTTCCCGATAAGAGTCAGCTGTAAGATGCATTGGCGGCGAATTCCCTAAAATTGAATTATTGATGGTTTTGTGTCATGTATCTACAGGAATAACTTCAAACTCCAAATGGGAATGATCAAGACATTATCATGAGTTGCTTTTGTCAAGTTGTTATCAGTGACGTCATATCGATAAGCTCAAGCGGGTGAAGCTACCCTGTGACAAAACACTAGATGTTGATTGATGCGAGATCTCAGTGTCTAAAGAGAGACCAAATATTTGATTGAATGGGCAAGGAGTTGTTGGCTTGTAAAGCTTTCTTCACTATTGAACTTGACATACGTGCATTATCAGGTGAGCTTCAGATTAGTTACGGTTTTGCTTGATTTGTATTGCAACTTTCTTGCCAGACGATATATCAATTCGTCAGCCATTCAAAAGCAATTTGTTAGCAAAGTCTCGTCATTAAATAAAACAAACGCATCCAGAAGTATCTTAATCTCCATACATACTCCGATCAATCGCCTCCATTGAGTCACAATAGCCTGTTCCGAATGCGCTGGGCCATTCTCATCATTTTGCCCTTATCTTATCTGTCGATCACGACAATGCCGCCTCTAAGCGACAGGGCGTGGGGTTGACAAAGATTCACGTAGATAGATCGACCATGAGCTCTGGCATTCTATCCATCTGGCTGATAATTGAGACAGAAGGAGGCGATGTTGATTTCAGGAAATTCTCAACGTATGCGACGAGTGCAGCTCGCAGGTGTAAGATGTAGCTGAGAATGAAGATTTCAGCGAGCATGAGGCGCGAGATGCGACAAAAACTATTAGGATCCTGACTATGTTACAAGCAAGCAGGTTATTGATCATAACATCAGTTTGTCTTTCATGCCGATGAAAAGCTGTCAAATTTGTCACGAATTGCTTCCCGCGTCAGGCCGTTATCGCTCCATCGCCAAAGCTAAAAGGGTAGCGCAGGGTTAATCCGATGCGGGGTCGGCCATCACCCCAAACTTTTACGTATCACCAAACTTGAACCCCACGATAAATAAACCATCTCATCTCAGCGTATCCCTTCCTCAATCAAAACTCACATCCACAATGACTCCCTCACTACAAGACGCCAAGATCACCTTCCTGGGCGGCGGCAACATGGCCGCCGCCATCATCGGCGGCCTCCTCGCCAAAAACATCCCCAAGTCCAACATCTACGTCTCCGAGCCCTGGGACGTGAACCGCAACAAGATGGCCGACCTAGGCGTCAAGACCACCGCCGACAACAAAGAAGCCGCCGCCGACGCCGACGTGGTCATCCTCGCTGTGAAGCCGCAGGTCGCAAAAGGTGTCTGCGAGGAGCTGAGCTCTGCATGGGCCAAGAGGGATAGTCTGCCTGTTGTTATCTCCATCGCGGCGGGTATTACGCTGGAAAGCATTGCGCAGTGGTTCAAGGGTGATGCGGGTGAGGCGCCGCATATTGTGCGCGTTATGCCGAACACACCTGCGCTTGTGGGTGAGGGTGCGAGTGGGCTTTATGCGGCGGGGGATGTTACCAAGGAGGAGAGGGAGTTGACGTCTGCGCTTTTGGGGAGTGTGAGCAAGGCTGCTGAGTGGGTTGACAAGGAGGAGCTTCTAGATGTCGTCACTGGTATCTCCGGTAAGTTCATCATGGTATCTTATAGTGTTGCAATCGCTAACATGTCTAGGCTCTGGCCCTGCCTACTTCTTCGCTTTCGTCGAGCATCTCATCTCCAGCGGTGTCGGCCTTGGTCTCTCCGAGGAGCAGGCTACTCGTCTCGCCACACAGACATGCCTTGGTGCTGGCAAGATGCTTGTTGAGTCCTCTGATGAGCCCGCTCAGCTGCGAAAGAACGTCACCAGCCCCAACGGCACTACCCACGCTGCTCTCGTCAGCTTCGAGAACTCTGGCCTCAAGGAGATTGTTGATAAGGCTGTCAAGGCTGCTGCCGACCGTGCTAAGGAGCTTGGAAAGAACTAGATGGTTACGTGCAGAAGGGAAATGCTACACGGTTTATAGAGAAATAAAAGTAAAACTGTCAACAAAGGATATCTGGATTCGAAGTTTATATTGGAACACGTGCGTGGCTGTCTAATGCAGGACCTGACGACCCTTGAAGAGGCGATGAGATAATGCCAACTCTAATACTTAGTTCTGTCTGCCGGAGAGGGCTCTCAGCCACGAGTCTCAACTGCAAATAACACATCTAGATCAGAACTTAGACAATCGAATATTACAATACAAAGCGACAATGTTTTGGACAGTAGGTACTCACCCAGTCAAAACTCCAAAACCATCCAGGACTCCTCCAACATGTCTCCTGATGCTTAGTGCTCTGGTCAAGAGAAGCAACTGTCGCAGAGATCCTCAAGACAGTTCCTGAGGCACACCTGTCTGTCAATCAAAGGCTCAAGACCTCAATTGAGCAAATGTTAGACAAATCAACTGCCCAAAGGTTCAGGTGATTGGGATTTCTCCCAGTGTAGTGGCTCGATGACTCTCTTCAAATTGAGACAAGTAACCCGTATCAATATCTAACCCGGACAGATCGGAGCATCCCGTTTCAATATTACCTATAGCTCTCACTATGAGCCAAGCAAGCAAGGTAAGGTTCGATGTGTGAAGGTCTCGCTCACGAGTCGGCCCGTATGGTGTTAGTATGATGTGAAACAAACTAAAACGCCGTAAAACCTGTCGTTGTGTGCCCAATAATCTATCTAGAGATATTAACAGACCATTTACTGGTCATTGTCCTGCATAATGCTCCTGCCAGAATGCACAGACGTACATTCGCAAGATGACCCAACCACAACTCATAGGGAACGTGCACATCTGGTTAGTCCCGAACTCTCGCCTAAACCCACAGAGATGTCTTCTATAGGGGTATGCGACCATTAGCCTCTACACACATCAATCCTACTCGGCCAAAATTAGAGGAGGCCCGATTAGCAGTAATGGCACAGTGGAAGATTGGGACACTTGAGACTGGCCTTCGAGGCTCAGGGGGTTCAAGCCCGGGCGAACCAGAGAATCCCAGGATCGTGGTATAATCTCTCATTCCATAGTGAGGATAGACTGCCACTGAATCGTCCATACATGGCTATGCATGCTCACACGAGTATTTCTAATTTGCATGACGCGATATGAAGTGAGTTATCTCAAAGCGAGAGAAGAAAGCTATCTAGATAAAAGGAACAAGCCCTACAAGAGAAGAAGAGAAACTAAAGACATTTGAACAACCACAAGTACCCCCAACTTTCCACCATCAAAACCTGCCAACCTGTCATTCCCAACGTAGATTACATGAGAAACGACTTGGCTGCTGTTGCTCTCCTCCCGAACATCTTCTGAATCTGGAACATAACCACTGTTCCCGCAATGGGCCAGCTCGAGCTCACCACTCTCCAGGTTCCAAGACTATTTATATCTTCCACCGAATTCCCTCAATTGCCGACTTCCTCTACCTCTGCGTCCTCCTCCTTCTTCACACCGTGGCCCTGTCGACTTTCCCAAGAAGAAGACGGGACCCAGTGAACCGACTTGCGCGCGACGCTTACTTCTTCGTAAAGCTGATCGACTTGCTCCAAAGTGAGCCCCTTTGTCTCGTAGATAAAGAACCAAACAAATGCAATGCACAGGAAGCAGCAACCAAACCACACAAAAAAGATCTTGGACTGCAAGTTCGCGTTTCCATCGCCATAATTAACCATGTACGGCGTGGAATAAGCCAGAGCCCAATTGAGCAGCCAATTTGTAGCGGTTGTGATGCTCAGGGATTTAGCTCGTGTCTTGAGTGGGAAGATCTCTCCTGTCACCACCCAAACGAGGGGACCCCAAGTCGCCGCAAAGATGGAGATATAAATGCAAACAAAGGCCACGGCCGCTCGTTGCCCGCCGAGATTCTTGATAAAAATCTCGCCGTTGTCGTGCTGGCCGGTCGACAGAGTGCCACAGACAGCAACAATCAGTTGCGAGATAGACATGCCAATGGCGCCATATAACAACATGGGTCGGCGTCCCCATTTATCGATTGCATACATGCCAGGCACTGTCGATGCAACATTGATAGCTGAGGTGATCATTGAGATGACAAAGCCACTAGACACACCCGAATTCTGAAAGTATTTGGTGCCGTAATAAAACTAGAAGATTGTCAGTTGACTCGAAGCTTCATAGGGGTAACTTTGTCTGACTTACGATGAAGTTGATGCCTAAGAGAATAGTCAGAACTGTTCAAAAGATTGCAGGAGATGCTTGAGGCTGGATTGTGCTCACCTGTAAGCTGCTGCAGTGCCTGAACGCCCATACCCGTGAGTTGCCTCTTGAGCATGGGGGGCTTGAAGCACTGGAGATAAGAGGACTGTCCAAGACTCATCTCGAACTCATGGTTTGCTACAACCTCATTGAGTTCGTTTGCAACCTCTGAGGAATCGGCAGGCAATCGTCGAAGGCGGCTAAGAGACTTTGCCGCCTTGTCCAACTGGCTCTTCTTCACAAGGAAGCGCGGAGTCTCTGGGAGAAACAACAATCCGGTGAAGAGGATAAGAGACCAAGCAAGTTGCAGCGCGATAGGGATTCGATAAGAGCCTGAATCCTCCCGTTTTGAAGTTGCGTTGTTTACAACGGCAGCAAGAAGAAGACCGATGGTGATAGCCCACTGGTAGGAGCCAACGATAGCACCACGGATCCATTTAGGCGCTGTTTCAGACTGATAGAGGGGAACTTGATGAGAGTTAGCTGTTGGAACACATGGATAAATACAGTTCGTACTGGTAGCAGAGATAAGGCCGACGCCGAAGCCAGCGAAAAAGCGGCCCGCCAGAAATAACGGAATATCCGTGGCGACAGTATGCAAAACAACTCCAAGGTTGAAGACCCAAGTCGAGATCATCAAACCAGGGCGACGGCCAAGCCAATCTGACAAGAGAGGCGAGGCAAGAGCACCGAAAAAGGTTCCCGCAGAGAGAATAGACACGATAGCTGATTCTTGAGATGAAGTGACGTTGGGGTTTCCATCAGCGTCGATATAACCAGTGCTGAATTCGCGCTGCCAGTACGGCATAGCCAGGATACCGCTAATAGTGCCAGTATCATAGCTATAGAACAGGTCAGTCACCCTGGGGTTCTCGAGGGATAAGGGAGGTGGCAGACCCAAAGAGAACACCGCCAAAGGCAACGAAGAAGCCCACGGCGATGGCTGGCCAGGCTTTGCCAGGTTCATCCTGGGGCCTCGAAAGAGACGCTTTGCTAAGGAGTCCCATCTTCGTAGTGATGGATGGTACCGAGCTATTGCTGAGATGGAAGATAGAGTATTGAAGAAGGGGGATGTCTTGATGCTGTGAGTCGGATGCTTGCTGTTGTAAGATGTTATGTGCTGCGGAAACAACCAGCCTCTTATAGATTCTTCGCAGCTTTGGGATTTACGTTTATCTTTGGACGAGTTCTTGTGATTGCACCCATGGAGGAGCTGGAGCCTGTATTGGTGACTTGACCCATGTGTACCATCTCATCTGGCTTTAGCAAAGACTACGACTAGTCGATGACGCTCTTCTCACATGTCTGCCAAGCAATCCATTGAGATCCACTGCGATTGAACTTGACTCCAGTTGGTGTTGATAAACTTCGAGAAGCATCATCCCAAGCCCCGGAGATATCGAAGCACGGCGGCCTCGAATAGAGCCAATCATCTCTTTTTTCGCCAAGTAGTTCATCTGTCGGTTGACAGATTCTACAAATGAGCAGGATTACGACGTGGACCAACAGCTGCAACAGCGAAGCCGGGCGATCATGACCGTAGAATGTTTCTAGAAGGTGTCGGTCAAGCCGGAGCTAACTTTAACTATCGAATCTCCGCCATCTGTGCATCTGCCCGCAACAATGCAGCTTTGGACTGGGGATGGCATCATGTTGGGTGCGGGGTTGGGCTGTTGGCTGTCAGAGCTGAGTTATCATGCGGAGTTGTTGGCTTGGGCTAACACCCACAAGATCGACAAAAACGAGGCCATCCTGGGCTCAGAGAAGACCTGTTCTACCTTCCTTAAATGGGTAGGTGAGAAGTCCAAGCGATGAGAGAAGGCTGGTAGAAGTTGAGTAGGGTAGCTACCTGCAGTGTCCCCATTCAGGACAAGGGATCTACCAACATACTTCGGAATTCCCCCGCACAATGAGGTTATTCCTAATGCGATTTAAGGCGCCGTTCAAAAACAAGCTTGATCGGCACCACTTCGAACCTCGCCTAATCCCTACCAATGGCCATCCATGTTGTTGATTTTGTCGCGCCGACGGGAAGACACGATGTAACACTTACGAAGACAAGTGGACGCTTCTGACACCTAAAGGTGTTATCCCAACTTCCATTTGCTTTCTGGAAGCCTGTTAGGAGACACATCGCTTACTAGCGTTGTTTCCACTGCGCTGCATTGCAGGAGGACCACCAGTACATATACAGCACCATAACGGTCCTGAAGTCGACTAGCACAGATATGGCAACCCGAGAGTCCCTCCTAGCTAATAGCCCCAGCCTAGACAAGGCCCGTTGCTTAAGCTCAAGCCTGTTCTGTTCTTCTATGCATATTCCATTTCCACTATTGGGCCTGACATCCTGGTGTGCTGATCGTCATTTTCCATTTGACCTGGCCTATCGGATTCGAGACCATAAACACCTCTTCAATGCACTAAGCGCATGGTCGATGCTCGACGGGCGCTATCTGAGCGATGAATCTCCTGCCTTGAACAAGCGCTTGATCCGTGCTTCACGTCGCTTGCGGGAATTGTCAAAGCTCTGTGAGAACTATCGCATGGTGAATAACGACCAGGTTATGAGGGGATCTTGGTCCGGTAAGCATCATCTCCCCTACATCTTACCCACTCCGAATCATCCGGTGTTGCCGCATGGTACATACCCACCGTCATATCACCGCTCGTGCATGCATGGAATGTGCTGCGCTGGGCTTCTAGATCAACTATAGCTCTAGTTCATGACACCATATTCACTGTTCTCGGGATGCCCTCTCAACAACTGTATTGATCGGGAAGCTGGTATTGGCCAATGTTATCCTGACTCATAAGCACATTCGGTTTTGCCCATGGTACCAAAGTGGTAGTACTCTGGGGTTGCCACTGGAGAGCTTTGCATGTTGAGGCCCATAGGCTTCCATGTAACCGCGCTTAATGCAGGAATGGCCACCACATGGATTTTGGTCAGAGGATAAAGGCACTGGCATTTCTTTTGAACCTTCTAGGGAACTTGAGCGGAGATCCTTGGGCGTTATGAATGTGCTCTGCCTAAAAGCCCAGCATTAGGAAACCCCTTTACTCGTGTCGGAGCACTAATTATACAATCGCCGCCCCCTTCCAAATGCTCAACTGTCACGCTCAAGCTTTCACGGTAACATCTATCATGGAATATGTCTCCGCCTGGCCTCGGCATCTGGTGTTGTATCTGACTGCCAGGTCTGCTAAAAGGGAGCGGATAGTTCTGCTCCATTTTGTACCGACTTAGCTTATCTAGTGCGGTTTTGAAGTCGTCTAGAACGATCGTATCGGTGAAGCATTTGAAGATAAATGCAAACTTCCAAAATGGATTGATAACACCGATCGGGATAACAGGCGTGACCGAGAGAAGATCGACAATGATGAAGATGATGCTGAGAGTCATGCTCAACAGTAAGAGACCGAATCGAGGAGATATGCGAATAAGCTCTAGAGGTTTGAACTCATAACGGTATTTAATATTCCAGAAAAGGTTAATAGAGGTAAAGATCCACCAGGGATCGCTGATATGTGTTAGTCAAATTACTCAGCTTTTCTTGGTGGTGATGCTTACCGGCAGACAGCCTCAAGCGGTCGAGTGGAGGAGAAAAGATGAGTATCAGGAGTGTTGAAGTAGGTGAAGTTGGCATAGATCTCAAGGACCCAGTAGGGCTGGACCAGTATGATGCTGCCAATATAAATAGCGTTATTCCGCTTTGAAAGGAAGGGCTTGTTCTTCATCCAGGCGATGACGTTGTGCAGATTCCACGAGATGATGAGGAAAATCACAGTCGAGGAAAGATACCATCCCCAGGTCGGAGGATCGAAAAAGGTGAAGAATCCATTTGGCATCGCCAGAAGGAGCTTGGAAATTTTGTGAGATAATTGTCTATTGAAGGCGATGCTAACAAGATGCTCACCTCGATCAAGATAAGTTTATGTAACATGACACCGCGTCGCATATTAGCCAAGGTGATACCGATCATGATGATCAGGGCGCCAATCATACAGCCCTGCGACCAAGCTTCCAGCGTGAGCTTCGCTGGACTCGAGGGCCACGCTGCAGGGACTGACATTGTGACGCAGCGGGCTATGACATAGGTGAACAAGAGAGTGGTTCTACAATAAGGAAAGGGAGAGTAGCTCAGGGTGGAGACGAGACAGTGCATATTAATAGAGATCAACAGACCCAAACCATTGACTTTACCCCGCCTTTGCTGAACCGCTAGTCTCCTGTGATGTAGGTCTAAGGGGGCCTAAGCAAGCTTGCTGGCCACTAATTTGCTCATCCCCACGCCACGGCTAGCCTGGGCTGGGGTCGCGGGGAACACTACTGTACGACGACGTAGCAGGGAGGGCACATAATCTTAGTTTGTTTCTTGTACAGTGCTTAGCAGGTCCACGGGTTAACGGCAACGGCCAACCTGTGAAGGCTAACGAACTAGCCGAGGAGAAGAGGAGAAAGTACTCGTCACAGCTCATCACACCATACATCACAAATCAAATGACACCAATTGGGGCCGAGTGACCACCATTCACGACTGGCCCAGGTTAATGTCGCGCGATTCCTGGTGCACTGCAAAGTCGTAACCGAAAACACCGTATGAATTTGGAGATCCTTCCGAGTAAACTCTGCCAATCTATACTGCTTCGTCCGGTCAGATGCAAGTGTCTGCAGCTCGAGAATTAAATAGTGACCCAAACCAACATCCTTGCAGATAATCATTTCGCGGGGTGATTGACTGCTACCCAGCACATCCTTTGCCAATTAGGACTAGGTCAGTTCACCGTCCAGGTGAAGGCCCGATCACGACCTCCCTGGTCTTGATACCACCAGATTTGAGTCTGTCAATTTTAGCAGCGCTTTGGGAGCAATGTACAAACAGCTATTCAATACTCTCAAAAGCCGCGTAGCTAAATGAATCCAACGTCAAACTTCCTGTATCTGATACAACCTGAACGCCGTTGGCCCCTTCATTTGGATAAATCAGCCCCGATAATACTGCTACACCGTCATTCACGAATATCTCCACCGAATTCCAATCCACGTATATGGCCAGCTTGACCGTACTCCCTCCCTCCGGATTCGGCGCTGTGCGCACGGTATCGTATACCTGCTTCGGACCCGCAGCCATGGAATCCGTCGCGGAACCGTCTGAGTCTCTGACCAGAAAAGCCTGGGCGCGCACAAAGTCATAGCCGACAGTCGTGCTGAAATCCCCATCGGATTTGATGACAAACCGGACCTCGTTGCCCTCGTCGCCGTCATTCTTGGAGATCGTAGCGCGGATGATGTATGCCCCTTGATCCATGCCGCTGGGAAGGGATGCAGACGCAGGATCCGTCGTGATGGTCTTGTCGCTCACGGACTTGGGAGATCCGGCAATCTCTCCATACCCTCCTATTGGGACGCTGACCAACGTGGGGGAACTGTTGATAGTCTTAAGCTTGACCTCCCGGACCAAACTCTGCTGGCCAGCAAAACCTGCGTAATAAGGGAGCGAAGCTGCGTATTCCCAGTTATTCATCCAGGCAATGGCATAGCGGCTACCGTTTTTATTATCGGGGTTCTCCCAGCTGACCGTAGCGTAGAAATCAGGCCCGTCATCCATCCACTGCGGAAAGCTTTCTGTAGCTGTGAAGGCATTGCCGTCCCATTCCCCGCTCCAATATGCAGTACCGGTCGTCCTATTGTAGCGATAGCCGTTAGCGCCCATCGCGAGGACCCAGGTGCGCTTTGTGCTGTCGCCGTCTAGGTCGATCTGATATAGATCTGGGCATTCGAGGGTCCCCAAGTCTACGCCAGCGTTGCTAGGCTTAAACTCGGAGATGTACGTCCAGGCCTTCAGATCTGTAGAAGTGTAGAAACCAATCTTGTCACCCTCTGCGAGAGACATAACCCAACGCCCCTCTTTGCTATCCCAAAAGACCTTGGGATCTCGAAATGCAGGTTTTGTACTTGGGCTTGGGTTTGGCATTACGGGATTGCCTTGATAAAGGGTAAAACTGTACCCATTATCGGTGGAATAGAAAAGAGACTGCTGTTGCAGCCCATCTGCCATTTGTGTAACAATGGCCACGACGGCATTCCGGCCAAAGCCAGCAGTGTTGTTTATGTCGACAACGGCGCTGCCGGTCTCGATGTCGCCGAGTATAATCCCACTAGGAGGGTTCGGTTTGTACTTCTCCATCACCACGCCCCGGCGAGTCCAATGCACCATGTCGGTGCTTGTGATGTGATACCATTCCGTGCCCCCTGAGCCGGGGTTTGAGATATCAAAGTTGGAGTTGTATAGATAGTAGAGATGCCATTCGTCCCCCAGGAATAACGGACGTTGGGGATCACTCATCCATTTGTTCTCAGGCGCGATGTGATAGCTGGGTCGGTTGTTGGTTGGAGCAGGTAGTACTGCACTGGCATACAAGATGAATAACGGGAGTGAAAAACGACGGATTGCCAGCATTTGCGAGACGAGTGTGAGAAATGCCAGCATGGTAGCGATGAATGTACGAAGCTTGAGATTGTGATGCTAGCTTTCAAAGTAAATAATGTTAATGGCCTCTGATTGTTTATACTTATACATAGGCTATTGAACTGAGGAGTGAGTAACCCGACTGAAGGCCTAGACGACGTCAGGTTCCACAAACCAACGTATTATTCCCCCTCAAAATCATAATCAGTCCCAGCATAGGGCTAGTAGGGTCTAACATCAAGAGCGCCTGTCGTACGGCCACAGTGAATAGTGGGATCCCGACCCTTCTCACAGTGATAAGGCGGCCAAAAAGCGTCTATGATCAAGCAATACCATGTTCAAGGCTGCGCACGCGGGGTGCAGAAGCACTTGGGTCTTACTGATGCGGAGTCGCCGCCCAGCTAGGAGCAGGAGCTGGACCACGCTCAGACTACGAGGAGGTTGCTAAGATGCAGGGAAGTGATGGAAGAGGGAATGATATGCCAGGATAGTTCTCACTCCATCTTGTTCGGACCATTTGGGCAGGTGATAACACTGAACCTTGTCACACTTCCCCGCTGCTCAAATCGATGAACGCAAGTTAGGAAGAGCCCTGTCTGTGTCGTCATCCGTTGAATGCGTGTATGACTCGTACATGCTTCAGGCCGATGCGGGGCCCCATAGGTAGGAGATGTTTAGCTGCCACGCTAGGTGGTAGCGAGGTGCAGTAGTTACATTCTGGAAAGCCGCTAGAAACTGGGTACAGGGCAATATCTGGCTGATTCACATGTCGGTGCACACCTACTGTCACTAGATACACTATCCTAGCCGACATAGGCTTACCAACAAGGGAACAGGAGACAGCAACGTCGTGATCTATCATCCTAACTCCACACCATTTACTCATAAATGCCTCATTCTTGCCAACTGCAGGGGCCCTGCACGATCAGACCAGAAGCGAGGTTAGTGACTGAACCAGTAAGATGTAACTAATCGCGGCTATATGTTATAACCACATGAATCTAAAGTGACATTGAATTGACCTTGGGTGAGAGTCCACAGCCATTCTGATCTGAAAAGAGAAGGTAGAGTACTGTTCCTAGAGTCCGCATTATCCACATATCTCGCCCGGCTATTGAGCTACGAAGACTCTTTACTGAAGCCATCTACAGAGGCGCCAGGGCTTCTTGATATCTCCATGGCAGCGTAGATCCATCTTATCATCCAACTTCGACAAAGGTACGCTTCCGGCAGGGCATCCCGGTATGCAGCTGCATCTGTAGGTAGTCTAGAATTTAATCGCGCATCGCCCGAACCCATGAAATAGTCACCATTCATTATCGACCAAGCTTGCATTGACCCTTGCTTCTGCTGATCAACTTACAGACAACACTAATTGCTTCACATGCTTGGTCAAGACAAGCAACTGTGATCCACCAATTCGATCTTCTAAGACCTAATGAAAGATGTATAAATCTTGCATGATTTCTTTCCCATCTCATTACAGATCAATCAGTTCAACACATTCAGTCAAAGATGCAACTCCAACTCTCCCTTCTTCTTCCCTGCTTGCTGGCAACTGCCAGTGCAACATCCTACACTGAGGACTATCGTCCTCAGTACCACTTCACACCAGCCAAAAGCTGGATGAATGACCCCAATGGCCTCATCTATCATAAAGGCAAATATCACATGTACTTTCAGTACAACCCTACAGGCAACGTCTGGGGAAATATGTCCTGGGGCCATGCAGTCAGCGACGATCTGATGCGTTGGAAAGAATTGCCTGTCGCCCTCAGCGCCTTCGACTCTCCAGCAGGATCGTTGAATGAGTTCTACTACTCCGGGAGTGCTGTCTCTGATGATGCCATGACTTCAGGTCTTGGTCATGGCAAGAGGCCTCCTCTTGTTGCTGTGTATACTTCGCATTATACGTCAGATGTGACCCTGCCGAGCAATAAAGCTGTCCGCGCGGGCCAAGAATCCCAATCAATCGCCTTCAGCACAGACAACGGCCTTTCTTGGACTGAGTATGCTGATAACCCAGTCATCCTTGAGCCTCCCAGCCAATATGCCGACCAATATCTCAACTTCCGCGACCCATTCGTCTTCTGGTACGAGCCAAGCAAGCACTGGGTCATGACGGTCTCGCTGCCCAACCTCCACAAACTGCTTATCTACACTTCCAAAAACCTCACGGCCTGGGAACATGCCAGTGAATTTGGCCCTGTCAATGCAATTGGTGGCCAGTGGGAGTGCCCCAGCTTGTTTGAGCTTCCTGTGGATGGCAGAAAGTCTAGAACCAAGTGGGTTATGGTGATCGGACTCAATCCCGGTGGCCCCGCACATGCTGGCGGATCAGGAACGCAGTATGTGGTCGGCAATTTTGATGGAACAACATTCACAGCAGATACCAATAATGTCTACGATGTGTCTGCTCCAGAAGGCAGCGTAGTGTTCGAAGATTGGAAAGAAACCAGCTTTGTTGAATCAAGCTGGAAGCCAACTGGTGACTTCGTCAATCAACAGCCCAGCAACGGCCAGGTACTCACCTTGTGGGATAAGGGCGATCAATCTGTTGGATCTCTCACCTCCAAGAAGTTTACTGTCTCCAACAAATACATTGCCTTCAAGATCGGCTGTTGCAACAATCCGTACAATCCAGACACGAATGGAACAACTGCCAATCAAGAGACCGCCATCAATCTGATTGTGGATGGGCAGGTTGTCCGATCGACTACTGGCGTTAACGGAGGCGATGCCATATGGGCGAGCTGGAACGTCGCTAACCTCATTGGCAAAACTGCCTATATCCAACTCGTCGATCGCGCCACGGGAGGCTGGGGCCATCTTGACGTAGGCGAAATTGTCTTCACAGACAAACCACTCCCGCCACGAGCGAACTGGGTGGACTACGGTCCTGATTACTACGCTGCTGCCACTTACAATGGACTTTCCAATTACGAGCGCGTGGCCATCGCATGGATGAACGATTGGGCCTACGCTGTGGACATTCCAACCTCTCCCTGGCGAAGCGCGATGAGCATTCCTCGGGTCTTGACACTTGAAACCCTTGACGGGAGAGCGCGCCTGATACAGAAGCCACACCCTAAACTGCAAACCTTGGAGAGCAAAAGGATGCTGTATAAGAACCAATGGCGTTCAACGCGTACGGGCAATTTGACTCTCCCAGTGTCTGGAAAGGCCTTGGACATAACCTTGACTTTTGCTGCTGGCAAAGAGTCCAAGATGGTGGGTCTAAACGTGCGAACAGACGGTAAGAATTACGGCACCGCCATTGGCTATGACTTTGATACCAACGAGATGTTCGTTGATCGCAAATCCTCTGGTGATTCTTCTTTCAGCGCCTCATTCCCGGGCGCATACTATGCTCCGCTGCCTGTCAGGGATGGAAAGGTTAAACTGCGCATTCTGCTGGACTGGTCATCGGTGGAGGTGTTTGGCGGGCGTGGCGAAGAAGCGATAACAGCACAAATCTTTCCTCCGGACTCAAGCACAGGCGTGTCACTTTTTTCCGTTGGTGTTGTGAAGGATGTAAAGATAGAGGTGCACTCGGTATCGTCTGCGTGGAGAGGACCGTATTGATAATGAACCTCGCGAAAGGAATAGGCAATAGGAACACACCATACTAAATAGGGAACGTATCCCTTCCGCGGCTATCAATACAAAGACAATTCGGACGAAGATGAAACTCTCATCCCAAATATTCTTCTTATGGACATCTCTATCCTTCTACCACCTTCACTAAACCAACACAACAAGATGAAACAGGCTCTGAGAAAGGGACAGCAAAAATAGAGGTGACTTATGTTATATAGGATTTGTGTCCGGTGTATCTTCACCTTGGTCAACTGGCTGAAGACCTCTTTTCTTTTCGATTTTATCTAATCTAGTCGCTGGGTAATTTACAAGGCGCCAAGCTTGATCAACCTTCAATGATCTTAGCTAAACATCCATTCGACTAACGTATGCTCATTCATAACTGCATCGATAGCTTCGCCCTGTTACCACGTCCCTAAAGTCGCGGAACAGTGTTCTTGAACACGTTCCCAGAGTCAACTCGTTGCTTGACAGCCATTAGAGTCTCAAACCCAGCCCCAAAGTTCCTCTTGAAATCCACCTCTCCGTCATCCACGAACCCCAAGTAGGCAGAGTCAAGAATATTCTCAGGGTCGTGCTTAACAAGCTCTCTCTGTAAATTGAGGGCCCATTCGTCCGCTACTTCAGCGCCTGCTTTTTCACGAGAAGTGGCGATGATCTCAAGCCAATAGTGATCGCAGCGAGGTGAGAATACAGACTCAAGACGATGACCAGGGTCTCGATGAAATTGCATCGAGAAGAGAGACCCCGGACCAGGGATTGCCTCATTGTATTTGGCAAGGATCTCAACAGTCTTGGGGGTCAGAGCCTTGAAGTTGAGAGTTCGAGCACGACCGTATACACCGTATCCAGCTAGCTTTTCCTTTTCTTCGCAGTAGGAAGACCAGATATTTGTCTTTATAATCTCCCTGATGCAGTTGCCAAGGGCGCTTATCTTTGTCATCCACTTACGGCCTTCATGGTGGCCTTCATCAGCCCAGACGCAAGAGATGGTGAAGATCTTGCCTGCATGGGGAATTGCGACACCGGTGAGTTGGATTGAGAGACAGTTTGGGATCTCTTCGCTTCCGATGAGTTTGTTGTATCCATTACTGAAAGAGGCCCAGGCTGCGTGTCTGTTGGTGGACTCGAAGACGAAAGTCCCCTCAAGAATCTAGTTGTGGTCAGCAATGAACATCATACAGTTCAAGGTCAAACTCACCTCCTTTAGAGAATACACTTTAATAGTCATCTCAGTAATAATACCAAGACATCCGCCTCCCCCACGCATGGCTGTCAACTCTTCTTCACCTGCGTCAACGAGCGTGCCTTCAGCATTGACGTACTTAGCGCCGACTATCTGATCAACACCCAGTCCGTACTTGGTAGACAAAGGACTGTAGCCTCCCAGCGTTGCCCAACCAACATACCCAACCGAAGCATTCAGCGCCCTCGTCTTTCATCAGTAAACATTGGTTCAAACCGTGGTTTGACTTACGTTGGTGTTATTAGCCCCTCAGCATCCAAAGCCTTTGTCAACTCCCGTGTTATAATCCCTCCCCCAATCTGAACAGTCTTCTTGTCCTCCGAAACACTGACATGGTTGATATCACGCATATAGATAGTCAATGCACCATCGACCTGGCTGCGACCCGTACAGTCATGCCCGCCTGACCGAACCACGAAGTCAAGTGAGTGAGAGACGCAGAAACGAACGAGTTTCTGTACGTGTGACGTATCTTGGGGCCTAGCGACGATGCTTGGAGAGCTGGAAGTCTTGATGTAGCACTTCGTCATATCGACCCATTCTGCATCACCGGGAGATGTGACTATGATGTTCGGATGCTTAGCGATGAAGTCTTGGAAGACACTGGGGAGGGAGTGTGAATTGCTCATGGTGGACAAGGTCAGATGATGATGCTGTGACAGAAAGAGTGTAAATGGATAAACAATAAAGGCCCGGTGGCTCTATATACCATTGTATCCAAGGGAACTTTTCAAGAACCCTGGTGTAGTTCATTCGATTCCCTGCAGTCTTTCGTGAGATTGCTCCGCCTTATTGGTCTTCACGGCATAGCTGGCTAATACGATGACAGGCCAAAGCGAACATACTTGCCGCCAAGCTCTCGGCATTCGGAACTCCTTCGAGGCCGTGTTACTCTGAACTTCCAGGGCGTTTCACGGGTCAACTGCGCCTGAGAGACACAGCATGATATGATAGCAGAATTGTACCAGTCACGCTGTATCCACCAATCTTAACATGATGATGATCCTGGTTCAATGTAAAAGGACGCCACTTATGTAACTATATTTCCTGATCTGGGAGTTTGTATGTCCCTCGCTGTTTCTCCCGATTGAAAAGTCCGACGAAGGCCGCGAGGAAACTTGGCTGAGATTCCGCGCTGACTCAGCGCGGAATGAACTTGAGAATGAATCGGGCCCCAATTGCTTGTCTATTATATATCAGGTGATATAGAAGCTAACCTAAAAGGCTGACGGCCGAACATCTCTTGGCAATGGCAGCCTAATTGTAGATGGCATTTTCCTCATTGGTGGATCAGTAGATAGGTAGGGAGACATAAAAGAGACCACCGTCAGCTTACAGCACTTCTTAACCCTGATTCTCAATATATTGTTTCTCCTAGTCATACCTAAAATGCCCTCTCCTACGCTCTTGAGTTTGCCAACTGAGATCATCACCCGCGTCATTGACCATACTGACCCATCCTCCCATCTCAACCTCGCCTGCGCATGCACTCATCTCTTCAAGTCCGCGAAAAAGATTCTCACCCATCACCAAGAAGCCCATAGCAAGTTCTCCGTTATCTCAGACATTGACCCCTCAACTATCCCCACCCTTCTTCGCAGCGCCACAGGTATCACCAGCCCTATCGATGCATGGCATGTCAAACATATCGAGCTCTGGGGATCACGGTGGAATTGGGCCGAATGGAGATCTTGGTCGTTGCGCAAAACAGCTGGGCAGGCTGGAGCCCCAAGGCAAAGGCGACGGCATGCCTTTGAGAAAGCACCGCGCTTGGAGTGGGTGATTCCTCGTTGGGAACTAGCTCACTACTTAAAGATTATGAGGGAGGAACTGGGCTTACCGGAGGACTTGGTGGACTTGGCGCGCGTCCAATTTGAGCGAGGCTGCGATAGTGTCACTCAGATGCTTCTTATCGTGCTATGTCCTCGGCTACAAAGCCTAAAGTTCATGTACAACCGACATGACAAGGTTGAGAGGTAAGTAAATACTCGGTCATGAAAGCCAAGTCAGCATCTAACATATCACAGCCGTCGAGGTCTTCACTGGCTCACCTTTGTTATGGGAAAGAGTTGGCTTGATAGCTCATGGCCTCCAGGTCTTCAAAGCCTCCGAGACGTAGCCGTAGGCCTAACATCAAAGACTTGTCTCGACGACGATGTTGTATATCTCTGGTACCCTCGCAGCTATTTCAGAGGCTTGATCAAGCTCCCAAATCTTAGATCCTTGTACTTTCGAGGACTGCGACCACAAGATCACCCTGAGATCGATGGTGAGGATGTGATTGCTGCGAACACACATCTTGGTAACGACGGAGGACTCGAGTCTTCAACTACCATCAGTCTTCGAGATGCAGCTGATGCCCTATCGGCGGGGTGTTCCACTGTCGAGAGTCTGTATCTCAAAGACACTGGCGACTACGACAATACTGTAGAGCTAGGTGCAGCGCCTAAAGCTCTTAAATCATACACTATTCACGGTGGCAACGTCGGCTTCGGCCAAATAAGCGATTGCGACATACAGTTAGAGTTTATGGTCCAAGAACAACACGAATCGCTCGAAAGCATCATGATCTACGATTCTTTCGAACTCCAAGGCTATCGTTGCACGCTGTATCGGCTTGGCGACGAGATTCCAGTGCACGAGTGCATTAAGCTGCGCCAAATTCACGTCGACATGAATGACCTTCTGTCATTTGCTTTCTACGACTTTCCATGGGACGATCAGGATGGGCAAGTCCAGGAGTTAGAGGAAGCCTGGAAAGATACCAGTAGACACCAAGACTGCGCTGAGTTGATTGCAGGTTTGTTTCCTCCTTCCCTCGAAGTCCTCATCCTGGGAAATTCTGCGGGGGTTACGTCAATGGAAATGGAGGAGGATATTTTGATACGCATAATACTGTCGAATAAGCTTCCATGTCTGAAGGCGATCTTTATTGAGGTTCCAGATGATGGGGGTGAGAGCTCTTCGCTTGCGAGATTATATGAGGTTGGCTGGGAAAAAGGCGTCGATATCCGTGTTAAGACGAATCCCCAAGTACCTCGAGATCAGATTCAGTTACCCATGGCCCCTCAGGCTATCAGCTATCAACCAAGCCAGGATACTCAACAGTCTGAGTTTGATCCGTTCAGGGGTTGTTGGACAGAGGCCCCACGGGACACGCAGGTTCATGAACAGACTGATGACGTGTCTGTCGATGATGTGTTTGAAGCTTTGAACGAGGATGTTGAAACGGATGATGACTATCCTGACTTGTATCGTCAGTACTATGGTTAGGAACAATGACCTTTCTCCTTTATGGTAATTGGTAAAATACATGTCGGGATATGATGCTTCAGGTTAAATCTGGCTTGGTACTAGGCCCAAGCAACTCCGATATAGCTATCTACGCATCAATACGGAGAACGCCAGGGTTATCAACTACCGCGTGCATTTGCGGATGATGTTAGGTTTCTTATCTCAATCTCTTAGAATAAATCAAGGGTCTCATCTACCTATCTGCAAGGAACTCAGTTCCCAAGCATAACACAGACCATTTTACTTTACCCTCTGTCCTTGTTCTATTGGCACATCTGTTATCGTGGACCCTATCACATGGGCTTCGACTTGACTCCAAATCCTTGACTCGCCATCCCAGTTGGCATCGGAGCTTGCATTGAGCCTGTAGTGCTTGTATTCTGAAATACTAACAGCTGAATAGGATTCTGATGCTAGTATGTAATAGTTACGATGGAATTCGTCTAGCGGTTAGGGAGGCTGCTTTGCCTAGCCGCATGAGCAAGTTTGTGTATGTTTTCACCAGCACTAAAACAATCCTGGATCTTTGCACGGAAGATAGCTTAACAAGATAAGTTGAGTTATATATAAACCCTTTAGTAAAATAATAATTATAAGACAGTATTATTAAGTAACTAAAATAGCCTTATTCCTTATAGGGCCGGAGTGCCTTTGGTGGCTCAACCCAATCAAAAGTTCCAACTGCCTTGGTCAACCATACATCAGCCGGGCCTTTCGCACCAAAAGGCCTTTCCCCGCTGAAAAGAGTGCCACTAAGGAACGTATGTGGGAATCCAGGATCAAAGCTATATGCAGATTCCACTTCGGAAATCTCCTCTGCGGTTAGTTCAACAGCTAAACCCTCAATACTGCCCTGTAACTGCTCTAGCGTGCGGTTGCCAAGGATGGGGAAGACATATGGCTCCTTCTGCATTATATATGCCACTGCGACATGGAGCAGCTTAACGCCCTTGGTATTGGCCACTTTTTCCAAGACTGCGGACACCTTCTTATCGAGCTCGGACACGGCAACGAACTTGCGTCCCGGGTTATGTTTCTCCCGGTCCTTGAAGCTTTTAGCAGTCTGAAAACGACCCTGGTTGAAGACACCGTAAGGTGCGAGACCCATGCCCTCGTCTCGGCACATAGGCAGGATATCGCGCTCAAAGTCGCGTAAAGCAGCACTCCACATTCCTTGATAGACCACAAAAGGGCGTAAAGCATGGTCGCGGGCATACTGGTTAGCCTTGGATACAACCCAGGCTGGCGTGTCAGAGATGCCAAGGTACATGACTTTGCCAGCTGCGACTAGGTCGTTTAGCGCATGCATTACTTCAGGAATCGATGCACTATAGTCCCACCAATGGAGATAAAACACATCAACGTAATGTGTCTGTAACTTGTCGAGTGATGCATCAAGGGACATTTTCATCGACTTCGTGCCGTTGCCGCCGTAGTTGGAGTGAATGCGATCAGCCCCGAGCTTGGCAGTGTACTTGTTTGAGTACTTGGTCGCAAGCACAATGTCATCCCGGACGCCGCGCGAGGCCATCCACTCGCCTACCCACTTCTCCGACTCGCCGTCATGATAGCCGTTTGCCGTATCGATGAAGTTACCGCCTTCGCGATAGAAATGGTCAAGGATAGAGAAGGCGGTCTCCTTGGAACACTCGCCGAGGCTAGCTTCAAAGGCCTCACCGAAGTTCATCGCTCCTAGGCATATAGGAGACACCCGAACTGACGCGTTGGGTGCCAGTTGACGATGGCGGGCGAGTAAAGACTTTCTGGCATTTTGATTTTCCATTGGTGCTGATAATTCTCAAGGCGATGCTACAATAGACATTGGGGCAGCATTGTAGTGAATTAAAGTATATATATATATATATATAACGCCAAGGTAAAGATATAGTCTCCGGAGATAGGTAACAAAACGGCAATGTCTCGGTGGATTTAAGGTATAAAACCCCGAAGACATACATAGAGCTAATGCAACCGGCTGATACGAGCTAAACCGTATTCCAGTAGACTAACAAACTCAGCCCGATGGAGACAGCCAGATGTGTTCGGCAATCCTCGAAGGTTAATGAATCCTTAATTGCCTGGCCAATTGGCCCTACGTGATTCCAATACCTGGTAATTGCGACGACTCTTGAACCCCCGATCGGTCGTCCTCAGCGTGGCACCATTCTTGAGGCCAGTCGCAATGAGTACGCTGCCTACAGCTACGGCCATCATGTGTGACCCCACGCCGTGGTGCTTGTCTATAACGAGGTCTGGGGTGGGATCGCGTCCCTTTCCTGCCCTACCTTTTCGACCTGTATGGTTATAGCGACATCAGCGGTTACGTGGCTTGGCGGCGACAAAGGAGGTCGCCGCTAACCACGTCAAATACTTAGCCAATGTTCCTTCTTCAGACATTCATCAGGATGATCGAGGATATATTTTAAGCATTACAAGAGCGACTAATAGCATAGCGTACGCAGCTTTACCCGGATGAAGTTATTTTAGCAAAGCTTTATTTTCTACGCGTTCTATAGCAAGACTTATTATAATGCTAATATTTGCTATCAACGCCCATCCTGTCTATGCAAACTCTCTGGATGCCAAAAAGCTTAAATAAACGACTTTAATTATGTTTAGCTTACACATGCCCAGAGTTGTCCTAGGGCCAACAGGCATATTTACGGAACCTTTTCCCGCGTCAAAGACAGAGACTAAATTATACAGTTAGTCTAACCTAAGAGACCATCCGATATATAATTGCAAGAACCAAGCTCTTTAATCTATCCCTATATATATACTCTCAAGCAACATCTCTTTACGCCGAGCTTAGTTGCTAGTCGACATATACTCAGCCAAACTGTTGGCAGCCATGAAGTCCTCCCACTTCATAAGATCAAGGCCAGGAAGCTGGATAGAACATCAGAGATACAAACCCTCACATACGTAATTCTTAGAGAAGCTTACCTCATTAGCTTGGACGAACTCAGGACGAGCATAGATCATGCCACAATCTCGAAAGATCAACAACTGCTCCGTAAAGTCCAAAGCGCACATATCGTCCATCTTGCTCCTCAGATTAGACTGGAACTCCTCAGAAGAGAGCTCGTTATAGTGTATGTCGATGCCATATGCTGCAAAGAGTCAGTGTCTCGGCCATGGACTGTAGGCTATAGCAGGAGTAAGTACTTACCGGATGCCATGGACTTGATCTTGTCTCCTTCTGAGATGGCCTCAGAGTAGAAGGCAATTTCTTTCTCGAGACATTCGTCAGGATGATCAAGGATATACTGGACCAACTTTCCGGTATCAGAGATGGCGACATTCGGAAGCAGAGTTGTCTCAGGCAGAACAAAGGATCTCAGATAAGTCCCATCATCTTGCTAATCCCGATGTCAGCCCATTGGCCGCTAAGCTCAGACGACAACGAACCTTGATAGGAAGATAGGTACGCGGCTGCGTAAGACAATTCTCAAAGTAATTCGGAAACAGCACCGCAGTCGTCTTCTTCCACAGAGCAGGTTTCTCAGTCCGAACGTAATCCGTCACAGCTGCTTTGCTCTGCCAATGGTAGACATGAGGATACTTCCCATTCGAGATAGTATTCGCATCAGGCAAGCTCGCCCAGATGATATGCTCGAGATGAGGTAGATCAGCAGCTATGTTCATGATGCGCTTGCCTTGTTTTTCCTCTTTAGCAGCGGACATGTGCTGCCAGAAGTCGGTCATGGCGAAGATGGCGTTGGCGCCTTGGAAGGCTCGTCGAAGACTTTCTGGATCATCGACGTCTGCTTGTTGCATTTCGATACCAAGTCCCTTCAAAGCTTCTGCTTTGGGGGAAGAGACATTTCGGGTCAGACCGCGGATGTTGTACCTATCCTGAGATTTGGCAAGTGTCCGGACAACAGAGCCTCCCTAAGGAAAGAATGGGGTTAATCTCGACGCTCTGTATAAAGTAAATCAGTAATCATACCTGAAAGCCTGTTGAACCAATAACAACCACAGTCTTCTTGTCTTGAGTCATAGTGAGATGGTTTCGAAGGTAGGAATTCAAGTCGTCTCTAATGATGGGTGCTGTGCTGAATACATTCCTAGGAATTCGGGTGGGAGACACGCCCTTTTATGGGTCATCTTGGAAATATAAGTGATTCCACAGGCAGCGGAGTTCTGCAACAGCTCCTCGAACTTCGATTGGAATTTTACGGCATTGATGTCATAGACCCTTCCAATTTCCCGCTGAGTCAGCGCATTCATGATGCTCAGTGTCCACCAATGCCGGAGTCATGAGAATGCCGGAGACCGGCAGTCGAAGACGAATCATCACTAGATATAGCTATTCACGGCATCAGTTCTCCTGTAGCAGAAAACAAAATTCTTGGGTTTAGGTGAACAGGTTCTGAAACGCGCTGTTGCAGAGTATCTCGGATCGGTAAAGGCGGCCCATCCCGATTAGCGCCGATTCGTCCAACTGCCGGCTCGGAAAACCCGAGGCGCGATGGCTGGTGGTAATAAATTTTCCTGGCATAGTAAAACAAAGCTTATCATCCTTCTTCACAAATCACATGCGGATAAACAGTAACAGCCAATCATAATGCCCAAGTCGACAAGAGGTAGAAAACCGCGGGCTTGCGACTCGTGTCGCCGGAAGAAGGTGGGCTGCCTCTTCCGTGCTCGAGTAGTCAGGCCGCCGCGCCGGTCGTCAGCCGCTAGATCGCCTGACCTTATCAATGCACAAGTCTGTTATGAGGTTAATTGGCTAACTCGTGTCTAGATTCAGTGTGACCGAGCTGTACCGCAGTGCGACTACTGCCAACATCATGGCTTGACGTGTTCCTACAACGAAGCTGCAAAGACAGGGGGGTCCGCACTTCGGTATACAAAGTCCTCAGACGATAGCTTCCGGCTCTTTACTGACTCATTACAACAGATCTCGGCTTTCAAGGCTTCCGAACTCCGCATCACCACCTCGCCAGCTGAGTTCGTCTGAACAAGATGATGGGGAGCTCATTCATCGTGGTGAGGGTCCTTATCACCATATCCCGTCTTCCGTTTGCTAATGCAAGGTGCTTTTGTCAGCGAGCGATGCTAATGATCGCAATCCAACCTATCTAGAGGGCTTGCGTTTGGTAAATGGTAATCCGCTCTTCAGCCCCGAAGGTCAACAATGGATCAGAAGCAGGACAGGCTCGACCATTTCATCAAACATCATCGACAAGTACCGTCTTCCTTACCTGTGCTCCACCAGGCCCCCTCTTATAAACGATAACCACAAGATTCTAAAGCTTCCCGATCGTCGGATTGTCGAGGAGCTAGCAGCGCGATTTTGTTCATCTCCCCAGTCTCTTGTCTTCCCACTGCTATGCCTCGAACGCTTCACCATGAGGACCTTGCCTCTCGCATACACATCTGTCGCTAAACGTCATGCCACCAGTGCCAAGTGTTGTGCATATGGAGTACTCATTATGAGCGACATTTTTGGCCTTGACTCGGGCGACGAAATGGCTGAGATTAGTTGCTGGTGTCAACGATATGCGCTAGAGATTGAAGGTTGGATACCCGTGATCCTACGGGAGATGAGGGTCGACGGGCTTGAGTCTCTGATGATGCTCGTAAGTGCCAATTCTCCAATCTAGCAAACGGCCTGACTCAGGACTGTGCAGATGATCTTCAAATACTTCATGGGAGATTTAGAATCCGCATCATTCCTCGTTTCAGTGATCTCCCGGTTCTTGATTCAGCTTGGAGCCCATCTATACCCTTCTTCTTCAGGTGACTACGATAAGCACAACAATTCTCACCATATACGTGACCTGTTTTGGGTCTGCTACTGCATCGACAAAGACCTGTCTCACAGGACTGGTCAACCACCTACCATCAATGATGATCACTGCGATCTCACGCTACCTCCCAACTATGTCCAGATGCAGAGCTCCAATATCCTAAGTTCCAGCCCATGTCCAAGTCGCAGCTCCTACACGGTGCCACTCTATCCATGGGACATTCGACTCTCGGTCATGAAGTCAAGGATCTACAATGACCTCCACTCGATAAGCGCCTCCAGACTGTCAGAGACCGAAATACTGAGAAGGATTCGGCATTTGGACCAAGAGTTGGAAGCTTGGAGGGTGACTCTACCATCTGATCATCGGCCGACCTTGTCGTTCCTGGAGCAGACACCCGTTGATGCTCATACCAATACGCAGGCCATTATGCTCCGACTGTCATATCACCACTGCGTTATTCTCATTCATCAAGCCCGATGCAGAATCTTCCAGCCAGATCAGCCCATCGACGACTTGATAGACGACGGACATAGGATAAATTTCCAGATTCTAATCGATGCCTCGAGATCTATCTTGATCTATCTGGAAAAGGCATTGCCTGTCCTGGCCCATGAATGCTTCTGGTGCGTATTCTTGTCCTGCGGTTCTAATTTTCCGCCACGACAAAAGCTGACATGGTATAGGGTCATCATCTTCTATCCGATGACTGCAATCACCACCGTCTTCTCCGTCGCGCTTCTAGACAGCCGGTCAGACCCAGGGAACGAGAGACTTCAGCTACTGCAAGGCTTTACGCGTTTGATTAGGCAAATACCTATCAAAAGGCTTACTGTGGCGGAAATATCACACTTGGAATTTATCGAGGAGATCGTGGAGGAGATGAGTAGATTAGTGTTACTCGCTTCCTGAACTGGTGTCTTTGAGCCCTCATTCATTGTCAAGTCACCCAAGCCGCCCAAACCAGCCTAAGACTTACCGATCACCACACAAATGTCACCCCATACGAAAGTACCAGTATCCTTAGCAAGCGCAGATTAATAAGACCATCGGTCTTAACATTACCTCCGCATATTTAACCGCGTTAACTCCCAGTTGTTTAGGTTAAGCGGGGGTGAATGCGAAAAATAAGCACGCCGTCAGCAGAAACCGGAGAAATAACATTGTCCGATGAAAGACCGCTAAACCCAGCGAATCACAGCACCTGAAAATGAGACTATGCCGGTTTGGGAAAGAGATCTCTGATTGGTTGGGATACTATCATCGTCGTGTTGAAAAGGCGTATGTTAGATATATAAGACAGGAGATTCTCTTGCAGTAGATGAGAATATTTACAGATCAGTTCATCATACAAACACATTTATATCCCTACTAAGTTTAACATTCAAATCCTTACTACAATGGAGTTTCCCAGCCCTTCTCTCATCGGCGGCGCAGCTGACATCCCAGTCAACTCCGCCTCTCCCATCATCACCTTCACACCAGTCACTCTCCCCTCCCCAGACCGCAGAGTCGATCTTGACCTCAAAGTCACAGCACCCATCAACGGAGACAACCTCCCGATCATCGTTCTCTCCCACGGCCACGGCCCAAGCAACTATCTCTCCTCCCTCAAAGGCTACGGCCCTGTTGCCGATTGGTGGGCTAGTCATGGCTTTGTCGTCATTCAGCCTACACACTTGAGCTCTCGACAACTAGGCTTTGAGCTGAACGCTGAGAGCATCAGTGAACTATTCATGGAGTCTCGCGCCAAGGATTTAGTTCAGGTCGTTGATAGTCTTGATACCATTGAGACCACCGTTCCTCTCCTCAAGGGAAGACTCGACAAGTCCAAGATTGCTGTTATTGGGCATTCCCTTGGTTCTTTGTCTTCCGCTCTCCTCCTTGGTGCCGTCAACACCGATCCTCGCGGCGGAAAAACCTTCAAGGTCGCTGATCCACGCATCAAAGCCGGCGTGCTCTTCGGTGCCATTGGCGCAAGTGACGACCCCTCCGAAAACGTAAAATCGATGCTTCCCTTCCTAGACCTCGACTTCTCCAACATGACGACTCCAGTTCTTGTCTTCTGGGGCGACAGCGACGTCAGTCCACATCTCACCAACCGAGGAGCAGACTGGCACAACGATCCTTACAAGCTCTCACCCGGGCCCAAGGCTTCCTTTGAGGTCAAGGATGGGAAGCATGGCTTTGGTGGTATTAGTGGATGGGACGCTAAGGAGTGTCAGGATGAGGGTGCTGAGAGGTTGGCTGCAATGCAGAGGGTTACGTGGGCTTATTTGAGGACTCAGTTGTATGGTGATGATTCGTGGGAGGGGACGAAGAAGGTAATTGTGCAGCATCCTCAGATTGGAAAGATCGAGGAGAAGTAGGTGACAAAGGAGCTTGTGGGATGTTAATTGGAACAGACACCCGCATGCTTATTAAGTTTTATCCCAGCACGCTTGCCTTAACGTTTTCTCGACCGAAATTGGCACAGGATTGTCGTGTGTCAGTATTTCTGGGCCCTCTTCAGCGGAATGCTCAGCGATACCGAGGCCAAAGCTAGATTACGTATCAGTTGCAATGTTTGACTGTTCATTAATTTTGACCTTGTTTGTCAATTATGTCAATGTGAGAGTCCTACTAGCTACATTTAGTACTTGTTTTAGAAAGCGAATAATCACAATTAACTAAATTGATACCTGAGTTCTGTCTGCTGGAATAAGCTCTCAGCCACAAGTTTTAACTACAAATAATAAATCAATATATTTTAAAGCATAGAGTAAATTACCTATCTTACCTTATAGTGTGTTTATACCCTTGCATTTAGATTAATACTTTTTATTAGTTGCTAAGCAACGCAGGGGCATCTTGGAATGAAAAATGGGGCCACGCAAATCACGCTTTGTTTTACTCTGTAGTTACCTTTTATTCAATTCAACAAACGCAACCAAAAGTGGCTCATAGCTCTTTGATTACCTAGAATTATACGCGTGACTCTACGCCATCAAGTAACTGAGAACGGAGTCCAGAATGAACGAGGCTTACTAATTACAAATATAGAGATCCAGGCCGGTCCAACTGACTTGGTTATTAACAACAATGGCTTGGTCTCTCGGCAAATACAAACAGACCCACGACTTTCGAGACTTAGAAGCGGCAGTGGAATTTACCAATAAAGCACTAGAGACAGTAACTCATGGTCGTGACCATGTTGCTTTGCTGGACACTCTTGGCTTGTTGCTTAGTGACAGGTTCCAACGGACTGGATCACTTACAGACTTGGAAGATTCTGTCAAATTCGCGACACAAGCTCTCGAATCCAGCCCACTTGGAAGTTACGAACGAGCAGTTATAAGTAACAACCTGGCATCCGTACTACGCCAGAGAAGCATCAGGACAACCGGAACAGACGATCTTGAAAAGGGAATTCGGCTTTGCGAAGAAGCATTAGATTCGCCAGTCCAAGAACTCTCCCTACGACAGACCCTTCTGTCCACACTTGGTACCTTGCTTGGTTTACTGTTTCGAAGACGGTCTGACATAAAGGATCTCGGACGTGCTATTCGAGTCTCAATGGAATCTCTTCGACTTGCCGAGCATGGATCAGAGGCCAGAGCTATCGAGCACAACAATTTAGGTAACAGGTTTGGAAACCTATACAAGAAGACTGGAAACCCAGACCACCTGGCCGGTGCGATCCATTGTGCAAGAGAAGCTGTACAGGGTAGTGTGAACGAGATGTTTCGAGCGTCGAGGTTAGCTAACTTGGGGGAAAAGTTGATTCAGCGATATAATCGTACCATGGATCTGGATGACCTCAATGAGGCAGTGGAGTGTTTGAAGCGAGCCGTTGAGTCCCCTCTTAACAGAAACGACTCTGACTGGCCCGCGTTCGCAAATCACTTGGCACACGGGCTTTCTCTCCGTTACGCACGGTCAGGCGATAAGAGTGCCCTCGATGAATCTGTCCGCATCCAACGCCAAGTCATGGACCATAAGACTCTCCATCGCAACCATCCTAGCCGCCGCGAGCTTTTATGTAATATCGGCGCACGGCTCTGGGACTTGTACCTGGAGGGAGGGGAGGTCAGAGAACTAATCCGCTGTATTAAAGCCTTTCGAGAGGCTGTGGAGCTGGGAGAAGCTTCCGGTGATGGCGACCATTCAGCACAGCTGGTGAGAAAATATAATCTCGGCGCGGCGTGCTATGAGATGTATTGCAAGATGGGCTCCCAATCATCCATTTTGCTTAAGGAGGTTTCTCGGAATGTCGAGAGTGTCACTTCCAGGATGTTGGATGATCACCCCGCGAAAGCCGGGTCTTTGATGACCTCGGGCCACATTTGCAAGACCCTGGGCGATATTGATAAAGCACTGCGGTACTATATACTATCAGCTGAGAACCATCATGCTCTGCCCATCGTTCGTGTTCATGCGGCGCGTGCTGGTCTTCGAATCTATCGCAGCAAGAGCGAGTGGGACAAAGCCATCCTGTTGGCTAGCATTGCCTCGAAGTTGCTTCCTCTGGTGTGTTCTCGCTATGTCAGTCTCCGTGATCAAGAACACGCAATCGCCAACATCTCTGGCTTTGCTGCTGATGCCTGTTCTCTGTTTTTGATGAGCGGGCGCCCGGAAGAGGCTCTGCAGTATCTGGAGTTTGGTCGTGGGTTGATTCTGGGCTACCTTGTGGACGGCAGAAGCGATCTGTCCGCCATGAAAGAAGATGCCCAAGCGAATGGCCTAGTCAAGCGCTACGAGATTCTCCGAGATCGGCTCTTTCAAGTAAATGAAGCTGACAGGTCATCTGGAAGACGTGATAAATTGATTGACAAAATAGAGGTATGCGTCGAACGTATCCGTATGATACCAAAATATCAGAGGTTTCTACAGGGGCCAGAGATTGAGGAAATCAAGAGTGTTGCAACCGACTGTCCTATCATCATCGTTAACAGCACCGATATTGCTTCTCACGGAATCATTATTTGGAAAGGCGAAGTAACAAGTCTCCCGCTGGAACAGATGTCAGTTGAGGCGGTCCCTGAATTTGTCCGAAAGCGACTTGACCGATATGCGGATGCCACTCGTGGAATGCCACACAGACATGTCGGTAGAGACATTTATATGTTGCCCGATGACGACTCAGACTTTCTGTCATGGCTCTGGACAAGCTGTGTGAAGATAGTCCTCGATAAATTGGAATCAATCGGTCTCCCCTTGAATGGGAAACGACGCGTCTGGTGGATCGGAACAGGGGCTGCGGCCTCGTTCCCCTTCCACGCGGCCGGCATGCATTCGAGCAATCCCAGCGAATGCACGTTGATGAAAGTAATCTCGTCCTACGCGCCAACAATAAAGACTCTGAGATTCTCTAGGCTTCAGAGTTGCGAGAACTCCCAGGCCGGAGGGCCGAACACTCTTCTCTTTGTGGGAATGCCGACAACCCCCGGTGGCTTAAGGCCCCTGCCAGGAGTTCTCAATGAGGAATCGGTCATAAGGGAGGCGTGTGGCGAGAGATACGAGTGCGAAGTTCGCAGGCACCCAACGACCAGTGAGGTGCTCGAAAAGATTACAGAATCAAAAGTAGTTCATTTTGCATGCCACGGGTTGTCGGATCCGAGACTCCCTTCGGAAAGCCACCTACTTCTTCAAATGCAAAGTGAGGATGGTCCAATCATCGACCGGCTTACAGTGGAAAGACTGTCCAAAGTCAAAGCAAAAGAGCGCAGCTTTCTCGCATTCCTTTCGGCTTGTTCAACGGCTGAGGTGAAAGCGACCAGCGTCCTTTCCGATGAAGCCATTCATTTAGCCAGTATCTTCCAAGTCTCGGGCTTCGCGCATACCATTGGTGCTCTTTGGTCTGCATCCGACCAGGCCTGCGTACAGGTGGCCAAAGAGTTCTACAGAAAGCTGTTCAAGGAGTCAGACGGCCACTTATCAAATGACATGGTAGCGAGAGCTTTGCACTCAGCCGTTATGAAGTTAAGATCAACCACTGATAGACCCGAAACATGGGCGCCATTTGTTCACTTTGGAGCTTAAGTGCTTATAGATTTGGTCATTTAAGGTGCTGAGAGATAAACAAGCTATAGCGTCTTATCTATTGTTCCTTCAGTTTTCTACAAAGAACCTTCAAGCAGTTGATTACGGTCCTTGCCTCCTCTCAACCCTCTATGCACAGTTCCCCTCGTTCGGATCAGCCCTAAGATATGTCGTTAGCATGTTCGAATCATTCCACATAGAAAGCCAATACTCACGAGAAAGTAAGAGCACCAGCTCCCTCAGTGGCGGGGTACGAACTCCTCCCTCCATGGTCACACCCATTGATCTCGCGATGGAAATACTCAGTGCACAAGTTCTTCTCAACAGCATGCGGAGGCCCATCAGCAGGAATCTCTGAGTCGTAGCGGAGGAAGAAGTCCATCTTCTTGTTGCTGCTCAAGTTGACACACTTATTGATGTACTGGCCGGCGGCAGTGAAGGGACGGTTGATCTTCCCATCGCAATACTCCTGCGCTGTCTGGAGAGCAAGGAATTTCTCTGCGCCCCAGGTTACTCCTGATTCGTGGCAGTCACGCTTGTGGAGGGTGCTTGGAAATGAAGCGGCTGATGATGCCCCGATAGCAATGAGAAATGATGTAAGCTTCATGGTTGGAGATATGAGATTGATGGGTAGTAGAAGAATGTTGTTGATGGCGAGTTATGTGTGAATAGCAGTGAATCTGAAAAGATTTCCTTGGTGTTTTATAGTTTACATGATGCCTATTCCATAAGTTAAATTTATCTTGTCAATGCGGCCCCCATGCCATGACGTCCATGACTCTTCCTTCTACTCACCATGAAGCATGAGGGTCAAGATCCTTCCATCGTATACGAGAGGATCTGCAACTACAAGCTGAAGTCCGAGGCAAGATTTACCTTCTGAATTAAGCTAAAAGTGAGTAAGCGCTAAGGGGAAACTCAAATATCTCTGCCCTTATTGGCTGCGTAAGCGGACAGGCACGGCCCGTGAAGGCTTAGCATTAAAGAGCCCCATTAAAGGATTTCATCGAAGTAGCTTAATTACGTAGATTAGACAACGTTACTTGGGGCTAGTTCTACTGGGACGGGATCTCGATGCGATTCAAACGATACTTACAGCAGTGATCTGCTGTCTTGACCGGATATCATCGTCATTGGTCATCACTTAGGGCTTCGCATTCGGTTTCTGGGGGCGAAAATGTATATGCATTTAGAAAAACAGGTTTCTAATCATCGTGCCTGTAAATCCTTCGTTTACTCGGATAATCGCCTCTTTCATTCGTCAGTTTGTAAAGAAAGTTACACAAGGCAGAGAGTTAGTAGATTACAGCCTTCCGGGAACTCATCGACTTGGCTATAAATGAGAGAACCCGCAGCTGTTGTCTGAAACACTACCAAGCTACTTACTCTACAAATCCAGCTACAAGCCTACTCCATCTCTCTCTTGACTCTTCTATTCACCCTTTACCTTTACTAGTCAACACCTAAGCCCCCAGTCCACAATGCACTACCCATCATTCCTCCTTGCCGCCATCTTAGCTGCCATCCCCAGGGCCAGCGGAGAATGCCACCGCTCTGGAGAAACATGGGGCGGAGACAAGTTCACCGCCCTAGAAGCAGCCCAGCGTCTTTGCACCGACGGCAGCTTATCTCCGAGTGACTATAAGCGCGGAGAGTTCAAGACCTTCTGTGTTAATCTGAGCACCTTGAAGAAGGTAGACTTTACTATCCTGGTCGGTGGAAACGTGATTGGGGAGGGGTTCAGTATTTCCTCGGCTGATTGCACCGATCGACTCCACAGGGAGATCAATGGCTGTGATCACGGGGGCAGATCTTCTTATAAACAAGGGGAAGACAACCCTCAGGGAGCCAATGTTGTCTGGGATTTCTCGTAAGTTCTTATCTTACCTACCTACCTCTGGGGATCATTTACTAATTTCTTAATAGTGCTGATCCTGGTTCGGGCCAGTGTGCTTAAGTTTGAGATGCTGTTGCTTGTAACCGCTGTTCGGCTCTGATGAGGAGGAGGTATGGTCAAGATGTTGAAGGCTTTAGATATCTTCTATACATGAGTTTATAAGAGATCCGGTCGTACTCCTCCTTCCCTGAAATTTTGATGCTTGGTCACTATGCACAAGATTATATCTTCTATGTACTATCTATCTAGTTGGAGTGGGAAGGCTCAATATGTCCTTTACTATTCTGTGTGGTTTTATCAATTATAGAACTTGCCTCTTTGCCCTGAAGCCGGTTATAGGTAGATTCAATCGGAGTGAAAGGCTTACCTCTTGTTTTGCGGGAAATGACCACCACGTGTTGGACTCACCACGTGCATTGTATTAGATTAGACCTAAATATTTATTTTCTAGTGTTGGACGACTCCTCCCAAGGGACACAGATAAATGTCTCTATTTTAATTTTACCTCAACGGAGTAGATCGCGACCTAGGCGAATAGTACTGCGCCCAGGCCGATTTTCTCTGAATCTGAGTGAATGATTTGGAACCCAGCGATTGTCCTTGTCCTAGTCCAGTCGTGGCTGAGCTTCAGCTCGGATTGAAGCAGATCGATAATCGATTCCTGCATTATAATGTTCTATATTGGTCACGAGTACAGTGCTTTGCATCTTTCCGACTGGCTGGCTGCGCCCCGGTGATCCACAGGGCGCAGCGAATAGTCTTGGGGGTCAAAATGGTAGATAAGGTAGGTAAGTCAGTCAAATGATAATCTGCAAGGTACCTCTATTCTCTCACCTGCATGCAGGCGTCTCGAGCTCATCTATCTTCAAAAATGCCGCACCACCAGCATGCGGACAATACAACGTTCGCCGGGCCACCATTACCTGAAACAGAGCCCCTCCTCCCGCCTACTGCTACCTTCGAAAATGACACCAGAACTGACGTCACAACGACAGAACGTATAATCTCAATGATTATATTTTCTGCAGTTGTGATTTTTGGACTTTCGACAATCTGGAGCTGGAGCCAAGAGCCGTGACGACCGCCCTATCCTGGCCCATGAATCTGCATGCCATACACTATACGACCAGAGATGTAATGCGGGATTGAGTGGAGGACGGGAAGGATGCTACGATCTTCTAGTAGCCCACGTGATCGATCCAGTGCTGATTTAGAAGACAACGTCTGTGCCAGACTGTCAGACATATATCGGAGCGGGAAACAATGCCAGTGCGATTATGATATGCATCTCTTTCTCTCCTATCAATGCAAGTGCCTCTGGCTCCTCTATCTTCTCGGCATCTCAACAGCTTGAGATGTCGTCGTCCTCGTCATGGTATCTAGCTTAAAATATTGCTGAGCGACCTTTGGCTAAAACAGAGCCGCTCGGACCGCGCTGTTTGATCTCCCAAATCGGTATCTCAAGAGAAAAGTAAAAGTCCCTCACATTCATCCTTGATGTTTCCATCTACAGGATTTATCCTTTGGTCGGGCAATTGGCCTGCCAAGTCTCAGAACCGCTTGAGGTAATGATTGACACCTTTGCAACCAAACTTCAATGAATGACTGATCACAGTTCGAGAGATGCCTGGCTATATCGTCATTGATTTGGCTAGCATTCAGATCTTCAGATCTCGATATCACCGTTCCATTTACACGTAATCTGGTCAATTGTCAGACCATGACTACAGGAGCGAAGTTGCAGCCATTATTCACGGCAAGCATTTTAACTCAGATGATCTTCATGTAAACCTCCGATGATGCCGAAATTGCAGGGTTATAACTCAAGGGTTCATCGGAAAGTCAAAGCTCGAGTGGTGCTTTGGCAACTGCCGACTTACAGTCGCATTCGCATGGTCTTAATTAACGCATTAAACTCAATTTCCCCTCCTAATCTGCTCAATTCAGGCACAATTGCAACAATGCTGCATGATGATGAACATGCGGTAATTATATCTCTGACGCACCAAAAAAGTAACTTTGAGCATCGGCACATGCAAATGAATTGCTATTTGGGTTAAAATGCGGTGCTGCCCGGTCGTTTGTTTCTGAGCATGTGGCATTCACTCATTCAAGCCATGATGTTGTTCTCACTCGTTCTTTGCACCTTTGTGCTATCTGCACTCGCTTCACCTTCTACGCCCATCTCTGAGCAGAAACTCGGGGGATTGCGGTACCCTAAACAGCGCGGCAAGCATTATGATTACACCGGTTTTGAGCCCAGCCAGAAGAAGCGCGCGGATGATATCATTGATATGTTTCGCTTTGCGTGGAATGGATACTATGAGCATGCTTTCCCTCATGATTCTTTGAGGCCAAAGTATGGTAACTACTCGGATGATCGTAATGGATGGGGCGTCACTGCTGTCGATGGTCTTGATACTGCGATTTTGATGGAGCAGACGGATATCGTCGAGATTATTCTGGACTTTATCCCGACTATCAACTTTACCAAGACGAACACGCCTCAGCCTACGTCTGTTAGTTTGTTTGAGACCAATATTCGATATCTGGGTGGATTGTTGAGTGCCTATGATCTTCTCAAGGGGCCATTCAAGCATCTCAAAGTCAACAAGGATAATGTCGATGCGCTACTCAAGCAAGCTACTACACTAGCCGACACGTTGAAATTTGCTTTTGATACACCCTCTGGAATCCCGTTCGGATCACTTTGGATCGAAAATCAGACATCCACCGATGAGAACAGCCTCGAGGATGGAACTGCCTACACAGGATTGGCTGCTATGGGTACTCTTGTTCTTGAGTGGCAGCACCTTTCGGATCTCACTGGCGATCCTCAGTATGGTAAACTGGCCAATCGTGCTGAGTCGTATTGGCTCTCTCCATCTTCTGAGGTCTGGCCTGGTCTCACTGGAGGTCGCTTCAGTCTCAAGACTGGTGAGATTCTCGATGAGTACGGTGGATGGACGTCGGGTAATGACTCAGCCTATGAGTACCTCATCAAGATGTATGTCTATGATCCAGACAGGTTCAGCCATTACGGCGAGCGTTTCACTCTGGCGGCCGACTCTACCATTAAGCATCTCATCTCCCATCCATCATCGCGACCCGACTTGACAATGGCAGCCGCATTTACTGGAACACAACAAGTCAATTACACCGAATTCCTCGCGTGTTTCATCGGCGGCTCATTCATTCTCGGAAGTTCAGCCCTAGACCGCCCAGACTGGCTCGACTACGGCCTCTCCTTCAGCGAGTACTGCGCCAACGGCTACCGCTACACAGCATCCGGCATCGGCCCGACCCTCTACAGCTGGGACCTCAACGAGCTCGCGCAGCCCGAGAACAAGAACCAGACGCTCTTGTACGAGCGCGCGGGCTTCTTCATCCAGGAGGGAGCCTTCGCGGGCGGCCAGGCACCCGAGGCCGTGGAGAGCTGGTACTACGCGTACCAGAAGACGCAGGACCAGTACTGGCGCGACGTGGCGTGGGCGTACACCCTAGCGCAGAACAGGACGATGCGCGTTGGCGGGGGGTTCGCTAGCATCAACAACGTGCTCTCTCCGTCTGGCGACGGAGTGCGAGGTGGCATCATGGCTAGCTTCATGCTCGCCGAGACACTCAAGTACATGTGGCTGATCCAGACGGAGAACAAGGGCGAGTGGGACGTGCTGGAGGGAGGGGAGAATCTGTTTGTTTACAACACTGAGGCTCACCCGCTGCGAGTCGCTGCGAAGAAGCCTGTTTAACCTTGTTTTTAGAGATTCAGCCTAGCATTGAGCGTGGCGCACTTTGGCGTCTCACTGCCCCCGCCGGTAGATTCAATCTCCGAGGGAGGCGGAGGCAAGCTTAAAACATTGTTTTGTGTCAATAGAAATGTCTGATTGCGGGCTTTGCCAGTAGCAGCTGAATTGACCTCTTTTCAGTGACAGTTTGGGTCATTATGTGTCAGAAGACGATGAGGTGGCTTTCCTGTTTCGCTTAAAAACACCCAATATTGTCTGGTTGGCGCTGCCAAGAGCCCCATAAGGCTGATGTGCCTCAAAGCATATTGGGTGAAGGGAATGTGCATTTTCAGCTTTGGCTACTAGCGCATAATCAAGCTCAAACGAGGGCCCCTACTGCCGGGTCTAGATTCTGGGAGGGGAAGAGGGAGCTTACCGAGCTGAAAGGATGAAGGTATATAAGGCGATGGCCAAATCTTGTGTTACGGCATCAGCAGAATAGAGCATCACAAGAGATCTCAGCCATTGCACTCTGTGCTCTATTTACTTTCTTCCTTGTAATTGCATCCGACTTTGCACCGTCACCATGCGCCTGCTCAAAGGCCTCGTACTAGGTCTGCTCCTCGAGAGAGGCCTCAGTCAGACAGAACCTCAGCCCGAAGGTGACAGTATCGCTACTGTTGCCGACCCTGCGGAAACAGATCCCGCAGATGTGCCTGCTCCTGATCCCAGTAACCCATCAGATGGCGGTACGCTTGATTGAAGCATTCATTTAACTCCCACTGACAGTAACCAGACACTCCCTCAGATACCCCAGACCCAGTGGATGATGGACCAACAGTCATATTAGATGACCCTCAGCCCACTGACGGCGACGGATCCGATGCCAGAATCCCCGCTCCAGATCCCACCGATGTCGATGACCCCTCAAGCAATCCTGATGATCCCGCCGAAACAAATACAGACGATGAACAGCTAGCTCCGACCGACCAGCCCGCCCCAACAGACACTGAACCCGCGCCCGCCCCAACAGACGCGGATGCCACTCAGACCGATGAAGAGACTCCTCAAGAGACAGATACCAATGGTGAGGAAGCTACTGGTGACACCGATGCGGCACCCGTCGTTCCAACAGAAGCCTTGAGCTCCGCGGCCGAAGAGACTCCAGAGGCAACCCCTCTGGCATCCGACACCGCAGACGACCAAGTTCCGCAGACGACCGAAGAGCCATCGGATCAAGAAACCCAAGAACCATCCGCTGACTCTGAACCAGAAGAGACTACTAAGCAGCCTGGCAGAGGACTTGTAGCCCCGACAACGACGGAGAAGGTTGATGCGGATCCCACTGGTACAGAAACCCCTAATTACTATGTTGTTCCGACTCAAGAGAGTGCGACAGAGAAAGACGATGGTGAACAAACCGCTGATGGAACAACTCGCAAAGCTGCAGCTACAGGTAGTGGAGGCAAAGAGGAGAAGACTACCCTCGCTACTTCCAAGGGCGCTGCACCAACGTCGCCTGCTCAGGACTACGCGATTGATCTAGAAGAAGCTGATCTAGGCGACTATGCCCAGTTCCAAGGAGCAGGCGACAAAACCGTCGTGTAAGATTCCCGAAACCTTCCCATCAACTAAATATATACTAACTCCATCAGCATTCTCAAACCCCCTCCCAACGCCGAAGCAAAGTGCGATCTCCCGCCCACAAGCGACGAAAACGTCCCCGAGGGCGAAGACGTACGCGTCGTGCTCTCCGTGAAGATCGCAGACCTCAAGAAAGGCGTCAAGTCCGGTAACCGCCTACAAATGCTCATTGACGGTTCGACCATCTATGACAAAGAGCTTTTGGGCACTGGAGATGAAGAGGAGAGTATTTCGAGTGACAAGTTCAAGGCTGCGCTGGATCAGAAGGTCAATGTTATTCATAAGGCGGGGGATAAGCCGGTGCAGGTTACGATTCAGGATGCGAATATTAGGAGTGCTATTAGTGGAGGGAGTCGAGGGGGGAGCGGTGGTGGCTCTGGTGGTGGTAGTGGAGGTTCTGGGGATGATGGTGATGACTCTGGTGATGGCGATAGCGGCTCTGGTGGCGGTGGCAGCGGAGGCGGTAGTGGAGGCGGCAGTGGCGGTGGAAGCGGAAGTGGCTCAGGCGACGGCGACAGTTCAGGCGGAGGTGCTTCTGAGAGCGCCTCGGGCACCGGTGACGAGGGTTCAACACCATCAAGTGTCTCCGGCAGCGACGGTCAACCCAACGTTGCTGGTAAGAGCTTCATGGTCGGCGAGGTCCTCATGTACGCCCTCCCTCTTGCCCTCGCTCTCGTGGGATAATTCCATGTGATAATGGACGTTCTTGTATCTAGTTAGTTCTTTGGTGGTTGAGTTGGAGTTGTACAGATCGCCGAGCTATCGGATTAATAATGTTGATGCTTTGCTTGAGTCGACGAGAATCTAATCATGGTTTAATGACTGCATTGTTTTACCAACATAGAGCTTTGTCGACTATCGCTGCATAATTTTCTTCTTATAAGTTTTATTTATGCAATATATTGCTACCATTAGCCGTGGTTACACCTGTGCTGTTGGGTGCTGTCGCCCGCGGCTGTCACAAATGCTAGCAAAGCCCGAGGTTTGAAAGCGGCCGCGAAAGACATTGCTCACTTCCTCAGAGCTGTAAATAACCCATGAACCAGTCTTTTCTTATTTTCATTCTAGCTATAGCCATACCCATGGCTGAACCTCTCATCCCGCCAGTTACATTCACCGCACCTCCTCAAGCCCCAATTCTTCGCCTCCTTTTCATCGTACAGCCAGTGCCGTCCAGCACTACAGAATATCTCCAACCCTATTTCTGCGGAATGTAGTTGATAGAGTAAATGCAGTTACAAGAGCCACAATCCTGAACTACCTTGCGATACGTACTCCCGTCCTTTCTCCTAAAGGTTCTCCATTCACAACAGGTGACGAGGACTCGGCCTGCGCCAGCTGCGGGCTGGACTTCGGCGGGTTCCATTTGGCACATCTTGATATGTTTAAGATAAATAATCTGATAGCTTAGAAGTATGTTTTCTTGACATTAGAGTTATCGAATTGTTTTGAGGGCAGGGTTGTATACTAGGAGAGGATCGCTATTTATACTTTTTAGATGTTCGTGATCCAGCATCTACAATAAGAGTATAACCTCCCGTGCGTTTCGTGGAACGGGACATAATATGAAGCTTCTTGAGTCTTTTGCTATTGCGTTATAATGGCCCTGACTTCACGAACATGTCATGGCAATTTCGTAAGCGTATCTGTTGCGCAAGACGTCAGTGTAGGACAGCTTCAGTTGTTGGAGTCACGAACAGCCACGCGATAGTGTCTCAAACATATATTCACATTGAAACGGGGTGATACTGATATTCTGTGCTTCTTCAGAGCATGGCTGCATTGTGCAACCCCGGCGCCGATATTCATCATATCACGAGTAACTCATTCATCTTCGTGACAGATGAGTCATCGCTTCTCAAACTGTCACACCAACTACTTCCTTCTGCTGAGCTCTCTAATTTTCCTGTTTGAATAGGTCACTGGCTCAGATTTATGAGCTGCCAACCTAACGTCTTGAGCATCACTTCACAGGATGTATCAAACAGATCAAGACCGATTCACTGGCCTGGTAATGATGCTGACAACACTTATCAAATCTTTATTTATATACGTTACACCTTCGCTGTGTTCCTGCTCAGAAACTCCTCACTAAATGCGTAGTCAATATACCCCCTTGCTATCTTGGGAGTATAGAAATACGTCCTATCATACCCCTCCAACCCAACGCCCGTCTTCAAACGAAACACAAGATCCGGATTCGCCACAAAATATCTTCCAAACGCAATCAGTACATCATACCCCTTGTACATCTCATCAACAGCAGTTCTAGCTGAATCACTCTTGAAGCCACCCGACAAGATCACAGGACTTGTGTTGTTCCACAGCTCAACGATCCACTTAACCGTCCGTTGACCACCGCAATCAGCATCATCATTACCGCGAATACGAGCTTCTATGAGATGAAGGTACGCTAGACCAAGAGGTTTGAGCTGCTCGATGAGATAGTGGAACTGAGGATCTGGGTCGTCCATGAGCATCCCGAGAAAATCGCTGTAGGGACTGAGGCGCATTCCAATCTTGTCGGGTCCGATAGCTGCGATGACGGCTTTTGTGACTTCGATGTGAAATCTAGCGCGGTTCTCGATACTTCCTCCCCAACGATCTGTGCGCTTGTTGCAAGTGTCCTGCAAGAATTGGTCCGGTAGATACCCATTCGCACCGTGGATCTCAACGCCGTCAAAACCTGCTGCAATGGCATTTCTCGCAGCAGAGACATAGTTCTCTATAGTAGTCTGGATATCATCCTCTGTCATTTCTTGGGGAGTTGGCATCGATGGATCAGCCGGGACAGCACTGCTGGAAAGAATAGGATAGCCCTTCTTCTGGAGAACATCAGGGTTGCCGGCTCGCCCTTGATGCCAGAGCTGACAAAAGACTTTACAGCCCTTTGCGTGGATCGCATCGGTTATACTCCGCCATGCTGTGACTTGAGCGTCGGACCAGATTCCAGGTGCGTTGTCGGAACCGGCTGTGCTTTCGGATATGAAGGTTGCTTCACTAATGATGAGAGTACCTGGTGTTGATGCGCGTTGTTCGTAGTATTCTATTCCTCCAGTTAACTTTGATAATTGGACATAGTTTAATAGCTTGTTTACTGCTGCTCACCTCGTGTCATTAAAGTTGGGCAATGATCATCGTCGCAGCGGTATCTGGTCAGAGGCGCCATAACAACTCGGTGCTCCAGTGGAGTTGACCCAACGGCCAGTGGCTCAAAGAGTCGTGACATGATGTTTCTGTCCACAGAGAATCTCTTGTCGATACGATTAGTTCCCGAACCAAGTATCACAGTAATCACAGTATTGAAAAGAGAGTCATGATGGCATCAAGCCCCCTGCAATAAATATGCGTCCCCATTACCCACCCGTTCATTCATCATCCCAACCACTAACTCCTCGGTGGGTATATCCACCCTTATCGCAATCATCCGGAAAACTTATCCAGACGTCGGAACAGAAGATGCCGATACTAAACATCTCTGCACCAGCCGCTTTATTCCCGACAGGGACGTTCTTGGCCGACGGGGACCTTTGCAGATGCGCTCGTGTCTCGTCGAATGAACACAAGGCGGGGGATTCGGGAATAAGTGTTCTTGACGGAAAATATGTGAGTTATAGAATTTGATGATGACATTGCAAAATTGATCATCGTTTCTTTCTTGGGTGGAGGCTATTGCGTGTCAAAATACAAGGACTTCGGTGGAAGTGATCAAACCTCTTCCTCTCTCTTGTACCCTTACAACTGGATCCTAGAGAGACACGGTACTATCCGATTGATCACCATCATGAGTCGCGATATTAAAGATTTAAACACATCGGAAGCATGTTCTGACCAAATCACGAAGGGCGAGTCACCAGCTCAGCTCACCAACGATGAAAAACTACGAATAGCCAATGTTGAAAGCGGTTCCAGCATACAAATAGCAGACCAAACCAGCACAGACCAAAGCGACGCCGAAAGTATAGGCGGCCAACGCAACAGCGATCTCCCCCGCAAACGCCTCCTAATCTCCATAACCGCCCTTTCAGTATGTCTCTTCGTATCGTTCCTCGACCAAACGAGCGTGTCAACAGCTACACCCTCTGTAGCAGGCGAGCTGAAAACAGGAACTTCGACATCGTGGATTGGAACCTCGTTTTTGATAGCGTCTACAGCTTTCCAGCTTATCAACGGTCGACTTTCGGATATCTTTGGTAGAAAGAATATGCTATTGCTGTGTTTGTTTCTTATGGGTGTTGGTGATTTGGCTTGTGGTTTTGCAAAGACGCCGGTGCAGTTGTATGTCTTTCGGTCGATTGCTGGTGTTGGTGGCGGGGGGATTAATAGCTTGGTCATGATTATTGTGAGTGATATCACATCACTACAAAATCGAGGCTACTATCAAGGTAAGTGGTCATAAACATACTTATCGAGCTTTGGTTAACAGGAACTAGGTATGTTGGGAGCCATCATTGCCCTTGCAAACGGCGTCGGACCCTTCTTAGGCGGTGCGATCGTTCAATCTGCGACTTGGCGATGGGTTTTCTGGATGATACCCATCATCACTCTACCAACAACAGCAATTATCTGGTTCTACCTCCCTCTCAAGCATCGATCAGGAGAGTACATGGCGAAGATAAAAAAGATCGACTACGGAGGCATCGTTCTCAACATTGCATCGACACTACTACTTCTGATCCCGATATCTGGAGGAGGCGTCACATATGCCTGGACATCAGCTTTCTTCATCGCCACCGTCATCATGAGTATCTTTCTAGCCGTCCTCTTCGTTCTGTTCGAATGGAAGTTGGCAAAACTACCGATCATGCCTCTTCGACTCTACCGCGCACCTCATTGCTGGGCGCTGTACCTGCAGTCTTTTTTGACGGGTTTGGCATACTTTGGCAACTTCTTCTATCTACCTCTGTATTTTCAATCTGTTCTTGGATATGATGCGCTGGTCGCCGGTGCTCTTATCTTGGCGGTGGTCATTCCAACATCACTCACGTCTATCCTTTCGGGACAGTACATGAGTCGCGTGGGGAGTTACATGCACTGCATCCTAGCTGGCTTCGCTCTATGGACACTTGGAAATGGTCTCACACTTATTTTTGATCGAGAGACAAAGCTGGGGCCGCTAATTGGCGTTCTCATCGTTGAGGGCGCGGGTATTGGGTTCACTCTGCAGCCTACGCTCGTTGGAATGTACGCGAATGGTCGCAGCGAGGACAGAGCAGTTACAACTGGTTTACGAAACTTCATCCGCACAATTGGCGGTGCGTTTGGAGTAGTCATCTCAGGCGTCATCCTATCAAACACGCTGAACAAAGAGCTTGGTGGTAGAGGTATCGTGTCCAACGACACGATTGCTCAATTGACGTCATCGACATATTCGTTGAGCAGCATGGGCTTGTCGCAGCAGGATCAGGATATTATTCTAGATGCATATATGAAGGGTTTGTGCTACACATTCCTCTTCTTTACGATATGCACTGGATTAAGTCTGGTTCTGACGTTTTGGGTTGGAAACACGAGCCTCAAATCACCCACGAAAAGTGAGGACGCGTCGGGTTCAACAGATCGAGAGATGACGGAGGATGAGAGACCTGGGCAGGTCGATCTCGAAAAAGCACAGCGATAGAGATAGAGATTCTTTAGCTTCTATCAAAAGAATAAAAGTTTTGTCGGTTATTCTTAACTATTGCCTACAAGGAATGGTTGGTGATGAAGGGAAAACGCGTTAATTGAAGCTGGTTGACGCGAAAGACGCGAAGCTTGGTGGGGGCAAGACAGGATTGCTAAGGGACTATTGGCAATACTTCAAATATCATGTAAGGTAAATGCACTTCCAGGTCAACCTGTTAGTACCACAACTCAAATATCCCTGCCAGATCGGTACTTAGATACTGGTGCTATTGTCACCAAGATTAAAGTACCTATTTCGGGAGATTGACTTTATGCACTTCCAGCCAATTTAATACATGTTTTGTTCCTAACGCCCTGATCTTCACGATACATACAGATTGCTATAAATAGATCTAATTAGGCAAAAATATAAGCTAAAGTACCTTTGTCTATATATAGCGCTACTATTAAGTAGTAGCACTATATACAGATTTTTAGTTAAAATAGGTACTAAGGTTATAGTAGCTTTTTACTATAATTATAGTAACTATTACCTATAAATATAATAAGTAGCTACTGTAATTATAGACGGTAGCTCTATAGGCTATTTAGTGTAATAAAGGTATATTACCTCTCTTTTTAATAGTACTTAGGCTACCTTAATAGGCGAGATTTATAACTATATCTGTACTAATTGATCTATATATATTGTGAAGATCAGGGCATAAGCTTTAGCAATAGATTGTCATAATCCCCAAGACATCTGCATTTTTCTTATATAAGTAAAAAGCTTACTATAACCCGTACTTAAAAGTACTTATAAAATTAAGAAAGATGCTAAATCGCCTAATTATTCTATATCACGACTGTAATTTACTGTTTATCCCATTTATTCAGCATTCTGCTGCTCTTACCCTACACGTCTTAGCAGACACTCCCTCTCTGTCTTAATCCGGTGTAGCCTTATCGTCGAGTGTTGAATGATAAGCGGCAATAAACAGGGTCAACTCCGAGCTTATCGTCCCCCGCCATAATGCAATGTCTGTTATCTTCCCCGCGTTCCTTATCACAAACACGACTCATGACCCCGCGCTAGGGGCGTTTTCCTGACCCGGTCGGATATAGGAAGGTCGAAGGAGAGGTCGGCCCAAAATTCGCCGAAGGGTTCGCAATAAGTTGGCTGGAGTTGAGATAAGGCACTGATACAGCTTGCTTATAGCCCAGCCTTCAGTCCACTGTCCAACTGTGTTGATCAAACAGTTTCATTCTCAGAGTCTATTGTTATTGCCTATCATGCCTACTACTTTTGCCTCGCACCCCGATTACGGCTATGACCGCGATTTTAAGGGATATGGAGAGAAGGGTTTAGTTGGGTTGAAGTGGCCCAACAACGCCAAGATCGCTGTATCATTCGTCATCAATTACGAAGAAGTGAGTCAACTGCACAGAAATGACCACCTTCACTGCTAACTCTCGTGGTATTAGGGAGGTGAGCGCTGTGTTCAAAGTGGTGATGGCGTCTCAGAGACAAACCTTCGAGAACACCCTACGACACCACGCATGAACGAGCGCGACCTCAACGGCGAATCAGAGTACGAATATGGCTCTCGCGTTGGTTTCTGGCGATTATTCAAGCTCTTCAACCAGCATAAGATGAAGTTCACTCTCTACGCTGTAGCACAAGCTGTTGAGCAGCAGCCTGAAGTAGCTACTCGCTGTGTCGAAGAGGGTCACGATGTAGCTTCTCACGCCTACCGCTGGGTAGATCATCATGACTGGTCTGTTGACAAGGAGAAGGAGTACATCAAGAAGGGCATCACTAGTCTGAAGAGCCTGACGGGATATGCTCCTAAGGGATGGTACTACGGCCGTCCATCACCGCACAGCCGTACTCTAATCCCCCAAGTCTACGAAGAAATGGGCGAAGAGCTCGTTTGGGCAAGCGATACATACGCAGACGACGTACCATACTGGATCGATCTCCCCACCGAGCGAGAGAAGCCCAATCCCAAGGGCTGTCTGATGGTTCCGTATAGCTACGACTGCAATGACTTCAAGTTTCACGTCGTCACTGGCTTTCGTGACTCTACTAGTTTCTACACTCACCTCAAGAATGCATTTGACGTGCTGTATGAAGAGGGAGAGGCGGGTGAGCCCAAGATGATGACCATTGGCTTGCATTGTCGGATTATTGGAAGACCGGGACGGTTTAAGGCTTTGAAGGATTTCGTGGAGTATATTGCGCAGAAGGAGGGTGTTTGGGTTGCGACGAGGACGGAGATCGCTGAGGCTTTTAGGGAGCAGTTTCCTTATAAGAAGGGTCAGCTGGCATGATGGAGTAGTTGAATAGGTATTCATAATCAGTTGCATGCACTTCTTCTGCTTTGACCTGAGGCCGAAGAGCGCCAATAGCTTCAATGAAGGTAATAAAAATGGTGCGAATAGCACATGATCTGTAGTTATTCGATGATAGCTAACGCAAGACGTTCACTGTCCGCTGAAGTCCCAACCTCTACTCAGGTCCAAGTCTCCTTGTGATAAGTTCCAAACATCTTTACAACCCTTCGCGGCTCCAGAAAACACATTGGACGTGGGCAGGTCCGAAGCACTAGGATTTTCACCTAGCATCTCGTTCCACATGTGCCAGCCATGCCAACCACCAGGTGCTTCCTCATCAACCTCCATGAAAGCCTCTTTCACGGCGTCAGAGACAAGATCGCGCATTGTGATATCATCCGCCTCATTACTGTTCTGTAAGGTGGAGCTTGGCTGATGAGACGATGACCCTGGGCTTGCGCTGAAGCTCGGCCGATCGAACTTGGTCTGCAAAGGGGGAGTCGGATGCACGCCCATTCCTGTATCACCAGACAATCCACCAGGGCTCATTAGCGTCTTCAAAAGACTACCAGATAATGCGTCAAAAATATCGCGGTACTTGACAGCGCCTGACCATTTCTCACCAAATACAGTGAGACTTTGAGAACATGCCTGCGTAGCCTCGACAACGTGATAGCTGAACAGACTCTTGTCCTTCCAGATACAGTACATCAGAGTAAGTCCGGCGACGAAACAGCTGTGCAGTGAGATCATAGTGTACGTCAGAGTTCTTTGCTGGTTCAGTCGTTTGTATGCTATGCAGACACATGCAGCTGATCGCGCTGTTGTGATGAACCGGGGATCGGTCGTGGCTAGAGATGGAAGCAAGACCGTGAAGAGAGCCAAGACTGCTTTATGATATTGGCTACTGCCATTAGACTTACACACAAAGATACTTGAAAAGAGGGTACTTACAGACTGTAAAAGTCACCAGCATCCTGGTTCGTACTCTCAGGATCATAGAGCCAAGTTATCTTGCCATTATCTTTGGGCGACTGAGGCGTCGTCTGAATCCATCTGTCGAGATCCGATCGTATAGACGCCATCTTTTGATCTAGCTTGACGCGTTCATCGACTGGGCCAGAGAAAATATCTTTATCGACCCTAAAAACAGTGCGGTGAATGCGGGACTGGATCTTTTCGAGCTTGATGATATGAATGAAGGGTTCGATGTTGCACCACTCCACTGCATGATCATCGCCCGGAGATAATGCATGCGTCAAGTCCCAATACTCTCGTCCAGGGTTGGGCATCTATTCGCAGTCAGACAAGTTACTCTGGTTGCAGGTGAGAGTGACTTACCGATACATTAATGTCTCTATCAGATATCGCAAACGCCCTACCAAGCACTACGCTTGTCCCTCGATCAAGGCAATAACACGACCAAAACGCTCGTCGACGAATCTCCAAATCTCTCGCTACATCAGCACCTGGCGGTGGTCCCTGCCGCTCACGATGTAACCCAAGCTCAATGCATAGCGAAACCGCATAGCGGACTTGACTCCAAGCACCAGCCCCATAAGGCGATCGCTGTCCATGAACAGCAAGCAACAAGAGGAACTGAACAGTAGCAAGATTATGCTGTTCTAGAATATAGTCCATTGGTTCAATCGCTGCTAGAAGGTGTTTCTCAGGGTCGACTTGTGATGGCTTGCGAGTAAGCTGTTCAAAACGCGCGGTGATAGCGTAGATGAGATGCATGATACTTCTTTGGGTTATGGATAGAGCACCCTGTTGATACTGGAGTTCGAAAAACTCAGTGTATTTCTTCCTGTCTAGGATTGGCCATCGGGTGTGCATTCTGTCGAAGAATATGTCGAAGAGATGGCGAGCTTCGTCTGGGAAGGGAAAGCCGTGGGATGGCTCGTCAGGGTGAAGATGTAGTGAAGGTGCTAAGCTTTCAAGATATGGGTCAACGGATGGGTTGGGTTGTCTTGGGAAATTGCTCGGACGAGTGATGCCATTCCTGGAATTGTGAAAGATGGATCGCTGTATCATTCGAGCAATGGCCGCTCCAGAGCTTGAGCCCAGGTAAGATGGATCAGGTGTCGCTTCGGCTGTACCGGAGGCGCAGAGTGAGAGATACGCGACACCATCGATGATTGAGTTACGCTCATAGCCATCGAGATCTTCAGATACAGAACCACGATGCGATGACGAAGACTCAGGATAAGTCTGAACATTGACAGCATCATGATCTTGACCATCAACAACAGAAGACGGCGCGAGAGTCTCAAAGTGATCCTGCGCATGATCTGGCAATCTTGCCTCAAGGAATGCGATACGTTCTTCCAGAGCGTTGATGTATAGTGTCTTCCCGCCTGGATATTGCGGTCGAATTGTTCTCTCGTAGATACATGGAGTACCGACTCTTTCGCAAGACTTACATGTTGGATGCGAGCCATCGCACTAGAGCTTCTTGTGAGTATAACTGTCAGGGGGGGAGCAAGGCTGACTTACCCGCTGTTTACGTCTCTTGCATCGTTTGCAGGCCAGTGCTACGCGGCCCTTGCGACCCGCAGCAGTATCGGATTGTCTTCCAATGGGACCCTGAAAGTATCATTGACATGATCTAGATGTCGTAAGGGTTACGTACAAGGTCATCGAGACGTACTGGGAAACGGTCTTCAGTGGCTGTTCCGTTGTCGTCCATAGTTCTCATGTTGTTTGTTCTGTATCATGATACGTCAACGCCTATTCTCAGCCTCCCCAAAGATTATTGGTTTCTCAAATGACATATTGCGAAACAGGATGACTGTGAACAGCTCCAGGAACTACTACTTGTGAACCAGCCACTCAGTAGCTCCCATCCGCTGCGATGTTCTTGATCGCCGCAAAACCATGACATTGACTCACATGCAAAACACACTGCTCTCATACAAAATTTCGGTTCAACGAAGCCGATCACAATAAACAATCACAAATTCAGATAAGACCCAAGAAAAAGAGAATATTTCCCCAGACCCCAGAATCAGCACACGCTGTCTGCCTGTGGATCCGTTATCTTCAGCAACCTTATCTATGCCCAGACCAAACTAGCCCCCTGTAGCGTTACATAGTGAACACCACCACTGATAGAGCCATATTACCAAGCATGATTGGCTTCATTCCTTATCAGACTCTCCAATGAGACGGTCCAACCCCGCCTTTACATCCGGTGCGACTCAGGGACGACGCCACTGGGACTGGAACGTGAGTAATCGTCGGGAGAAAAGTACCCGATGGAGTACTGATAGACGCCGTGACTCTAGAGCAGCTAAGGCTTGGGAGGAGATTGGAGATCATGATGTAAGGCTGGATATTAGATATGAATCAACAAGATCCCAATTTTATACATCATTGGAGTGGCATTGTTCAACAGCTTGAGAGACTGAGGCATCACGACAAAGAAACAAAGGTATCTCAACCATGGTGAACATCCCATCTAGGAGTGAGCTCACAGCTCCGTTTCGATCGAAAGAAGCCTTTGTCAACTTTGTGAAGACATCTGATACGGCGGATGGTCAGATGAGAGTTGGTAATGAGCGATGGTCTAATAAGGATCTTGAACCTACGCCTCCAGAGCATCGGAACTGGACATGGTAAGTCAATTCTTTACCGAAGAGAGTATTGTGTGATGTGCTGATTGATACAGGTACAATCTGCCGCTGTACTGGTTCTCTAACCAGTTTAGTCTTACGGGATGGAACACTGGTTCATCGCTCATTGCTGTTGGATTGGTAAGAACGTATTCTCTGATTGACTCTGCAGTTGTGATGAAACTGACGAAGGTTTAGACCTGGCAGCAATCGTTCGTCTCGTGTGTTCTGGGAGCATTGCTCGCATCGCTGGTTGTGATCTGCATGGCCAGGCCTGGTGTCCAGTACCATATTGGTTTGTAAGTACCCTCTAACTATACATCTTCTGCACGTATACTAATTCAACAACTAGCCCCGTCCTCGCTCGATCTAGCATGGGCATGTATGGCGCATACTTCTTCATCTTCATCCGAGCCATCGTCTGCATCGTTTGGTATGGGTAAGTAATACCTCCTCCTATATAAGCTTGGCCTTTGTACTAACGAAAACCGACAGTATCCAGACCTTCTACGGTGGATCAATCCTCTCAGTGATGCTCCGCTGCATCTTCGGCAGCTCCTGGCAAAACTTCACCAACACCCTCAGCGAAGGCGCCGACATCTCTTCAAAAGTCCTTCTGGCCTTCTTCCTCGTCTGGCTCATGCAATTCCCATTCGTACGTATCCCCCAAACCCTTTCACTATCGACCACTGCTAATGGTTACAGATGTGGGTTCATCCAAGAAACATCCACTACGTCTTTACAGTAAAAGGCTTCACCATGCCCATCGCGGCATTCGCCATCTTCGGATGGTGCATGGCCAACGGTGGTGGTTTAAACGGCATGAACATGGCGTCAAAAGAAGCAGAGGCAGCTGCTTCTACGACCCCTCTCGGCTGGAGTATCATGTCTGGTATCAACGTCATCATGGGTGGATTATCGCCTATGCTGGTCAATCAGCCTGATCTAGCTCGATACTGCCAAAAGACACGCGATGCAGGTCCTCTTCAGGGCGTTAGCGTCTTTGTGTCCTCTGTCATCGTCTTCTTCCTTGGTCTTGCGTCGACGGCGTCTATGCAGACTGTTTATGGGGAAGCGTACTGGAATATTTGGGATTTGCTTGACTCTATTCTCGACCATCATTGGAATGCGGGCGCTCGTGCGGGAATTTTCTTCCTGGCGCTGGCTTTTCTGCTGGGTGTCTTTGCGACCAACTTTGGCGCCAACTCGATTCCTTTCGGGTCCGATATGACTGGTCTCTTCCCGAGATGGCTCACTATCCGAAGAGGGCAGATCGTCTGTGCTATCCTGGGGGTTTGTGTTGTTCCTTGGAAGCTTATGGCTAATGCGCAAGCTTTCTTGTCGTTCCTTGGTAGTTACAACATTTTCATGGCACCTCTGTGCGCTGTCATCATCGTTGACTACTTCTACGTCCGGAGAGGCAACATCCACGTCCCATCATGCTACGACGGAAGCAAGCATGGTCTTTACCACTTCTGGTCGGGCGTCAACTGGGTTGGATGTTTTGCCTGGATCGGAGGAACTACCATGGGGTTGCCTGGTCTTGTTGGACAATACCAGCCTCATCTTCTTTCCGATGCGTCACGGTACATGTACATGATGGGCTGGCTTCTTACATTCGTCACTGCTGGAGTCGTCTACACTATCGGCGTTCAGTTCGTCAACATACGGGTATTCCCTGCTGGTCGTGCAACGGCCAAGACTTGGGAGTGGCTGGCTAAGGATGATAGAGAGGGCTTCTATGAGGATGAGAGGGAGGGACAGGTCATCTATGCTGAGGAATCACCTTCTGCGGATAAGGCTGTCGGGGAGGTGAAGGCAAAGGCAGACGATTCGTCGCTGTGAGCAATGGAATGGACATAGATTGCAAATGCCGGATATAATTACATGGCTTCGTTGACAGTACCTGATAGTTAGTATCAATAATAGTTCTCACACTCTTTCGAGCAACTGAGCTTGTTCCTGATGTGACCTTTGTGAGCCATGTCTGAGCTCTTACCAAGAGAAGGATGTTTGGAACTTTCTCTGTCTTCCAACCCGGCCGCTGTCTATGCCATGAACCTTTGTCAAGTGTTCTCGTTTAACCTCGTTTAACCTCACCCTCATCACAAGTGCTAGGAAGAGTTCCCGTCCCGTTCAGCTTATCTCCGTCGGCCAAGTTCGTTCGCCAGACCCACGTCTCCGCATCGGATGCAAACATACCGACCGCTGATAAGCTGATAAGACCAGTAAGCCGATCGGAGACCGGTGCCGGGAATAATTACCCGTCAGGTCTTTGAGGCATTATGTCATCTTCCATAAGAACAGCAACTTCGTGAGATACTCTTCAATCGTCTAAATTACTTTCAGCAAGAGCAGTTTGAAGTTCGTCACCATGCTTGTCCAACCGTATCAACTCTCGGCAACTGACGTGGCCGCCAAGATCCGAGATGGCCAGCTGACGGTTGAGGAGTATGCGAAGTCGCTCTTGGGACGCATCAAAGAGCGAGACCCAGTCGTGAAGGCTTGGGCTTACATCAATCCCGATCAAGTGCTTGAACAAGCTCGTAAATTAGATGCTGTCCCGCAAGAAGAACGAGGACCTTTACATGGTGTTGCGATTGCGGTCAAGGATGTCATCTACACAAAGGGTAAGTCAACCAGAGGAAACCAGGCAAAATATTGATTAGCTAACTGTCATGTCAGATATGCCAACGCAGTTCAACTCACCCATCTACAAAGACGATGCACCCCAAGTCGACGCAGCCAGCATCATCATCCTCCGCAAAGCCGGTGCGCTCATCCTCGGCAAGACGACCACCACTGAATTCGCAGCTACTACTCAAGGACCGCAAACAACAAACCCTCACGACAGTTCCCGCACACCTGGAGGTTCATCATCGGGTTCTGGAGCAGTAGTAGCAGACTTCCAAGCTCCCATCAGTCTCGGAACACAGACTGGAGGAAGTACCATCCGCCCGGCCTCTTTTAATGGTATCTACGGATTCAAACCGACGTGGAACTCAATTTCGAGAGAAGGACAGAAAGTCTTCTCGTTGATGCTTGATACATTGGGGATTTATGCACGCACAGTAGAAGATCTAAACTTGCTCGCTGATGTATTCGCGTTGGAAGACGACGAGCGTCCTACTCAACAGTACTCCGTCAAAAATGGAAAATTCGCTGTTTGCAAAACAATGGTTTGGCCCCAAGCTGGCCCCGGTCTAGTCAAGGCAATGGATAGAGCCGTTGAACTCCTCCGATCAACCGGCGCTACAGTTGACGAGATTGAGTTTCCCGAACATCTGCAAGATCTACCGAAATGGCACTCCATCGTCTTCAACACCGATGGGAGAACAGCCTTTTTGCCAGAGTATAGGGTTGATAAGAGCCAGATTGCAGATCAGTTGGTTGGACACGTTGAGAACCGTCTCAAGATTTCTAGAGCTACGCAGATCAAGGCTTTTGATGAAATCGCAGCAGCGAGACCTATCGTGGATGAGATGTTGGGTAAGTATGATGCTGTGTTGGTGCCGAGTGTCCCGGATGAGGCGCCAAAGGGCATTGAAGCCACTGGAAGTGCTGCGTTTAATCTGATCTGGACGGTATGTATACCATCTCCCAGGAATCTGCCTTGACTGACCCATCTTTAGGCACTACACACTCCCGTCATCAACATCCCGGGATTCGCTGGTGAAAACGGAATGCCAATTGGTCTATCCCTCGTTGCGCCCCGGTATCACGATAGAAAGCTCCTAGCAGTGAGTAAAGCTGTGGGAAAGCTCTTCGAGGCGTCAGGAGGATGGAAGTCGCAGATAGTTTAGACTCGGCACAACAATTCATCGTTCAAAGCGTGACTCAATTGACGTGATATCATACATGCTCTAACAAACGCCGTGACTATTTATACCTTACAAGTAATAACAAACTCGTCCCTCAAAAAGTCTTCTCGCCGTTCGCGAAACAGCACAGCTCTCAATCCCATCCTCCCCATTCTTCTTAACAAAAACAGGAATTGTCCCCTTACTATGCTCAATGATAATCTGTCTTGTATTGGAAGTATCCTTCCTCTCTCCCTGTATATCAGGTGATGGTGTACGCTCAGGCGTAGGAGGTCCATCAGTAATAGGTGTAGCTGAAAGGTCTGCAGCGATAGTACCTTGGATACTAACCGCTGATCCTAGACACACTGCGCCAGTGAGTTGGAGTGTTGGATGGGGAAGACCCATAGAGTAAGACTGCACGTAGATATCGGGAGTCTTGTTGTTGGCGCGGTGTGTAGGTGATGAGAGAAGTGCGATCTTGGGTGTACCGCGGGTTAGACCAGCGACTTTTGTGCTTGTCGCCAAATCCATGTCTACAGCGCCTTGACATCGAATTGCTTCTACTAAAGCGTGTTGTGTCTCTGGTGTAGCATTGGCGCCGAGGATGGTTGTGAAATCTGCTGCGCTGATCATGACGAACGGGTTCGCAGCGTCGATGAGAGTAGCGCGGATCTGAAAAGGTGCCATCTCGGGTAATAATGATGAAGGGTCGACGTTAAGCCACTGCTGCTTCTGTCCGGAGGGGAACAAGCTTCCCGCCATGCTACCGGCGGGATCGACGAAGGAGCACTTGACTTCACTGCCGGGTGACTTAACACCAGGGATGATAAAGTCACCATCCTCTTTGAAGTCGCCGTTGCGGTCCAACTCAACAGTCTCGACAATGATTCTGCTCGTGTTGGTGTTGAAGATCCTAACATCAATCTCCGTCTGTCCCGGCTTCGGTGTAACAAGCCTCTCCTGAACAGCGAAAGGTCCAACACCCGAACTCATATTTCCGCAGTTTCCTGAGAAATCCACTGATTCTTTACCAACAGCGACTTGCACAAAAGTAAAGTCAACATCGGCATCTTCACGGTTCGACAGTGAAATCACAGCAACTTTGGAGGTAGTAGATGAACCACCGCCGACGCCGTCAACCTGCTTAGCATCGTTGTTTCGCGAACCCAATGCTGAGATTAGATGTGGACCCCATTCGGATTCCTTCTCGGGGAGGTCTTTCCGGTGGATGAAGAGGCCCTTCGAGGTCCCGGCGCGCATTAGCACGCAGGACAGGGCGTGGCGGGTAGGGTAGTGTTCCTGGGGAGTTTCGATTTCGATAGCCATTTTGAAGTGAGTTGATTTGTGAATTACGTGATCGAGACTGGGAGGGTAACGAAAGGGCAAGAGTTAAATAACTCGTGGTTTGGCCATGGAATTGCCATTCTTTGCTCGTAATGTAATTAAGCTCGGCATTGGCAATGCCGGGGAATAACAGTCCGAGTGATTCTAACAGGGAAGAAAAACTGGAGATGCCGTGGGAGACGAGGTCTTGGCCTCCCGTCTGGCCCATGAAAAACATCCCGTCTCACATAAAATGTCCCGCGGGAACGGGAAGAAGTGGCGAAGTCTTCATCTCCCCATGAACTGAAACTCACCCGTACTCGACCCATTAAACCCGAAAATCGGATCCTCCAAAAACGCAGCATCTTGATTCGCCGGCCAGAAACTCGTCTGTTGCCATGAATTCCCACCCTCAATGTCCGCAGCCCCAGTGGGCACGGGAGCAAAACTGTTCAGGCCGCCCGCGGGAAACCCCTGGGGGAAGTAAACAGGCTGTTGACCCGCCGTCGATGTGTGGAGATAGTGCTCCCCGTCGACCTGAGGTATTCTCTGGGGGTACTGGCCGTACATGGTTGGCTCGCTGCTGCTGCCGTTGAAGTCCCCCTCGCGCAGGAAGCTCTGTATGATGCCATCGATGTTGATCCAGTCTGAACCCGGTGACGGCACCGCGCTACCGCTCAATTCAACTGGTGGCATTTCCTGTTTCGGCGACGTTTCCGTCTGTGCGCTCCCCGTGTTCTCTAGTCCTTCATACCCAATCTGCGCTTGCACCCGCTGCTGCTGCTGCTGAGGCTGTTGATCACGCGACTTAGTCGCCGGTTCAGCTTCAAGCGCGTCATCGGGAATATCATCAACGACAACGCCGTACTTGCTCATGAGTCTGTGAATAATAACAGCGGCTTTTTGCACTGCGGAGTTAGTCTCTTGGTTTTCTTTGAACACGGCGAGGCATGTCATTAGGTTGACGTAGGCAGCGGAGCCTTTGCCATTTTTGGCGGCGATGCGGCAGTGGATTGTCGCGGCGACGTATGTTGCGTAGGAGATTAGGTAGGGGGCGCGACGGACGGAGAATGCGCGGTGGTAGGCGCGTAGAAGACTGCAGATGCTGGAGGCGGCGGCTGAGCATTTGATTACTGAGTCGACGGATATGGAGCGGAATGTGTTGTAGAGATGACCGTCTGCGACGAAGGGGCGGTGGAGGAGGATGACGAGGACGTGGTACATTGCACTAGAATGTCAGTAATGAAGTATGGGTTTCTGGAGATTGAAGACTCACTGAAGACTGAGAACGTGAGGGGGAGGAACTGTAGCATCAGGTGCGTTCGCAACCTCAGGCTTGAGATGATCGGGTAACGCTGTATGCCAATCGCGCAACTTCTTCTGCAGCTTGTCCAGCACTTTCGACAGTTCAGCTGGGCTTTGGTCTGTTGTTCGAACGGTGTATATGGTGCTCATGACATCGCTCATGACGATGGACAACTTGCAGAGCGCAGTAAAGGTTGAGATGCTGTAAGCAGGTGAACCAGCGTAGTTGTTCTTTGACGTTGAGTACGCAAAGGGTTGCCAGAATTCGAGCTCAGAGTATGTATCGATGAACTTTATCGGAACCATGGCGTCGTTCTCTTTCAGGGTGACGGGACGGCCTTGATACAGACTCTGAATCTTGTCGACCACTGTTCATGTTAGTATTTGTTGATCGACACGTTAGAGGTACATACCGAAAGCTCCCCAGAACACACGCCGTCGTATCTCAAGATCCTCATCAGAGAACTGATGCGAATTCGTCAAGTCAACATGCAGCCCCAAGTCAATCAGCATACGAAACGCCAGCCCAGCGTACAACCACGCCGCACTCCTCTCATCACCCAGCGCAAACAGCGAATTCGTCATAACAAGCAGCGCCTGAATCGTCGTGATATCGCTCCTGTCCAACGAACCTCCCACCAACTCCCTGACCCTCTCACGGTACCGCCATCCCGCAGTCCTAACATCATTAACGTCCTTGCGTACTTCAAGCCTTGGACTAAACTTTGATGAACCAAAGTATATAGCGTTGAGGAGCAGCTTGGAGAAGTATGGCCCGCCGCATGCCATATCCCGCATAAAGGCGGGACGGTACGTGATGAGGAATGAGTGATGTTGGCGGTTCCAGTGCAGTGAGAGGAGATGCATCCCCAGGTCGGGATCGACGCCGTCAAAGTCAAGCTGCCCCTTAGCGAAATGGATCTCCTCCAGTTGCCCTATCACACACAAAACACATTAGTTTTCATACACCGCTTTACAAAAAGAAAACTACAAGTATAAAGTAAAAGTGATGTACGCACGCTGCTTAGCTGCCTCAGCGATAAGACCGCGCTCTACCCAATGATCCGGCATCCGCGGCTGCACCTCCTGCTCAACAGGTCTCTCCTGCGCATTATCCTCGAACAGGGCGCTGGTGCGTCCATGATACGTCGATTCACCGTTCGCGAGGACAACGACTCTCGCGACGCCTGAATCCATGGGTCGCGGTGAAGGATCCCAGGATTGATGGCGAGGTTGTGCTGCTGCTGCTCCATCGCGTGTAGTTACTGCCTGCCGAGTACTACTACTCGCTGCTTCACTGTCGCCGTTAGACGAGGCTGCGGGGGCGCTCGTCTGGCGGGTGGGTGATTCCGTGCGTGCTTTGACGCTACGAGTCTTTGTGCGCTGATGGCGCTGGCGGCCTGCTGCTTTGGTGACATCGGGGACTGGCTCGTAGGCGCAGTCTTTCTCGTATGTCTGGCAGTTGATACACTTTGGCTTCTGTCCGTTACACTTGATCTAGGGTTGTAGTGTTAGTTCCGCGGGAACTCACTCGCCTACTGTACCTCCGACCTGTAGCCTGCTTCAGGACCACTGGGGTAAGGGAGGGGTATGAGGGGTAAGTAGGGTCTCACTTTTCTTTTGCGGCAGAATGTGCATGCTTCTGTGGCACGCCTGCGGACGCGGGTAGGCGTGGACTCTGCGGGCATCGTTACGCTCTGTGCTTTAGCCTTGGACGTGGGAAGGGAAAAAAGGGAAGAATTGTGAAGGCACGGGAAGAGACGGGAAGAAAGCTGAGCTGATCAATTCCACCCGGATCCACTGTTGATCCGCGGGTCGTAGTCCCCAAAGGGCAAAGCGTTGAATTTATCTCCGTTTTCTTCCCTTGACTTTTTCAGTTTCGTTTACCCGTGGCTGCAAGTCTTGCTATTATTAAACTGCGACTATCCTTTTAAATGTTAGTAGATGCTGTTTTATTTGTTGGTTCGCTATTTTATTTATTTATTTCTCTCCGTTTGTCATCAGTGCCAAGTCTTGACCGTTTTCTCTTCACCTGGATTCACCGAGTTACCCCAAAAATGGACGCCCTCGCTACGACACAACCTATTGCTAAGCCTGCGCTGCCCAAGCAGGTTGTAGCACAGACAGCGCCTGCGCAGAAGAAGAAGATCACTCCTGGTATTTCTCTGGCTGCTGGTGCTGTTGCAGGTGGCGTTGAGGCTACAATCACAGTATGTCCCTTTTGTGGCTTGAGAGTACAGGATTTAGTGTTAACTCGTTTAGTACCCTTTTGAGTGGGCAAAGACAGTAGCGCAGCTGAGTGCCCGCCAAGCACCAGCTGGAGTAGTCGTCTCCAAATCTCCATTTGCTGTCATCGGCCAGACAGTTCGTTCAGATGGCATCCGCGCAATTTACACTGGATGCTCTTCATTAATTGTTGTGAGTATCTCTTTTTAAACGAGTCAACAGATTTGATCTAATGATATCAGGGAACTGCTGCCAAGGCTGGTGTTCGCTTCCTCTCTTTCGACACTGTAAAGGCGCAATTAGCAGATGCCAATGGCAAGCACTCAGCGGGATCAAATATCCTCGCTGGTATGATTGCCGGTGCAGTTGAGAGTGTCACTGTAGTTACACCCACAGAACGAATCAAGACTGCTCTGTAAGCCTCCCGTCTTCCGCTGGATGGAGAGTTGTGTACTGACAAATAATAGCATTGACGATGCCCGCTCAGGGAACAAGCGACTCAACGGCGGCTTCCACGCCCTGCGCACAATAGCAGTTGAGCGCGGCATCCGTGAAATCTACCGCGGTCTCATGTCCACCACCCTCAAGCAATCAGCAACATCCGGAGTCCGCATGGGTTCCTACAACATCCTAAAAGACACATTCAAGTCCGACGGCAAGAACCCCTTTATGACATTTGGCATCGGCGCTATCGCCGGTGTCATCACTGTCTACGCTACACAGCCTTTTGATACCATCAAGACGAGATCGCAGTCTGCCAAGGGTATTGGCATGGGTGAGGCTGTGCAGCAGGTTCTGCGTGATGGAGGTGTGAGGGCGTTTTGGAGTGGAAGTACTATGCGGTTGGGACGGTTGATTCTTAGTGGTGGTATTGTTTTCACGGCGTATGAGAATATTGCGGGCTTGTTGATGGGGATGAAGAAGTAGAGTACTTGGGAGTGTTTTGTCTTTTGGAGCTCATTTACGGGAGGTTTGGGTCGGAGTATTAGCTTATGGCATTAAAAAGATTTCATGTATCATTCATAGACGAATTTTCCAATATTCAATGTCCATTTCAAACTATAACTTCTGCATCTTTGCGTGAATGCTTCCCTCAACTTGACGGTATTGATATGCGTACAGATGACCTTTACTGACACGACTTCACTATGCAATTCATTCTCTCCGTATCTTATCGTATAACCATAATCTATGTTTATCAGATCCATCGTACAAGCTTAAACATAACCGTAAACTCATGCCGATCACCGAGGCATATCCGGGTCCTCAACAGCGATCGTCAGCAACATGTCATGCCAGACCGTCTCTACCCCAGACCAATCTATCCCAACCCTCGGACTCCCCCGCACCCTTTCGCCTACCGAAAACTTGGTCCGTGGGAGAACTGGAGTCACTTGACTGCACAACGCAACGCCCAGGGTTCATCGGCCTTCCCCAACTTCAGCCCAAACCCCGGACATCATCCGCCATCATTAACCGACAATTACCTCCTCTCCATTCCCCCGTGGGGGAGAAGAGTCACCGGGAAGGCCTTGGCAAAACAGATTCCCGCGGGAACAAATGACATTCTCTGCTGTCCCCCCGCAAAGCAGCTTCGAGACCGTAGTTACTGGGGTTCTCCGCTTCTTGCCAAGACTAAGTTAAGGTTATGCGTAACCTTAACGGGGATAACGCTACGAGGGGGGCGCCGATGAATTTTCCCAGTTCCGCACTGCGGCTGACTCGCCATTCACCCAGACTCGCTCGCTCAGCAGAAAACAACATGACGAGAATCCTGCCAAGCTGTGTATAAATGTCTTGGGAGATCCTACCCCAGATTTCTTGTTTCTGCCCAGACTCATCATCACTTCTTGGTTCTCCAGTCCAGTCCCACCCAGCTATCCACTCAAGTCTTGGAAACCAAGAGTTTGCCCAGCATGACTGTTTCGCAGAATAACGAGACCGCCTCTCACAATGAGGACCGCTTCGACGAGAAGGCAGAGGTCGCGGCTGTTGAGAACGCCATCTCTTCGCCTGCCGGACATATCCCCCCCATTGAGATCCAAGCTCGTTTCCCGCTCCTGCGGGATCTCTCGCAGACGCAGATGGATGTGTTGAACAAGAAAGTTCGCAGCAAGGTTGATTGGCATATGATGCCTTGTGTCACCCTCATGTTCTTAATGAAGTAAGTCAACCCCTAGCTTATCCAAGACGGCCAAGACTAACAATGAGCTTAGCTACCTCGATCGCATCAACGTCTCCAACGCTCGACTCGCTGGTCTGCAGGAAGATCTTGGCATGACTGACACAGTTTGGAACGCGGGTATTTCGACTTTCTACGTCGGATACCTCATTGGTCAATTGCCCGGTAATCTCCTCATGGCCAAGACGAACCCCAAGTTCTTCCTGCCTACCATCATGCTCATGTGGAGTGCGGGTACAATCTGCATGCCCGCCATGACCAATGGTGTTGGCTTCTGCGTCGTTCGCTTCTTCATTGGTCTGATGGAGGCTCCGTTCTTCCCTGGTCTGACGCTCATGACTTCCTCTTGGTATACGAAAGAGGAATCACCCTTCCGCATGGCTATCTGGCACGCTGGTAACACCATCTCCAACATCATCTCCGGTTTTTTGGCTGCTGGTATTCTGGAGCATATGGACGGAATCGCGGGCATGCACGCTTGGCAATGGTTCTTCCTCATTGAGGGTATCGTCTCCATCATCGTTGCTGTCGTCTCTTTCTTCGTTCTCCCCTCTTGGCCCAACGATACCAAGTTCCTCGATGAGCAAGAGCGTGAGATGGCCCAGTACCGAATTCTCGTTTCCAACGGTGGTATCGACGAGAAGGTTGGTGGGACTTGGGATGGTGTTCGTGATGCTGTCAGGGATCCCTTTACCTGGTACTTCTGCCTCATGCACTTTGCTCTCGTCACTGCTCAGAGCTTCAAGGATTTCCTGCCTTCTGTAAGTACACCCATTCCACTATTTCTGTTCCCTACTAATATCTCTAGATCATGAACACCTTTGGCTTCAACAAGATGACCACCTACCTCATCCAGGCTCCTCCCTACGCCCTCGCTTACATCTCCGCCTGTCTCATCGCCTGGTCTTGCGGCCACTTCATGGAATCAACATACCACGTCGTCATCCCCATCATCCTCTCAGCAGCTGGTTGCGGTATCCTCATCGGCACCATCAACGTCGCAGCTCGATACGTCGGCATCGTCCTCCTCGTCTGTGGTACCTACAACGGTCTCAACTTACAGCTCTCCTGGGAAACCACCGTTGTTCCCGCCCCTCGTGCCAAGAAAGCTGCTCTTATTGCCATTGCCAACTGCATCAGCCAGGTCAGCCATTGGTTCAGCCCTTACTTCTACCCCCGAAGCCAGGAGCCTTTCTACCGCATGGCGGGTGGTCTTCTCCTTCTCGGCTGTGCTTTGACTGTTCTCTCGGCTTTCCTGGTTCGATGGAGGGCTCAGAAGCTTAACAAGAAGCTTGATGAGCAGGAGGGATGGACTCCTAACTCTGGGGTCGAGCGTGGCTGGCGATACAAGTACTAAGTGTGATATCAAGATATTGACGATTATGGACTGGAGTGATGGACTGGTATCTGGACTAAGAAGCGATTTGGAAAGAAGCATGAGTTGTTGTTTATCCTTATGATTCATCGTTACGAGTTATGAATATGTTGGCGCTTCACTTCGCACTGGTTGCCAACTGTGATTCATGGTGTTCATTATTCGCATTGACTTTGCAAGCATTGGTAATGCGGGTTTGATTAAGTGAACTGTGCTACATACAATTAACGCTCTTCATACTGACGCACCTCAACTGTTCGAAGAATGTGCGAGTCATCAAGGCTTGCTCCATGTCCCCCATTCCCATCACCGATGCTACCAGTACTTCCCTCAGCAGTACCATCGCCCGCACGAACGTTAGTGGTAACGTACGACTTGCCATTCGGTATGAGAATATTCTCGTCACTTCCCATGTCCTCGTTATAGTGCACGCTCTCAGGTGTATGCCCCGTGTTTCGCGATCGTGGCTTGGATGAACTCATCATTTCAAACTGTGACCTTGAGTAATTGGATGAATAGCCTGGCTTGTCCTTGTGAAGGATGGACTTCCATAGCATTGGCATGAACGGGAAGCACGCACAGACGACACCAATACCACACTCAGCGATTCTGACCCTGGTTAGCGGCGTTCAAAAGCATGACCTTCGGTGACTTACCCAGTGAGGTTGATTTGCAGAAAGACATAGGTCTGGTCCGGGCTTTCCCCATTATGGATAATGAACACTAGCCGAACAAGGCTGAAAATGCAGGCGATGCCTCCAACGCCAAAGATGGCGACGATCTTGAGCTTTGCGATAAGTCCCACTTGGAGTTTCTTGGTAAGAGGACAGGGTAGAAGAAGGACAACGATATCGCTAAGAAGACTTATGATGTTATCGACAAGAATGAGAACCCGCTGATTGAAGCATTCACCATCGGTGGTGGCGCCCCAGAACATCGAGATCGGACGACAGATGAACATCTTGAGGAACAACATGGCAACGTAGTAGACGCCCATGACCCCCAAAAAGCCGTATATCCATTTGACGTAGGTCTTGTACGGGGCGAAAATACTGGCGAGGAAGAGAAGAATGGCTGCTTTGATGGCAAAGACTGTTGGACCGTAGTTGACCATTGTCGCATAGACCGTCTGCAATAGGGTAAGCTCACGGTCTGGTTGGGATATACGGAAGAGACGTACCTGGTTATACTGCGTTATGAGATGCTCTGGGACATCCCATTGGTGAAGGCCACCACCATACCTCAGCACTATAGTCGTTAGCTTAAACTGTTTGGGCACGGGCGGCAAGCTTACTTAGGAGACACATGGTACAGTATCCCATGAAGCCAATCTGACCGAAGATTAGTACGTGATACAAGGCTAGTCCGCGCTGAGAAGATAACGTACATATCCAATTACGCAAGCAACTAGATATCAACGTTAGCAAGGGACTCGATGTTGTAGTGAATGCGGACGTACCATCATCTAGCCGAAGCCTCATCGCCAGCCTATACCGGGCCCACAGCCGTAGAAAAACGAAGATGGTACATACAGACATCGCAATCGTATTCGAGGCAATGCAGATGTAGTACAACTCTCGATCCGGATTGTCAAAGTTGGACTCCTTGCCCGGAGGCGGTTCCATCCCTGGCTTGGTCATGTTGGCTTCAAAGATTTCGATGCTTCAGTGCGTCCAGAATCGTCGAGTTGCAGAACCAAGAAAGAGACTCAAAAATAACGGATGAAGATACAGCATGTCAGTGCCATATGTACCCACTGTAGGCACCAGATGCAGGTAATAGGAGCTACGACATGGCGGCGAATCCTCCGTTCAGTGATCATCCGCAGCTGACAGTGGGACCAGTAAAATTTCTCAGACCTAGGATCTTGAGGCAATGAATGTTATAGTCACAGATAATATGATCAGTTGTCGATTTCACATGGACTCGGACGAGTGATAGACCGGTATGAGCAGAACCCCTGAGAATGGCCCATTGTTTCTGTCGCATGTATACTCTGAGGTCATAGAGAAAGTTCCTCGCCTGCTACCGAGATCAACACCCGTCTGAGGTAAAACAACAGGACCGGGTTTATTCTTGGAGACAAGGATATCAGATTTGAAGGCCTGCCGGAAGGATACGATTGGTTTGCCACGATCATAACATCAGATATTATTCTTCAGCACTCGGTTGGGGTTTTCATTGTGAGACAAGGTCCCTTTGACAAGCGATGTTGCATTTCAACTGCCAATCCTTCAGAGAGAAGAGTCAACATCACATCTCACAAATCAGCATATCCTGCATAAAGTTGTGAACGCATTCCAGAAAAGCTTCCGAAATTACACCACCTCGGCACCCAAGACAGAAAAGATCGCCATGTCATATGCACGTTGGTCGTCCCGTCGTTACAACGCTTCCGTACTCGGCCCATTTATTGTCGATCACCGTTGCCGGTTTGATTCCCCGGGCCGTCTTCTCTTTTCTCGGTTACGAGAGAATTTAGTAACGAATCCTTGCATTCACATGTAATTACTGATTGACTGGCTGTCGCGTACAGTAAGCTTGCTAGGAAGGTTATAAAAAGCAATGATAATGATCCGATGTCATTCCTCTGTTTGATGTATCATCTAGCGACATGTGAACGTAGAGGTTGCCTAGAAGATTGCTAGTGCATTTGGTGGTGAGGAAATGCCGCCCTTCATGTTGAACGGCGAGGATGACATGAAGAACGTCCAGCGGTTTAATTTCTTGCATGTCTCGGCCAACCTCTCCAGATCAAATAATTCCCCTGCACTTCTTAGCACTAGAACTTCTGCGCGGAAGAAACTTACCAATCGGCATGCCCCATCCAGCCAACATATACTCATGCATCAAAACACCCCCCTCACTTGGCGGATATACCTGCACCCATCAGTCCCTGACATAAATCTGCTCATAATAGACTTACCTCCCAGCTAATAGCATCGCCCGCCACAGCTGCAAAGCCCGTGTTCCATATCCACTTGAGCACATCCATTGTTCCTTCGACACCTGCATGCTGAGGGCTTGTCGAAGCTGCATATGCTTTCTTGGCATCTACATCCATGGCATGCTCCCATTCTTTGATCACGCCGATGCGTACAAGAAGAATGTCTCCGCGTTGGAACGTGATGTTGCATTCTTTGGCGATCTGGTGGATGTCGCTGAGTTTGATGGTATGTAGAGAAAAGGTTGAGTATGCAATGCCGTTCTTCTCAGCCCATGATGCGTAGTCGATGAGAACCCCGCGACCTGTGATACATGTCAGATATGAAACGAACTTTGGAGGCTCTTACTGACCTGTTATCCCTTCCTGAGCCCAGTGATGTATACCAATACGATCGTTCTCCCTATCCAAAATCTCCTCCTTCGTCGTCCCCCCATAAAACACCCTCTCTTCACTCCCATCCCCTTTCGGCATAGAAAAATGTCTCAGCCCATCCCACTGACTACTCTGCTCTACCATCAAGTCAACACAATCCCCAAAAAATCTTCAACGCAGTACCCACGAGGATTCATAACGTAAATATCATCAAAAGCAACACCACCCAGCAGCGGCACCATCTTGAGCTCGCACGGCTGCCGGTTAAAGCACGCAAACTCAAGCTTATTCAGGTCCCAACCGAGATTGACGCGGATCCCAGTCTTGATCTGTGTCTGTGCGGCTGAAGCCACCCGCTCTGGCGTCAGTAGAGCCAGACGGCCGAGACCTTCTTCTCGACTGCCTGGTTGGCCTACCCAGACGCGCTTGGGGTCGGGGAGTTGGTCCCATTGCTTTTCCATGAATGAGGGGTCCATTTTGAAGAGATGGAGAGGGATTGATGCGGGAGGTTTGCAGTAGAGAAGCTTGTTTATAGCGTTGTGATTTTGCACCCCTCATGCTAAAGAGTTGCATGTTGCCGTGATGCGAGGTTTTTGAGACAAGGATCGGGTAACGGGTTGCTTGGTGTTGCAATTACATGTTTGTCAGTTACATCCGAGTGGGTAATAATATGCAGACCTGTCACAACAGGTAAAACTCGCTGTCAATCCCTGTAAGCAGCAAGCCCGTCGAAACCGGCACGTCTCTTCCATCTCCCGGCGATCTGCATGGGCTGGGGTTACACTGGGAATGTGACTATCAAAAGACCACGCCGATCGCAGTTCTTCCCTCTCCCCTCAGCTTAATTGACTTTCTCTTTTCTTCTTTTTCATTTCTTTTTCCCCTCCCGTATTTCACCCAATTTGCGATTGGTACACGTCGCGAGAATGCCGCAGACCGGGAACCAGACGAGCTTGTACAACAAGCTCGTCATTACTTTTGTCGCAATTGGCGGGACTGTAAGTTTGACCCCTCGTATTCACGTTTAATTACACATCAATCTCAGTAGTCAGTGCAACATACTGACAACACACAGACGTACGGATATGCAGCGTCCATCATCGGAAGCACGATCGGCCAACCGGGCTGGTACCAGTTCTTCAATCTTCCTGCTGATGGCGAGCCGGGCTACGATACTATAACGACACCAGCGATCGCTACGGCCAATGGATTGTTTTCTGCTGGCGGTGCGTTTGCGTGTTTAATGCTTATGTGGGCTTGTGATTATTATGGGAGGTTGAGGAGTATTCAGTTTGGATGCGCTTTGGGGATTCTTGGTGGTGTTCTTCAGTGCGCTGCGCAGAACCTTGCGTGAGTACCTGACCTATTGAATGTTGTCGCAGGTCAAAGCTAATGGTGTTATAGTATGTTCCAAGCTGGACGATGGATTATGGGAATGTGTGTTGGTCTGATGGCTACCGTGACACCGATGTATCTCTCCGAGATGTCCAGTCCTCTTGCACGAGGCTGGCTTGTCGGTCACCATGCCATCTTTCTCGTCTTCGGATACATGCTGTCCTCATGGATTGGCTTCGCAGTCTACTTCTCGAAGAATCTCGAGTTTGGTTGGCGTTTCCCATTAGCCTTTCAAGTCTTCCCTCCCCTAGTCTTGCTTCTTGGTTCGCCCTGGATCCCTCGTTCACCAAGATGGCTCATGTCGAAGGGCCATCGTGAAGAAGCATGGTCTGTTCTCGTTCGTCTTCGCAGGTCGGTCAATGACCCTGAGGATCTGGTTGCGAAAGAGGAGTACTACCAGATTGAGAAGCAGCTTGAGCTTGATGCTAAGAAGCTTGAGGCTTATGGGGGAAACCCATGGAGGGCTGTGGTCCAGAAAAGGAGCTATCGCAAGCGTATGCTCATTGGATTCATGACGCAATGGGGTGCCGAGTTTGGAGGTCCTCTCATCATTGTAAGTTCCAGTCTCTCTACTCAGCATCACCACTAACGAGCGCAAGAACAACTACGCGGTCATCCTGTATACTAGTCTGGGCCAGACCGGATACATGCCACTTCTACTCTCGGCTCTCTGGTTGACTACAGCTGGGCTGATCTACAACCCTGGCGGTGCTTGGCTGCACGACAAGGTCAACTCTCGTCGCAAGATGTACATGACTGGCTTCATTGGCATCGTCATCACCACGTCCATCTACTGCGCCATGATATCGCTGTACGCTGGTACAGACAACAAAGCAGGCAATGCCATGGGTGTGCTGTTCATGTTCCTGTATCTCGCCTTCCAAGGCACCTTCTGTAACACAACCATGTATCTCTACGTCTCAGAGATCTTCCCAACCGAGATCCGATCAATTGGTATTGGATGGTCTCTGTTTGGACAATTCGCTGGTATGTACCTCCATCTCACTCAACCAGCAACATACTGACACGTCCAGCTACTATCATTCTACTGCAGACTGCGCCCATCGGGTTCAATGCTGTCGGCTGGAAATACTTCCTCCTCGTCATCTGCTGGAGTGTTCTCTTCATCCCCGCCATTTACTTCTTCTGGCCTGAGACTGCTCGGTTATCTCTGGAGGAGATTGGTAAGCAGTTTGGTGATGAAGTCGCTGTGCATATCACGGATGCGACAGATGAAGAGCGCGCGGCGATTGACAGGCAGTTGATGGGCGAGATGCATGGCGACAGCAAGGCGCCTGGTAACGCTGCCAACGAGATTCCCTCTAGTAACAGTAGCCAGTACATCGCGAGCAAGCAGTAAGCTCGCGAATGTCTGTCATATGCAATAGGGATCTGAGATATTATGAGGAATGGATACCATTTAGATAGCAATGAAGGACCAGTAGGTCGTTCATCACACGCTTCTATGGTTATGCACAGTGATGCTCATGGCTGCAATTAAACACATGCATAGGAACAACGTCAAACTTAGATGAGGCTCTCATGCCAAGACACGATTCCGCAACCCTTTCCTCTCCCTTGGGATTCGGCGCCGCAATGTCAAACAGAGAATGTCAGTGCTTAATCTGGCCGCTTTCGCAAGCTCGTCAATCAGTTCATCAACAGCCTGTACCCGCCCAACTTTTGGAGCCAAACGCGGCAAATATGACGAGCGCTAGGGTTACAGCACTAATGCCGAGCATTCACATGTTCACCAACAGTCAAAGGAATCAGATCCTGGTTAATTGATTGACAAGCTGCATAGGGGCTCCAAGGATCCTAAGTGTCTCTTGTCTCAATGCTTCTTGCGTTTCACTGCATTGTTGTCTCACTCAGTGAGTGGCTCTAGATGGCCCTTCCCCCATCAACATCCAGATTAACACCCGTAATAAACGAAGCCTCCTCACTCGCCAAAAACACCGCTGCCTTTGTAACATCCCTAATCTCCCCCATCCTCCCAAGCGGAACATTCCCCAACGCCTTCTGAACCTCCGGCGTGATCTCCTTCCCAATAAACGTAGGAAGTAGACCCGTCATGGTCGCCAAGGGACAAATGGAATTAACGCGTATTCCATCCGGGCCATATTCCGCTGCAAGCCCCATGGTCGCCTGTACCTTGGCGTCAGCTTTGCATGATATGGATTGGTCGATGGCTTACGTTTGTGATTGCTCCTTTGGATGCGTTGTACCATACTAGCCCGGGGCGAGGTCGATGAGCGCCTACGGAGGCGATGTTGATCATGGAGCCTTTTGTGCCTTGCTTTTTTATCTGGGCCGTGAAGGCGTTGCTGCCAAGGAAGACACTCTTGACGTTGACGCTCATGACCTTGTCGAATTCTTCCTCGGTGACGAGATTGGTGCTCTGCTGCTGTCAATTTCGGCGTCATCAATCGAGCCTCAATTACTTACCTTGTTCTCGTAGCTGGTACCAGCGTTGTTGACCAGAATATCAAGATGACCCCAAAGCTGAACGGCTTTCTCAACAGCGCTCTGCCAGTCCGCTGCTTTGGTGACGTTCATGGCCTGAAACTCGAAGGATTCAGATGTCGCAGCTACGTTTTGGCCTGCTTCTTCGTTGATGTCGCAGATGAGGACTTTGGCGCCCTCTTCAGCAAAGTGCTCAGCGATGCCTTGGCCAAAGCCAGACGCGGCGCCTGTTTCTGTATCAGTAGTGATCAATGATGCGATGAGGGGTACATACCTGTAACGATAGCGACTTTGCCGTCTAAACGACCCATGATTAATTTTCAGTCCTTGAAACCTGTCTTGATACTGAGAGATGACTGAAGCAACGTGATACATATACCTGCCCCTCACGTTCGTCATTCACGAGAATTGATTCCCTTCCACGATGGGTAGCGAAACAAAGTGCAGATCTTGACCGTGTACGGCAGGTGGCTTGAACTCTGTGCATCTGCAGCGATGAGCCGACTCGTTGATTGTGTTGGTGGCCGAGAAGCGGGGAATCTTGCTATGACCATTACTAACCGACTTCTTACGTGCATACCCTGAAGGTAAAGCATATGATGAGAGTTCCCAACAGCTTTCACCAAACTTGTCCCATTTCACTAAATATTTTCTTTGACTATTGGGAAGACAAAGTAACGCTTACTCAGGCCGTTTGACTCACATCTATCTCAACAACTCTAGCGCTATTGCTGAAGATTGCCTATCAAGCTCGAAGCAAAATGGCCTACTCGCTACCGTTCAAAGTAAGCATCTCATAATGAGATAGCTGAACCTAACTAACCATCTGAAGCTCAATCGTCCAGACCTACTCATCACCGGTTCTTACATCCTAGGCCAGTCCAATTCCGCCTCGTCCGTCTTAACCTTCGACGTACTCGGTCAGCCCCCTCCATATCACAACATCTCACCGGTCTGACACAGCATCCAGATCCCGGCACCAACAAGCCATGGGCAAAGGTCACCAACCATTCGGCCGGTGACGTTGACGCAACCGTTCGCGTCGCACACAAGGCGTTCCAATCTTTCAAGAAAACATCCCCCCGAGCACGTGCCCAATGGCTCCTAAAATGGGACGCTCTCATCCGAGAGCACAAGGCCGATCTAGCCACGCTCTTGGTGTATGAGACGGGAAAGCCATATGTCGAGGCGATCGGGGAGATGGACTACTCTTTGACCTTTGTGTCATGGTTTGCGGGTGAAGCAGAGCGTATACAAGGAACATGCTTTGCCCCGTCTGCACCGGACAGACGAGTCGTTACCATCAAACAGCCACTCGGCGTCGCAGTCGCCTTGGTGCCGTGGAATTTCCCCGTTGCTATGGTTCTAAGAAAAGCTGCTGCTGCGTTGGCGGCTGGTTGTACAATGGTAGTTAAGCCATCGCCCGAAACGCCAGTGACTGCCATGGCTTTGGCCAAGTTGGCCACCGAGGCTGGATTCCCGGATGGTGTTCTGAATGTCTTGCCGACGAGCTTGGAAAACACTCCGTCGCTTAGTGAAGCGCTTTGCAACCATGAGCTGGTCAAAAAGGTCACTTTTACAGGATCAACGCGCGTTGGGACCCTGGTCGCGAACCACTGCAGTTCAGGTCTTAAGAAAGTGGTCCTAGAACTAGGCGGTAATTGCCCCTGTCTTATCTTCAACGACGCAGATATCGAAGCTGCTTTGCGAGAGCTTGTTGGTCTCAAATGGCGTCACGCAGGTCAAGCTTGCGTCACAGTCAATCGCTTCCTCGTGCAGTCGGGGGTATACGACAAGTTCCTCCAGCGGTTCGTCGAAGAAACTGCCAAGTATGTCATCGGCCATGGCGCTGCTCAAGGAACTACCCTCGGACCCGTTACGAAGCCTGAGAGTTTGGATCGAGCTGAGAGACTTATTAAAGATGCTGTTTCGAAGGGTGCGAGGATTGTCACGGGAGGTAATCGTGTTTCTCCTGAGGGAGGCGAAGGCGGATATTTCTTTGAGCCGACGATTCTCGCTGACATGTCGCATGATACTCTGATCTCATGCGAAGAGTGTTTTGCGCCTATCGCTGCTTTTTATAAGTTTGAGACAGAGGAAGAGGCTGTTCAGGCAGCTAATGATACACCTATGGGTCTCGCTAGCTATGCGTTTACCAAGAACGCGGATCGCATCTGGCGGATGCTTGAGAATCTTGAGGCTGGAATGATTGCTCTTAACACCGGTGAGTGACGGTCTTGGAACAAGATGAAATGTGCTGACGAGATACCAGGCAATTCTTCCGCAGCCGAATCACCATTCGGAGGGATCAAAATGTCAGGCTATGGAAAGGAAGCTGGGAAGGACGTGGCTGTGAACGAGTACATGATCTCCAAGACGGCTACCATTACAGTCGATGGACTTGTTTAATTGATATCTGGACTGAAGACGACTGGCGATATCTGACATTGTTCACTTGGTGAGGCAAGATGGTGTCTGTTGTCAGACCAAAGGATTTTAAGCCATTTATTTACAACAACGTAGTACTCATGGACCAATGGAGGCGAAAGCTTGGTAGTATTATTACAGGGCTCAGGGGACGAGACGACATTCTCAGTGGCACTGAGACGAGAAGATTAGCTTGATACGGGCTAGAGCTGACATGACACGGAAATCCGTTGGCTCCTCCAGCACAGACCGAGTAATTTCTTGTCGCAATTCGTCTTCATGTCGGATAGTTTCTCTCTCTTGAATTCACTACCGAAATCGAATATTCTATGTGACCTTGTCGTCGAAGATGGAGATTTTACCTGCCTCATGGAGCGACCAGCCCAACCCAATCCCCAACCTCCGCACCCGAACGTTTTTTATAACAGGCCATCCTCTCGACGAGCAAATCCTCAAAGACGGTCTGGATAAGCTGATCAGAAATAACTGGCGGAAGTTAGGCGCACGTATTTTCCCATCCCATGGTGATACACGCCTGGAATATCATTTACCGCATGTTTTCCAAGATGACTATGAGCTCTTCAAATGGACATCCGTCAGCCTTGGGTACTCATACGGTGAGACTTATGAGTTATCGAAGATCCTGCATCCAGGCGATGGTGTAGCCTTTTTACCAAACATGGAGACTATAGATGCGCGATTGAGACCTCAAGATTGGCCATATGAACGAAAAGACGAGCCGCCTAATTCACCGTTGTTGTACGTCCACTTAACGATGTTCTCAGATGGAGCGGTTCTTGCTTTGAGTCTACCACACGTCTTTGCTGATCAAGGTGGCTTGGCCAATATCGTCAAGGCATGGCTTGCTATCATCGAGGGGAAGATACCGCCACAGATGACAGGGTATAAAGATGATGTGCTGGGAGGTGAGAAGCTCTCCAACGTTGAAGTCAATCAGAATGATCGGATCGGACGGATGCGCATCCGCAGCAAGAAGGACCAGGCGTTGGTGGTTGGAAGAATTGCTCTTGACTTGTTGAAAGACAAGAAAGAGGAGTCTAGACTTGTTTTCCTACCGATACAAGTGGTGCAAAATCTGAGAGATAAGGCCAGAGAGCGTTTGGATGGTAAGCACATTCTAGCGAGTGAGATGAGCAACGGTGATATCATCACTGCAATCTTCACCAAGGTAGGCTATCGACGACTCCAACGCCATTCAGCCATTCTAAATACATCACATAGCTAGCCAGGATCGATACCGAGTCCAAGTACGATACATCGCTTTCCTCAACCATCAACTGTAAGTCCCCCTCACCATTAAAGACATCCTCTAATGAATTAGTACGAGACCGCATTCCCGAACTTCAAGGTGAAAGGGGCGAAGGGTATGTTCATAATGCGGTACATTACGCGACAAGCAACTTCACAATCAAGCCGTCAACAGAGATAGACGAGATTGCGCTCCAGAACCGAATAGCCGTCAAAAAAGCCCTAGAGGAATAGGATATTAAAGCGGGCGTCAAGACCCTCCGAGAGCTTGCTAAGGCAAACCAAGTCATGCTCATCTGTGAACCCCATCATAAACTCTACAGCTCTTCAAATTGGAGTGGTTCATGGCAGGGCATTGACCTTACAAAAGCAGCGCCAAAGTCCTATGACTTGTCAAGCCATAGGAAAGAGATGGTGGTCCTTGGGCAGAGTAAGACGCTGAAAGCCCCGCTGAGATGTAAGTGCACTGGAACATGAGTTAGAGGTTACTGAGTTGTTGATAGATCGGGTTGCGATCATGTGTCGAACGAGTGAAGGGTTTTGGTGCGATTTTGCAGCTCCGCCTAAGACTATGGCTTTGGTCGAGAAGTTCTTCCGGTGGGATCCTTTATTGGGGATTCTGTTGGAGGAGATGGAATCTTATGGCACTTCCGAGAGTCGACGAGCGTTCAAGCAGTGTGGCCATCGCATAATCCCATTGCCAATCGTTGCCATTCTTATCCTGTAAGTAAAATAGTGCTTTTGGCAATTGTAATAACTAACCACTTAGGCAAAATCTTTTTTCTCGGTCTAAAGGAAAATAACTGAAGAATACTTTTCACAAGCTAGAGCCTACTTATATCCATCTAACCTTATGTTAGTCCAACTATGCAGTCTAGTGGTCGATGAAGGGAAGTTGAAGGAAACGGTATCAATTTATTAAAAAGAAAGTAGGCAAAGAGCGTGCTTATCACTGGTCGTACGTAACTCACATATTGTCATCACCCAAGCCCTTTGGCAGCTTCATCCATCCTGTATCAGCCGCCGGCATCCCTAACCACATCCATAAAGTATGCTCACGAGCCCAACGCAATTTCTCCCTCCCGAGAAGATCATTTGCTCCGTCCGTATTCCCTCTCCGTAGCAATTTAAGCGCCCGTTCTGCAATCCCCAGCCATCTTGGCGGATCAGGCTCATCATCAGGATCGTTTGCCTCATCTGTGACAATGCCATCAAAGAGTGAATCTGCGGTACCCTCATCCCCATCTCTACCTCTATATCTGAGCATATATGCAAGGTCGAGTCGAACCCACTGGAGGGCCCTGTTATTGTGCTTCTCGTCTATCTCGATGAGTAATGACTCCAATATCCCAATAGACTTGTCGAGTTGTCCGTCCTCAAACAACCACAGGGCCCTCATATGCTTGACTTGGCAGGCTCGGATTATGTTTTCCTCCCTGTCTAGTCCTCCATTGTTTTCAAGCTCCTCGAGGATTTCAACTGATTCATCCTCTCGACCAAAGTCTCTATATGTAATTGCTAACACAAGAGCTGTATCGAGAGTTAAAAAGTGAGAGAGCTGCCAGAAGCTACGTCGAAAGCCAAGAGCAGGTTGAATATTCTGCAGAGCCCCCTCATCGGAGCCCACTTTTCGGTACAGGTCTCCCAAGAAGATCTGTGTAGTTACTCCAAAAGAGTCCTTCGGCCCATAAAGTTCTCTTCGCTTGTCACGCACGGACTCCAGTAGTTTAATACCCTGTTCAATATGACCAGCTGATGCATTAGCAACAGCATACCATAATTGAGCTATCAGATAGCCATTACTCTCTGGGCCTAGTATTCGAAGGAACCCCTCCAAAGAATCGGTAAGAGTATTCAGTGCTTTCGGCGAGTCAAGCATGAGATATTCAGCCTGAGCCTTGTAGACAAGCGTAAAGTAGGAACTGGCATCGTCGGGACCTCTAACTTCACGCTGGGCGTTGGCTAATTCGGCAAAGAGTCTTTGGGCTTCCCGGAGTTCGTTGTTGAAAATAAAGGTATATGCTGCATCTGCAGCCGCCTGAAGGGCTAAGGGGTGACGTGGTCCAAGGAGATCCTTGAGCCCAGTAGCGACTTGCCTACGAACTTCTGTCATCTCAGCCATCCTTCCTTTATCGTGATAGTAGAACCCGAGATGCATCAAAGCCAACCATTGCAGTTCCTTGTCCTCTTCGCTGTCTTTGAAGACTTTGGCAAGGTTGCGGTAAGGGAACTCAAAGTAGTCATCCAAGTGTATCAGGGATCTATCATGGTCACTCAAACTCTGGAACCAAACCGTCAAAGTAATCTCTGTTGACCGGATGGCTTGAAAGTCGCCATTATCCGTGATCGAGTATTCAGCCCAGTATGCGAATTGGAGTAGATGTAGAAATTTGTTGGCGAGGTCTAATAAGCTTTGGTCCGGAGACGAGAGGGCTGTGAGATGAATGTACCAGTAGCGAGCAGCATATTCATAGAAGTTCTTGTCGTCACTGGGATCTGAGCTCCCAGCTTCAATATTCTTCCTTAGACGCTGACCGATGCGGTCCCGACTTGCATAAATGTCTCTGATGAGAAACTCGAGACACTTCCGAGCCAAAGTCGCGTCGGGATCTGATCCTGAGAATCTGGGGTCACCGATTCCTCCACTGAGCAGAAAGTCTCGGACGGAAGCATGACTAAGGCTCACACCGCCGTCAATAACCTGAATCAAGGGTTGACAATGCGTGGAAGTAATAAACTGGGCAATACCCAAGTCTGGAATTAAACCGAGGGCGTCGTCCAATTCGTTGATCCTGAATTCCCTTCGAGCTCCAAGTAGCATTAGAAAGATGTCCTGGCAACTTGACCTGTTCTCGTCGTCAAGGCTGCTTAGCCTATCCAGCAAAACCTTGGTGTAAACACCCCAGATATCATTGGGCCATTCTTCGACAATTGCTTTGAATGTATCCATCTTTTGAGTAGTTTTGACCTGCTGTAGCAATTTCGTAGCCCATAAAAAGGAGTTTGCATCGCGCTTGAGTCGGGAGGTCACCTGAAGCTTCATCTCCTCTGTGAACTTCAGCTTCCTTAGTGCTGAATCACAGAATGCCATAATCTCAGGTAGGGTTTCTTCTTCAGTGATTCTGATCTCATTCAAGTGGAGTCTTGACGAGGTTCCGAAGCCAAACAGGTCGTTGGGGCGAGAAAAGATAGCAATCTTTCCGCTTGTGCGGTCCAGGACCTGTTGGAAACACTCCAGAAGCTCGTCTGCTTGCGCACCATTGTCGAAATTACATTCATCGATAGCATCAATGAGCAGTACGAAATGTCGTTCTTTCTCAAGAAGGGTGACACAATGAGGCCACAGTTGCTCAAAGGGGCAATCTTCAAATCGTGACTTATACTGATTGTATGAGGGAACAAGCTTTGTAAAAACTTGCTTCTGGAAATCTAGAATTGGGAATGTTGGAGGAAGAAGCTGGGTAAGGATTGAAATAGGAAGACTGGCCCTCTCCCGCTTCTGTGAGGACACGTTACTCTGGAAGGCGTGCGTGAAGACGGTATGCCCTGATTGAGACAAGGTACTGGAGATTTGATGGGCGAGTACTGATTTGCCGGTGCCTACAATAGAGTTACTTGGTCATTCTTCTAAATTCATCGCCGATTTAGTACATACCTGGCTTACCCACCACCCAAAGTGGGCTCGAGAATTCATTTGCTAGCCATTTCTGGTACGTTGGGTGCTCAGTGAGCCACTTTGGCTGAGCATCCGAGGCTGCAACATCAAGGCCTTGAGGACGACTAGCAATTGGACTAGCCAATGCACTCATGCAGTCGTGAATCTGACTAACGTCCATTTTCATCTTGCAAGCTCCTACATAGTAATGTAAGCATCATCTCACCTATCATGATAGAATGACGTAACCAAAATAAACATAAGCTCTTCTTTTTTTGGGGTATCATTTACGGCTCACGGTAATGTGATTCGATTGTGCCTCGGAATTACAGTAATGGATAATCAGAATTTGTTATCTTACCTTTTTCCACATCATATGCCAGCATTGCCTCGGTAATCATTTTGGCTCTTTCTGATAGAAAATACGGTCAGCCCTGAGTCTCGTGTAGTCGTGTGCTTTAGCGTGATGGTAGGGTGATCTCGCCAGAAACTCCGGTGATATTGAAAATACTGCTGTTTTATCACTGAGCTCCAAGATCGGATCCTCCGGTGGCGAATGAAGTCGTGAAACTCTTGACGCGTAGATACTAGCCCCGCAGTGGAATGATTGGAACGGAGGTCAGAAACGCAGCTTGGGATATCCTGGGCTGAGGTTGGGGAAAAAGGCTTAGATCAGGTGACTGAGCCAATCATCGAAAGGTTTGTGTGATGCAGGGGGCGAGATAAGGCAAAACCTTGGTGCGAAGAATAGCTGGTCGGTATACGGTGATAGGGTTGAGTAATGAGACATATAATTTGCTTTCACATACCTGTAGAGGTTTCCGATGTCTGTAGAAGTCTTAACATCTCTTCCCTTATTCGTTTGTCTATACACCCAGTTAACTGAGAACATGTAGTCCTTTCGTTGTGCAGCCTTACTTTCTGCTTTATCTACGAGTGTAGATGGTCAGCCAGGTCAGGCATGTTTCAAAAGAGCTCAATAACATGGCAATAATATTGATGGTACCAAGGGAGGTCAACTCACCTTCCCAATCCACTTCCTTGTCCAGCCTTTCGGCAGCGTCTCGCAGCTTAGCGACTTTTGTCTCGAACTCCTGTCTAGTGTTGTTGAAGAACGACGCTTGAAGTCTAGCTGTAGTGGGAATTAACGTTAGGGCCAAACCGGGTGCCTCGATAAAAAAATTGAAAGGTACAACTCACCCAACTTATCTCGCCGAAAGCGATCAATGGCAGACTGCAAGAAGTCGAGGGCATGGTAGTATAAGTCCACCGTGGCCTCTTCCACTCTTGGCTTATCCCCGAAGCTTTTCGCCATCCTTGACCATCTCTCCGCATGTTGTGCAATAAGAAATATGCCGTTCGCCGTTACTTGTGACGCCTCTTTGCAATCTACGACAACCTGTCCTTCGTTAGCTGCTGTGTACTTTGTCTACACAGTCAGAGTTAAGAGATACCTGTAAAAGATAGCGTATTGAACCCCAAACAACAGCTGTGAACTTTGGCTCCTGCTGAATGAAAACATCGATGACCTGAGAGTGCCTCTCAAAGTATGAAGCAATATTGAGGAAGACCTTTTCTGCCACTCCTCTTTGCCTTCGGTAGTTGTCATATGTCTCCTTTGCAATTTGTATAAGCTCATCCACAGTGTCTACCGTCCGCAGCGGCTGGGTATCGTTTAGAGGTTGTATCGTTTTATCTACTTCTGCGCCCTGCATCGTCTTTTTGAGTTTCCTTCTCTTCTTTATCTTTGACGCCCGTCTTTCTTGAAGCATCTATGAAAGTCATATGGGTTAGTAACCTCAGAAACAGTGCATAGGGCTAACCAAGTGGGTTTTGAGGTGCCACTGGTGCAGGCTGCCGTTTCACTGTACTAACCACATTTGCTTTTTCCCAGCACAAAGCATCCTTTTCGAAGAACTTTTCGAGTTCTGTTCCAGAAGGGACAGTTTCTTCGATCATAGTATATTGCCCTATGTAGTATTATGATGTCTGTTGCAGTGGATGAAGAAGGCCTCCCATTGTGAAAAATCCATTCTACATAGAAAATATGCGAATCTGACCCCAAATTCAGGACTCAAGCAGAACAAGTCTTTCCATACACACCATGTACATCTTCACTGCTTGTGCCGGGAAGACAGAATAACTTTGATGCGGTAACACAATAACGCCATATTCGTGTGAGGCCTTTCTTTACCTCCCTTCGAGGTAGTAGAGCCCGAAATCAGGCTCCGACTGGCATATCCGGGCAGCTGCCGGGCACTGTGGCGTATCACAAGTCCAATTGCATCTGACCACCAATGTTTCAGGCGTAGCACCTATGTAACTCAGCAGAATTCCCTAGCCCAATGAGTAAAGGCCACGTCGGGGGGGACGACACCTTCATTTTGAAGGGGTTGGCATGGCCTCAAATTTGCCTAATTGCACATTGCGCTGAGTCAGCCTCACTTTAACGGTTAAAAGATGATCGAGCTCCAAGAGCAGAGCCTCGGACCTGTACATCTTCTAATGAATGAAAAGACAATCAAGAATACTTTAGTGTAATTTCCACCTAACAGTGTCCGATTTGACGCGGACCCAAAGGGCCAGCACTGTTAAAAGTGAGGCGAACGAGCGGGGGTTGGTGTGACATGACTAAAGCCACGGTAAGCAATCCGGAGTTTCAGACCAGCCTATTAGAATCAAGCTGAGGCTCCCCTTGGGTGTGCAGGGTGGCCTCAAAATCCACCAGGATGAAGCTACGGAATGACAAATGTACATAGCTACATAGATCTAGGGGTCAATTTCAAATTTGAGAATTCTGATGAAGTTGTGGTCTAGATGAAGATGAAATACATACAGATAATATCACGTAAGGCATAGCATGAAGCGCAAAACCAAAAGTCTTTTAGAAAAAACCAACCTCATGTTTCGTCCTGATGACTCACTGCCCGCCACTCCCTCTATTCCTTTGACGTCTCAGGTCGTATTCAATGGGTTCCTCGTCAGACGAAGACTCATTATCATAGTTAGCCGGCCTGTATGAGTCTTCGTCAAGCCTGACGTTGGACATTCTTGCTTCAAGATCCTCTTGGGGCCTTACTTCCGTATCGTAGGATGAGTAGTTTCGCGCTGTGGGTACGCTGGGACTTGCATAGTAAGAATATGCCTGAAACGAGAGTTGTTGGTTATATGACGCCAACTGTGGCTCGTAGTTCTGGAACTCTGGGGCATAACTATCTGGTTCTTGCTGTCTTGTGCTTTGTTGTCCGTACGAACTCTGTTGTGCGGTTGACTGCTGGTGGTAGGGTTGTGCAACTATTGAAGTCATGCTTGAACGTTGGTATACTGGCTGTTGGTTATATGGCTGTTGCGGACCTGTAGGCTGTTGTTGTAGACCTGTGGGCTGTTGTTGATATGGATTTGAGGGCCTTGGAGTTATGAATGGATCTTGGTTTGCAGGTTCTTGTTGATATTGCATTTGCGGTCTTGCTGCCTCCTGACGGTATAGGCGTTGCGGAGTTGTTGTCTGTTGTCTATAAGACTGCGATTGAGGGGCGGGTTGGATTTGATATGGGACCTGCTGTCCATAGGGCTGTTGTTGCACATATGCAGATTGTTGTGGGTATGAAGGTGACAGACTATTTGAAGTTGTCTGGCTATATGAAGGTGGTTGGTTGTATGTAGCTGTATCTTGGTATGAAGGTTGAACAGTCCTTGAACTATTGCTTGCCATGGGTTGGTAACGGCCCAAAATAGCAGGATCTTTATAAGTGCTCGGATTCGCTTGATATGTGCTCCTCTGCCTGGGCCGGTTGGAGTTGTCACTTTGGGTATTGTAGCCAGATATCTGACTGGATGGGTTGTCCCTTCCCTGATATGAAATATATCCCTGGTCACTGGTAACCGTGGACTGGCGGGACGAGGAGTCTCTCCGGACGCGAGAACTGTTTGCCTGGCTTCTTCCACTCGTAGAAGTCCTTGACGTGCGGGTAGACCCTCCTGATGATCGAGCAGAAGCCTCATCACTTACTCGTTCATTCCGGCGATTGTCGCCGCTGACAGGCGGCCTATCACTTCTAGACCTCTTATGCCGGGAAGACGAACTGGCTGATGGCTTTTCGGATTCATCTCTGGAACTAGTTTGACTTCGAGAGGTTGAGTGCCGACCTGAGGATCTGCGCCTGTCCCTGCCTTGTTGCTGACGATCATCCAGATTGGCTGCGTCTTCTGTATCCGCTGATACTTCTGGGCGGTATGTGGGCTGATAGTGACTGCTTGGACAACCTTCGTGCTGCCTTTCACGCGGTCTTGCGATTCCTTGCTCAACATCGCTACCTGGAATCCAGATTGCATGACGCCGGCAAAAGTAACCATCACCGCAAGCGCACTTGACATCTCCCCATTGCCTATATTCCTGCAGCCATAGTTCATGTTCTTCCCTATCGGTAGGATCTGGCTCGGGCCTTGGTGTCACATTTACTTGAGGAAACCTGTCGCAAGCATTCGTTGCACTGATGAGAAGACAACTTGGCCCACCGCACACTGTTATGTAGGTCAGTCGTAGATACAGAGTGAAAAGAAGCTTGTCGTAGAGATCTACCTACTGTTTGCGGTAATTAGTAGTATAGATATCTTCAAACAGCAAATAATATATGATATATATATGGCTGAGATGGAAGGGGAAACGCTAAGAATTCGAGGCCCGGTGCTCGAATTGGATGATTGCGTTGAGAACACTGGCGCGATGAGGCAAAATTACTAGGCCCTCAACAGTGAGCAATCCAATTCTGTTTTGCGGCAGATAATTGTTTAGAATGAGAAGCATGTCAGCCTACCACCCACTGTGCGTGAGGGGTCACACCATTATATACCCCCATGTCAAATGCTGATGCAGGCAGGCTCCTTTTGGAATCACTCTGTCTCAGTCAGTCGGGAGAACAAGAATTCAAAAGGCAGTCAGTATTGCATACAAGCCAAGGCATATGCGCCGGCTGATTACCGGTGGCGCTAGATTCTGGTGACATCGACTGTTGTTGCGGCTGCGGACAAGGCCGCCGAGGCAGGTACATAGCCACAAAGCGCTCATAGGCTCAATGTCGCAATTGAGGCTCTCTTGCAGGTTCTGGTCCAGTTTCGAACATGATCAGGCTGTAAAGAGTCCTTCAATTGAGGCCCAACGTAACACAAGACGTTGCTCACGTGCACGGCATTGGCTGTGTGATTTACATCTCAGACTCCTTGCGTTATTTTAATAATCTCTGGTTGCGCCTTGTCACGATGATCTGTAATTTTCAGCTGCTTGTAGTCTGTGGAGCTTTTACCTTAACATTGAGCTATAAGGAACTATTCTTTAATTACATTTAACTCACTTTAAGAGTTACATTATTTCTTTGAGCAATACTGATTGAGCATCGTATTTAAATAGGTAAATCATTAGGCCTTTTCTGAACGTTAATCTAAACTCGACAATTAACCCTACCCACGGGTGTACTCTGTGCCTTATCATTAGTGCCTCTTATACTCTACCTATAGCCCTCCCCCAAGAATCTTGGATGGTCCCCCAATATGTCTCTGGATCCTTCTTCATATGCCCAACATGTCCACTCTCGAAAACCTGCCCGTCGCTAGGGTATCCAGCTTCCCGTGAGACAGCCATATATCTTTCAATATGCTGCCACGGAATAAGAAAGTCTCCCTTTCCATACAAGAATAGCCTTGTGCTCTTCTTGCTCTCCCACTGCTCATCGGTGAAGATCCTATGACTAAACTTGGGCGCAGATTCTCTTCCTGCAAGACAGTCGAATACATGGATCAGGACAAAGAACCAGGCGCATAGCACTTGCGCAACGATAAATGGCAAGTGAAGCTTTGCCGCTATTCCGATAGCCATGGCGTGAGAAAATCGCTTGAGGTTATCCCACGTGAGATGTGGCGTTCCAGGCGTAGAGTCATATACCGTCAGAACATGGGGCATCGGTCGGTTGTAGGTCTCCTTGTAGGCATTCAAAGTAGCTGAATAGTTGAGAGTTCCAGAATTAGACATAGTGTGGAGCAAGACTGAACCGTCTGATGCATCCTCGGGGAAAACCTCGTGTATGACCGGAAGCATGGCCTTTGTGCGCTGATCCACGTGATCGGTGAAGCCTTTGTAGATAGGCGACAGAACGGCGACTTGCTTTGCATGGGGGTATAGCTGCCGATAACCATCGAGGAACTTTGAGATGTGTCTTGGAGGTGCGTCGCCCCAGCCGTAGATGACGATAGTGCGGGGATGTTCGGGGTTAGGCTCAGTGCCTGTCTGTGTCTCACCGGGACGAACGAACACTCTGTCCGATAAGGCACTGAAGCCTGGAAAGCTACATGGACGCGCAGATTTGCTCATGATAATTTAGGACTCCAAAATGATTGAAGAAGGTCGTTGGAAAGAAGGGAATGTCCCGACACCGACCGGGTATATATCACGTTTCCTGAAGGATTCTGAATAAGCTTATCGTTCCCGTGGAGAGCACGGATTGGCAGATAAGGAACAGAATCAGGCTAATAGGGAAGATGTTCCCACGCATCTGACGTCAGTTCAGTTGATGTGCTGTGATTGACATTCCAGTACGGCACAGTAGGTCTAGATAAGTTTGTGACGCGGAACAGTAAGCGCTATAGTCTTGGCTTATCTTACAACAGTCGTTGGTCCCAGGTAACCATAGATTTTTGGCAGGCTTTTGCAGAATGGCATTGACTTTCCCAGGACGACAATTACTTGGCGTGCTGCCTATGGTCTAAGGCGAGTGATCTTCCCATTGAGGATATGCGCTTGGGAGTCACTTGTCATTTAGGACGAATGTGTTACATTATTCATTAAATTATTGTTACATAGTAGTGAATATAGACGCTACCTAATCGTGAAATGTTTGTATACTCCGACATAAGAAACTCATACCATTCGCTCTTGATCTGAGGTGGACGCCTGGTCCTGGGTCTCTGTAAAAACGACCTTAGTCTCAACCTTCTTCATAATCCCATTTTCCCAGTCGGATCTCCTTCGGTACGAGTCATCGCGCGACATGTCATCCAATCGAACATGGCCTGTTCGACTCGCCGTGACAAATGTAGTCATCCGACCGCTGACCAACTCATCGCGAACTCTCGGTCGACCTCCTCCATCACTCGGTCGCGCATCCTGCTCCCTCGAGCTCTTGACTATGTGACCGAGAAGAGAGGCGACGTTCATCTCGATGTATAGTTTTAGGAGGTAGACGAGTTGGTGGAACTGGACATAGCTAATAGATGTTAGACATGGTGCAATCAACGGAGGTGTAGGGCATACTGACACAACTGGACTGGGGAGGAATGTAGCTCCCATCAACACACAATCCAACGACACTGATATAATAACCATGACGACGTTGAAGTGGAACAGTTCTGTATACTTTGTCAATCCGCAGGCGATGAGTCGCGACCGAACCAGGTATATAAAGTAGAGGTTGAGCGCTAGATCGACGATCAAGAAGACAGCCTTTTCAGTTCGGTCCCAGACGATGTTGATTTCTTCGTATAGGTGAGAGATCTGTAGACGAGCTGGTACCCAGATGCAGAAACCGCTGATGTTGATCAAGCTCGCGATCACAGCCACTCCCCACTTGACTCTGTTGATGTTCGTTTTGTTGCCGAGGAGGAGGGATATTCGGTTGATGATGATCTGGAGGGTGAATTGGATCTGCATGCTCCAAAAGACAACTACAGGAGATGTAAGTACAAGTCGGAGACTGAGGAGAGGAATGCGTACTGATAAAGAAGAAGACCCAGAAGCTAGAGAGCGGTATCAAGTCAATATGCTTTGAGAGAAGAGGGAAGAGGAGGGGCTGACCTTGGGGGAGCAAAGCCTCGGAGCCAACAGTAAGTGATGATTCCCATACAATTGCATCCAATCCAATCAAGCCAGCACATGATGATGTATGCACTGAAGAGCCTTTGTCTCTGGTACGCCTGCATCGTCTGCTTGATGGCCATGCCAGCAGTGAACATTGACGCGCCCATGCTGAAGCCGAAGATCAGACTGACAATGTTCATCTCCAGATCCTTTGGAGTCTCGGACTGGTACCACGGGGGGATCAAAAAGCCCGCCATGGCTAGAGTTTAGTAAGGAAGGAGTACTAAATTTCGATATATCGGGTGTCACAAGAAACAGTAAGAATGAAGCCAAGAGCGACACAAAGATATAATAACTTGTAAAGGCGGTCCAATACGAAAATTGACAAGAAGCTCTTCCCCTGTTTTGGGCATTGTATCCATGATATGCAAAACCAAGGACGGGATTAGGGGCCGCGGGTTCTTCGAGACTACCGCTAGCTTCGATCTCGAATTACGAGTCAGTGCCCGACACCCACTAACGGTTCAATTTAATGCATGAAGATCACAACCCCAAAGCCACAGAGCCGGCCGCGATTATAGCACATTGGACAGTGAGGCAGTCGATCTTGCGACCCAAAAGTCGCAGATTTCAATGCTAAAAGAACGGACTAGACGCTATCCGTCTGACGCCACGGGGATCTTTTGAGTTAGTGACTCGGAAATAGTTACATTGGGATGAAAGAAAAACCTGCGATAAGGTTTGGGGCATTATAGCTGAGACTTGCGCTGAGTCTGGGGAAAAGAGAGAGGAGTTGGTTACATTATGGCTTGCAGTGAGTGGTCTGGGGAAATATGCCGTTCAATTATTGACACGAGTTCTGAGACACGGCACAAGCGGCAGTGATATATCATTACGAGGGCAGACGGGGACCAACAGTCACGGCAAAGCCATAATGTAACCAACTCCTCACCTCCCCAGACTTTGAATTGCGCTGGGAACACGTATGCCCTCCCCCCCGCTGGGTTGGGTCACAAATATCGCGTTTAAGTTTTCCATGGAACAAGCATGGAGCAGCGGCACATGTCAGCCTTAAACACTAACGACTCCAGATTGGCTGGAACCTCCAAGGAGACCTGTTAGTATCGGACCATGGCTGTTTTATGTTTTTCCGGGGTCGGGCGGCACGGATCCAATTGGTTTGGGTGGTTGACCTGGGTTGGGGATCCATGAAGGTCGTATTTTATTTTTCCTTGGTTTTTGAGATGCTGCAATTAGGGATTTAGGAGATACGAAGGACGGGAGATAAGGATCGTTGAAACAAATTGGGTCAGTGTTATTGAGTACTTATCAGCTTTCAATTAAGGTCTGTGTCTCTGTAGAAGATTGCAAGTGCAGCCATCGCGTCCGTTGGCTCGCGTTGGGCTGAGATGGAACCGCGATGTTGAGCCCCGATTTAGCCCTGTCGATCAGAGTGCGGGGGAACGACTTAGGGGGATGCCGAAGATTTTTTTAATTTTAGTACTCCGTAACGGTGTTGAACTGATCAAAGCTTGATTTCTCACTCGTGATCAATCACGGGATGGCCGTCTATGTTTCATAATTGACTGACCGTTACGCAGCGCCGTTCGTCTATCTCGCCAACGCCAGTAGTCGACAAGCCACTCCAACCGTCAATAACGGCCACCATTTGCTGTTCAATTTTTGATCGTTAATTATTGGTCCAGATATCTATTGACAACATCAATGCCTGTCATTGGGTTGAGAGATGTAATTTTGTCGAGATAAAATCTGGACTCGTGCTGGTAAAACAGAAGAACCGCCTCGCATGGATTCAATGGGAGAATCGAGTTTGAGACTTCCGGTTTCGTAATACTACAGGTCGAGACGAATCTTCAACCGGTGCCGGCGAGTATAAGATGTCTGTGGCAGCAAGGGTGCCAATGACAATACGGCGGCTTTCGAGCTGAAGAAACGACATATCTAGTCAGTAAGAAGGAAAGCCTCATGCCCGAACACCGTCTAGATCCATCTGATTGTCTGTTCGCATCTTCCGATCTTCAAGTACAGCGATGTCACATATGAATAGTTAGTGGAATCACGACGAAACTGAGAAGGGATTCCAGGGCCGGGAAAATGTCGCAAGCTTTAACTATCACTCAAGGATCAGGGATTTAATAGAAAGCAAGTATCGCATTATTAAGGTATTACTAACAGCATAGTTGACTCCTGCATCTGGATACTACACAGTATAAACTAAAGCAAGATAGCACCAACAAAAGCGACCAGACCCATGCCAACAGCTCCGTGACCAGCAAGTCTCATGCCAGAGTTTGGAGCTGTTGTAGCCGATGCAACAGGAGTCTCAGTTCCCGATGTCGCATCCGATGTAGCGCTGCCTGACGATGCCTCGGTGGTACCAGTAGTAGCAGCCACCGCCACGGTTGTAGCTTCAGTGCTGCCACTAGATTCAGCAGTGGTCGTCTTGGTCGTTGTCTTTGCACTTGTCGTAGACGTAGACTCATCATCATCTGCGCCAAACTCCTTAATATCCAAGACATAAGTCCCATTTCCACTAACTCCTTCCTGCTCAAAACTAGCCCAGCTGGGCTTCCCATTTGTTCCTAGCGATACACAGGCTTCGCGGTACGCATTGCTGGCGCAGATACTGTTTCCATCGCTGGTAACGCCGCCGCCAGCGTTGGTGCACGAGACGAACAGCTGAGTGACGAGCTTGGCAGTATTATCGAAGAACTCATGCTCGGAGTTGGAGCTCAGACAGGTACGGCAGCCATCCATAGAACCGTACCAACCATCCGGGTTGGGAATGCACACGCAGTCGCGTGTTTCCTCCTTAGGCCACTTGAGCTTTTGGCACTTTAGCATAGCCTGGTAGATAGGCCAGCAGCCGCAGTCGTCGAGTTTGGAGGGGCTGTCGTCTGCTTCTTTGGTCTTGGACCAGCCGTTGGGTTCCGCGGAGGTGAAGCCGGAGATGGCGACGAGGGCGGCGATGGTTGAGAAATGCATGGTGGAGTAAACGAATGACGATGTTGTGAAAACGAGTGACGTGAATGGGAGTTTGCAGAGACAAAGGGAGTGCGAGATGATGGGCATCGTGAGATTTTAAAACGCGATCCTTCACCGGATAATCTCGAAGTGACTAGCGCTGTCAGCTGTAATTTCCGGGTTTAGGCGCCAGCATCCATAATTCGCCCGGCTGCCTTCCGTGAGATCTTGGCGTGATGAATGGCACGATCGGTAAAAGAGGCTTGAAGCCCTTTGAGCTTATCTTCATAGGCCGTGATGCTGGAATACTCAATACTGCTTGTCAATTTGATAACGCATTCATCTGATCATACCAGGTATGGTTTGATATTGTCAAGAGACATCACTGCTGAAAAATGTCAATCGAGTGACTTCATGCATAAAGGGGATTTTCGCCAAGGAGAAGTCATTCCCCAGATGGAAATCCCCGAGACAGGGGTGCAAGTGGATGTCCACACCGTCTTTAGCGAGATACTTGAGCACTAACAGCTTACTACGTAAGGTCAGCCGAACAACGATAAGAGACAGGTGTCCTCGCTCAAAGAGATTGACCGTGATTGGCCACGATGCATCCGAAATCACAAGGATTCTAGCCTTGTGGATGTCGTCGGTTCCAAAGATTTTCGAGGTGTGACTCTTGGCTTGGCAGTGACAGTTGCGGAAACAACGGCATCGTCTTTATTATTGCCAAGGCGATTGAACAGAACTGGCATACTGAATGTCTGTCTGCGTAATGGCAAACAGACAAGGCAATTTTGTGGATTTATGGGTAAGCTTGACAAGTGTTTTGTACTTGGCTTAGGTGACCACTACCTGACTTACCCTGAACTGCCATTAACGAGGCGACGAGCGATCGGTGACAGTCTATTGTATCGTACTGCATATATTCGCACAATTTCAAATCTAAACGCTGCCGTCACGACCGTATGTATCTTCCACAACTAGTGTATTTTATAACACCCAGGGAGCTAGTCAGGCTCTCCAAAATCCGACCTTGCTGCCTAAAACGTAAGACTCTTCCGGGTTAGCATCCCACAGTTTTTCCTACGCTTGGTTCATCAAAACAGGTCAATAAATGCCGATTGCATTAATACACCTACGCGTAAATTCTCTTTCTAAGGTATGACTTTCGCCCTGCCTAGCAGTTACCTATACTATCAGTGATTTGGTAAATCCTCAAGGGCTACGCTTCTTTACCAACCTCGTTAGTCTTCGAACAATCTTCCTCTATGAGAATGTCGTATTATTCAGTCCACCTTACCGAATCCATAGGCATGCCACGAAACCATCATGCAATCTTCATCAAGACCGGCGACAAAGAGGAGGGAACCATCTTCAACGTCACGGGGAATGCAATGAACGGGTTTAATCTCGAAATAAGAGAGACCTCCCAAAGTCCCAGGTTGGAAGCAACTTTCGTGTCATGGGCAGATATAGGAGTCGTTGCGATTAATGATTTGCCTCGCGTTAAGGCAATCTGCGAAGAAAATCCTCCGTCTGGAAAGCAGTATGATGGCTTTAAAAGAATCGACCCTGCGAAACCTCTGCGACGATGTCAGGAATGGACTAGGGAAACAATTGAGCAGCTCCGAAAGCAAGGTGTTCTTTTGCAACGCAACTAGAAGCTTTGCCGTGGAAGATTAAATTTTCTAGAAGTTAACCTCAGCGTGATCCATGGCACTCCCAGTAAGCGATATAGTGTGACTCTTGAGGCAAGTCATCCAGTGGCGTCAACAGACCATAATCATACCGTTGAGAGTAGCGCAGTTCTTTATATCGGAAGCAGGCAGCATATGTAAGCGGTCGTAGGCATATATATTATAACGGCGACTTTCAGGTACGGTGACCAGTTCAACTATTATAACACCTAGCAAGAACAACCCAAGTGTGACAGCCTAACTAAGAGTAAGGACTGATGCCAGCACTGCTTTATAGTTTCTACATATTACCATTCTTGTAGCTTCATCGTAGAATACCTGCCAGACCTCGAAGAAGAGCGGCCACAGTATCAACCTATGCAACAGAAGCAACTAGGTCTTGGGTGTCCGAGAATTGGACACGCTTGAAAGTAGGGGTTTGACCGCTCGGGACGCTGTATGTCGCCTTGTTGGATAGAGGGATGTTCAGCGTACCAGTTGATACAAGAGCGTCGCCATAAGGTTGAAGATCTTCAACAAGCCCACTGGAAGCGTCGAAGAACATGGTGAACCTCTCGCAAGGAGGAGCAGTCGAATTGTCCGTCGTCTCCGAGTTCAAACCTCCGCTCAGGATGCCACTCTCGTCAACAGTGAGGGTATACGTGTCAACAATGGTTTTATCAACCGCATTTCCGTTCCCTGCGGTCAAGCCTATTCTCATGTCATAGCTGATTACTAAATGCTGTGTGATGACAATAGATGCACTGCCATTCGCGTTGGTGAACTGGATGTCCATGTTGTAGGTTGTACCAAGCGTGAGCGAGCCCATGCTTTCGTTGCCCCCATCACGACTCTGATCGCTATAACTGTAGGATAATACTGTTTCGCCCGCCACCTCATTCAAAGTCGGTTGACCGCCAGGAATGAAGTCGAAACTGAACCTACTGTTCATCATCCTGAAAACTTCGAACTGGCATTCCACCTGGAAGCATTTGGTTGGAACGTAGTTCTGCAGGCTTTGGGCGTAAAAGTCCCGCAAGTTGTCGCGATTGATGGTAAGAGTTCCATTTTGGTTGGTCCAGATTAAGGAAGTCGACATGATTTAAATGAATATGACTTATGGAAGGACGGAAAGGACAAAGGTCAGACTGAAAGTTGGAGAGAGTTTAAGTGGAATTTTCTTCAACCAAGGTTTGCGGTAACAGAGCCATGGAAATAGATAGGAATACGACCTATTATATATAGATAAGGGTACTCCATCTCAATATCTAAGCTAAGGAGCGTCCAAATATGGCCGCTTGTCTCACAAGAGAGGTCTAGATCGCAACCCAGCCAGCCACTTTAGATATAGCTAAGAGTCTAGAATAATCTGTTCCCGAATAGTCTAGCCACAACAACTAGCGTCCAAGAGACTGCTGAAGGAAAGGGGATTACAGCTTCAATAATACATACGGAATAATAGTTATAAAATAGATACTTCGTGAGTCGGCAATCCTTGGCGATACGAGTTCATCTGATCAGTTCTTGACTCTCTCTGTAGACATTAAGCAGAACTTCAGGAGCACACTATAGCACTAAGATCTGCTAGTGATGCATCTCGAAGCCACAAGCCAGTCGTTTGACCACTTTCCTGCAGTATAGACCAAGCTATTGCTGCAAGCTTCAATAGTCTAGAGCGCGGTTTTTCTCTACCTCAGATATAGAGTTCCAGCTTAACTTGGAAGAGATGTGCGCGTCCTGTTGAGTCAACGCTAAATAGCTTGCTTGCCACGTGTCGAAGATGTCGTCGATTGAGCCGCCAAGTACTCGTAATGCTTTCAGCCACATTTAGAAGCGAATAAGTAATGTCAAAGCATTGTGCAACCCCCACATTGACTCAATTACTCTCCGTATGGGGTGGTATCCAGTATCGATGTAACGAGAACGGGGCTTTAATGACGATCGGACCAGATTATTCGAAATATACGAATACCAATTCTGACAGCTTGGAAGGATGATGGGGCAGTGTGCTGATCTTTCAGGCGGTTCTGCGATCAGCATCAAAGGAAGCGGGGCGATTACTTGTTATAGTATCTCTTTCGAGCGGTGTATGTAAGTTGGATCTGAACCCTAGATATCGTGATGACTTCCAAGGAACTCAGGTCTCTCGGTATACTTGATTTGGTATACCAGAAAGTTCAATGCGACCCCAAAGGAGGATTACTCTGTTGGAAGAAAAGCTATAAAGCGGGCTGAGGGTCCTGCTGCCTTCTGGCTTGATATCACAACCATTCAAACACAACTTCATTTACCAACTCTTCAAAATAACTCGACCCAGTACACAATGTCTTTCAAAGCCCTCCTTCTCACTGCTGCAATCGCCAGCTCCGCCCTTGCCGCCAACAATCTCAACTTCATCTACTCCCGCGGCGACTTCGCAACCGGCGGCCCAGGCGGCACCCAAACCGGCCACGACAGCGGCCTGACCATCACCGACAACACGGGCAAGGAGCTCTACAGCGAGTCCTACCCCGGCAACGCATCTCCCTGCGCCAACCCCAACATGGAGCTCAAGATCAAGTCGTCCTGCTGGGAGGGAGAGTTTTCCTTCAACTGTGCTGCCAGCGCCTTTGGAAGAATCAATGGCTGTGAAGTCAAGGCTGGGGATAACAAGTTTCCGGGAAAGGTTGACTCTGATGAGAATTTTACGGGGATTTCGGTTTCGGTTCAGGATGTTTGTGGAGGTGGATTTGCGACTGGTGGGGATTGTGGGGAGGGAGCTACTTTTGAGATTGCGTCTCATAACCCTTAAGTACAGGTGCTCATTACTGGGTTCTAGTGTCCAAGGACTCTTTGATTTCTTATAGGCTAAGGGAAATAGACGTGGGCAAGCGCATACACAGAATATCTTAGGAAAGGAAGTGCTCGGGCTCTCAATAGGGTCAATAAAAGTAAATGATGCCCAGTGTTCAAACAGATTATGTCACAGTATTTGCTCTCCTAAGTCGCTTTGACACAGGTTTTGATTGCTTCCCGCTGGGATTCGGCATCAAGGTCTTCCATTTCTCGCTCCATGGTTTTCTCCAAAGCATCCCAAGCTGCATGCGGTAAGTTTCCATGGATACTCCAGCCACCTCTAGAATCATCAATGACTCTTATCACAACCGGCTCCATGGTTAACTGCACTGGTCTTTCAACTGATACTCCCTCTCCAAATTTGGGACTCGAGAGGCCGAGATTCACAAAAGACGTAATGAGGCATCGCTGATTACCGAGCTTCACTTTCGGAACGGCAATGCGGCCTGCTTTACCGCAATTCATCCTGAAACCCATGAATGTAGAGACGTAGTCTGGATCTTTGAACTTCCCCACAGAACGGCGAGTTGTCAACGCTAGATCTTCGAGTGACGCTTTCTGAAGTGCGCCAGATTGAACACTCGGCATGACGGCCAGACCCAAAACGTTACCTGATACACCGGGCGTTGTCGTCTGTTATCTTGTTAGACTGTTCACGTCGTGGAGCAGTGAATCTAGCGGATGCTCACCCTACCTTGTAAAACCAGCTAGCAATGATGTCATTTCGTGAGAGTACTACTCCTTGGCCAGCTTTGGACCTTACCCGCGCAACCAGTCCCGCAACAAGCTTTAGGGGCAAGTAAGCCGTTCCAAATGTGCGCGGATAACGAAGACTGTAGATTTTAGAGACTAGCTTCAACTTCAATCCACCCCAAAGGGTGACGGCCGCCCACCCCGGAAAAGAGGAGGGAGAATTCTTCTGAAGAGTACTGATCAATCCATCCAAGTTGGGTCTGTCCTTTAGGTGCTCAGTCTCCAGTCTATAGTTGTCCGGATCGTGCGTACGCATGTCAGCATTCTTGGCGAGAAGGCTTTCCCACTCAGCAACTATCAGTTTCAGGGCGGGTGCATCCAGTACGACATGCTGCCATGCGACGCACATCAAAGTTAGGTCTTTGGCTATCACAATGTGAAGATGCATCAACCGCTCATTCTGGGTTACACACTGGTGCGCTGTTTTCGTGAAGGCTGCCAGAGGCTGTAAGCAGGGGATCTTACGAGGGTCGAATCGTTTAATAGAAGGGGACGCCGATCCAGGAGGAATGTAGTTGGGAAGAATCTCATGCAGGGCTCGATCTGGTGCATTGAACGTAGTGACCTTAAAGGGCTCGGACTGTTCCTGCGACGCTTCGGGGATATCAATCTTGAACTTGATCCGGGGAGTATCAGCGGCTGAGAAAAGTGCATATATAAACATGGAATAGGTATCAAGACTGGATCAGAATTCTCACACGTTTGTCTTTCCATGCCAGTCGCCCGGTCAGCCACGGAGCTTTGCGAAGAACTGACAGTTTGAGTGCGTTGCTCATCCGCTCGACATTAACATCTCCCCTGAGCGTCCATCCAAGGATCGGCGTCATGCTCCGGTAAAGCTAACAGTCATTTAGAACCTACTACCGAACAAGTTTGCACGGTCTCATAAGTTGACGTACCGACTCGCAGTCCCATATGGTTAAAGGGTGCGTAGTCTTTTCGCTAGTAGTTATTTGTCCATAGTACCTCCTGCTATAGCGAAAAGGACTTTGAACTCTGTCAGAATCTGTCATCCTGGAATGGTTTACCTCGCAAGCATGATGCATACTCATTTACAAGCTAGTTACTTACCGTTCTTGTGCTGTTTTAACTGTTTTCAGAATAGATGAGCGGTAGCGTAGTTTGAGACGCAAGAATAACATGATCGAGTTAAACAAGCTAGATAGCTTATTTTAATAGCACTGAAATACTAATAACATAGGAATCTAGAGGTTAAGACTAATAAGAAAATTTAACAGAGAATAGAGTCATAAGGAAAGGGAGAAGAGATAAGTAAAGGAGCATCCTATAGCAGTTAGCCCATTAACATAAGTCACTGACTTATAGCGAAGAGATAAGAACTTTAGAAGATGATAAAAGATCTCTGGCAGCTTGGGATCAAAGTTCGGATATGATTGGTTCATCGACGTCGATTTGTAAGATTCATGTCAATATGTCAGCATTACAAAGTCTTACGTTGAGGTTCGCAAAGCATTGATTGTGGGGTCAACGTCGCGATTTATTTCTGGCCCCGGCAGTTAAAAAGTATCTGGGAAAGCTTTAAGACTGTAGTATCTACAGAGCAAAGGCCACGGCCTGAAATAATCAACACGACTTTCAGTATATATCAGCGTTGCGAAAAGGCCTGACTGTCAAGCTCAACATAGCTATTCGCCTTCAGGAAGTAGAGTCAAGATCCAGCCATTGATCGCACTCGGCACTCGCATACAACAAGCAGGCCAGCGTGTTCACCTCACTTCCCACGATTTATTTATCGACCCAGAGTGCTCATCTAGTATAGAGTTTGTCCCCGCTGGTGCTAGCTCAACAGACTTTATAGCAAATAATCCTTCCATTAATCCTGGCTTGATGAGCCTTGAAGAAGGGGATTCTCAGCTCAAGCATACCATGATTACCAAGATGCTACAGGCATAATAAAACTGTTATATTAGCCGCGATCTAGAGACTGGAAGGCCTTTTGTTACATATTATCATTGCTAGTCCCCAGGATTTGCACTTGCTCATCATGTGTAGGCAACAAATGTTCCGCTTTTGATCATGCTTACGATTCTGAACTAGCAGAAGAGAGGTTGCCCAACTACTTGCCAACCTGGATAGCAAGCAGGGAGGGATGGTAGGATGTATGGCATATACAGTCAACGAATGGGTTACAAGGCAGGGGAAGGCTAGGAGAAGTGTTTATAAGAATGAGGGCTGATCTAATACACTTTCTGACTTTCTGACTAATTAATTAAATAAACTGGATATTTACTGTAAGAGAAGAAGATTCGAATATTATGGAATAGCCATACTAAACAAATTGCGCATGGACACTGATCTTATATACAGGATCGGAACAAAAGCTATTAGGAAGAGTATATCCTGGCTGCACCAATACCCAACTCCCACTGCATGTCCAGAAGTCCGCAATACCACCACCTGGCCAGTCGCAAACCAACTTATTATTCTGGCCTTCGGCGATGCTACAGGAAACCACCTCTTGTGCGTCGGTATCGATCAACGCCTCAGGAATGATCTGCAGGTAAGAGGAAGTGAAAACACCTTGAATAGTAGTGGAGATCATGGATTCGCCGGTAGAACCCGAGGGTCCGCTGACAACCGTGACTGCGCCTGTTGCTGGGTCGATCTTGAAGGTTGGGGCGAGGGCGGAGCTCGGAGTGAATTTCATGGACCAGAAGTTTAGGACTTGCTCGAGCTTACAGTAGCCGATGCCTCCGTTGAGATTTGGGTCTTGGCTGTCGTAGGTGAAGAGTCGAAAGGTTGGTTCAGGTGCAGGAGCAGCGGTAGTTGTCGCAGCGGCCGAAGTCGTGGCCTCAACGGATGTAGTAGTTGTGTCTAACGCCGCGCTGGTTGTTGTAGCCTCAGCAGTCGTTGTAGACTCGATGAGCTCGCCGGATGTTGAAGTTGCATCAACTTGAGTGGTAGAAGAAATATCGTCAAAAGTCGCCGAAGTTGAAATGAGGGTAGCGAATGTAGTAGATGAGCCAAGCGTAGATGTCACATCCTCTGAAGAGGTCAAGACATCGGAAGACGATAAAGATGGCTCAGCGGTCGAAGTTGTTTCGATGAAGGAAGATTCCGTGGCCGAAGACTGGACGCTAGAAGCGGTTCCGGTGCCTGACGAGGCGACCGACGAAGGGTGCGGTTTGCATACGCTCGCTTCAACAGCCCCCAGTGAAAAGAGCGCGAGGGCGCCAATAAACTTTGTAGACACCATAGTAACGAGAGACTGAAATGAAGGAGTGACGATACGTAAAGAACCAGAAACAAAAATCAACGAGAAATTATTTACTTGTAAAATGTGCAGTCCCCTTTTTACAGCTCAATGCCTGGGCATCTAGAGGTCTGTGTACTCATCGACCCAAAGTCGGTTAGCTTACCTCGCTTGCCAACGCTCAGCTGCCAATACTTTATTCAATATTTTGGCTTAGCAGGCGCCACAACCAATAGTCTAGCCTAAAACTCAAACTTGGTGCTTATTTACATACGCTATCGCTGATCAAGGCTGATCTCAACTTCAGGGCAAGCTATTCCTGTGAGGCCTGAATGCATGTGAAGAATGCGAGAAAAGAAAACCAGATGTAACTATACAGATACTTACGGGGGAACGGTAATACAATATATATTTCCCTAAATACTGGGATTTCTAGACTTTAAAACAGCCATATTACAGCAGAGACATATTTGCTTTGGTTTGCAGGTCCATCCAGGAAATTGGTGGCTGATGCGAGTACAGGGGGGATCCTGGAGATGGTCAAGTAATAGCGCGATTGATCAGGACCAGGACCGTGTTAACAAATAATTGGATTAGCCGAGCTGGAGAACTCCATACGAAATCCAAGCGCTTAACAAGTACTCCGTAGGTCTCTTGCAGTAACACGAATCCCTGTTTACCCAGGTTGACGGGAGCCAATTGTCGAGCATGGTAAGCGAAGCCTGGCGAGAACGCTAAAACCGGACGTAGCCAGCTTTTTGTACTTTTTTGCGCTTATTTGCCGCGACAAGGAATTTGCTACATTATTCCGACTGCTCCCAATGTCGGCGCAGTCCGGATTGATCCAGTCTCCGTGACCGGCCTCCCAAATCTACCGTCCCCACATGCTCTCGGAAGACCCGCGGGGTAGCGGGCGAGGTATATCCGAGCTGCCGTTGAATGTGTATAACTAACCTCACCTCAAACAACACTCAACTAAATAATTCTCCAAGTAAAATATCATCAAAATGTCTACAAGGAAAGGTCCATTCCGACTCGTCACAGTCAACACAGCGCCAGAGCGCGCAAAACGCCTCATCGGACGCTTGATCACCGAGCTGCAAGATGACTATGAGATCATCCACGTGGACAACTGTTCCAGTGAGTTTGGCAACGAGGCAATATGAGCAAGTTATTAATTAATTTAGGCATCGATGAGGTTGTTCCGAAAGTAACGGAGCACAAGCCGAATGTATTGGTCAGTGAAACATGACTCTGAAAGCTTATGTGTGAGTCTAACTTTGTTTCTCAGTTCTCGGCTTCTATGTGGTCTGCGGAAGAGGCAGAGCAGATTCACTCCTTGGCAAAGTCTATTGTGCCCGATATTAAACTTCATGCTATTCCGACGGGACTGCAGGTTGAGAGAGGACCGGATGCTATTGTTGAGTACCTCGTTGAGAAGGTCCCTCCTCTGCTGGATAGCTAGATCAGAAGGTCAAGCAGATATAGTTAAATACATTGGTTACCAGAAATATTTGGTATGTGTGTGTCGTTTTAACATCTTGTGTACTGAATCTACATTGCATATCAGCGTGAATGTGGCTGCCTAGCTGATGGCTCACATCACGCGCCTCACACACGAATGTGGCTGCCCACCGTTCCCCATTCCATCGCCGCGCAGGAAGGGTCATAGACTTTCCTTGAAAACTCAGACACGTCCCTCCAAGCTTCTCCCTCGCACATGACCAACTCTAGACCGCCCCATGTGAAGTGTTATATTCCAAAAGCTCTGTATTACTAGCACAATCAAAACCAGAGTGGTGTAGTAGGTACTGCCCTCCTCCGGATTGCGAGATCCGAACCCAAAATCCTGGCGTCCACCTGTTCAACTCCCTCCCTCTAATCACAAAAAGAGCAGAGACAACAGCAGCCCTCCGGTAGAAGAGCAGAGACAAACAGCAGTCCAATGCCCTATCCCCCTCTGAAAGAGCAGTGATAACAGCGTCTCTCCCCACTAAAAGAGCAGAGATAACGGCAATTAAGACACTACCACGGGAAAAGCTTCCCAGTCAACCTACTACACCACTCTTCATTTTTTTCCATTTGCATGTAATACCAGATATATCTTTTTGCCTCACATTTTCTATGACCTATAACTGACTGCCTGTTCTTGAAGTAAGACACCAAAGCTCAATGCACATCAGTCTCAGCCGTTAGCGGCCTGATGGATGACCGTGATTCCAAGATGCTCAGGAGAATACAATGCCAAGTTCTGCGTGCTTACATGGGCAATCAGCTATGTGTCTCAACTGAGACTAATGTATCCAGCTCACACCTTGGACATTTTGCCACGCTAATGCAATGCAGAAATGGTCCAAGGAATGGTGATGGATCTTTTGACACCCGTTGTCTGCTGGTGTCTCCATGAACATTGTGTTCTATTTTTTACCTTCGTAGCAGAGCCGCTCTGTAGCCTAAAGGCTCGTCGACAGAGCTGGTTGGTCGCGTGCCCCTGAGTCGCTGAATTGACTCATCCATCTCAAACAAACTTTGACAACATCCCTAGACACGTGCCCACCTCATAGATGACCAACACTGAGCACGAAACAAACCCTTATGTGCCAAAAAGTCTGTATTACCAGCACAACCAAATCACGAGTGGTGTAGTGGGCACGAGCAACAAACCACGAGCCTCGAGTTCCCGAACTCAAAAAGCGAGAGTCCATCGCTACAATTCCCGACCACGACAGACGACCACTGCGGGAAAGAACAGGATAACTGTGATATCTTTCCCGCAATACAACCATACATTCACTATAGAAAGAACAGTGATAACTGTAGTCCGAAAGAACAGTGATAACAGTATTAAATAAAAAAAAAAAGAGAAACAAAAAAGGGAAAAAAAAGGAAAACAGGAAAGGAAAGGGGGCGAGAGAGAACGAGAGAGCACGAAACCACAAGACACGAAAAACAACAAAAAAGCCTACTACACCACTCATCTTTTTTTTGCAAATTTTGAATAACAAATGATATCTTTATTTTTATAAGTGTCTATCATCAAGTGCCTGACTACTCGTTCTCAAAGGTATTTACCAATGTCCCGATATGTGGCAGGATCTCAACTCTGAACTCATCGCCATGAGAAAGAGTCTCCTTGGGGTTCCTACCCATGCCTACGCCGGCTGGTGTACCAGTGATGATGACGGTGCCTGCAGGAAGGGTTGTTCCTTGCGACAAAAAGCTGACCAGCTTGGGAACGCTGAAGATAAGATCACTAAATGGTGTTAGTAAATAAGCTCTTGGAAAGGCGGAAATGGTGGAACATACTCCAATGAGCAATCTTGCATGACCTTGCCGTTCTTCAGGCCCCGAATGTGAAGTTTGGAAGGATCTGGAATCTCCGAGGTAGACACCAGAGTTGGGCCTATCGCAGATTAGCTTTTTGTCGCCACGTTCAGGGACCAGGCATTACCGATAGGACAAGCTCCGTCAAAGCCCTTGGAGAAACACCACTGCGACTGGTTCAGTTGAGAGACTCGGCTTGAGACGTCATTTGCTGCTGTGAAGCCTAGGACGTAGTCCATGGCATTCTCTTCGGAAACGTTCTTGGCTGCTTTGCCGATCACGACGGCCAGTTCAGACTCAAAATCACCACTTCCGTCGTTTTGAGTGATTTTGGGGAGGAGAGTTGGAGCTGGCCACGGGTCACCAAGTGCTGTGTTGGGCTTACTACAAGATGGGTCAGATATAGTAGATGTGATGAGCTGGTGACAGACTTACAGGAACAGCGTGGGGATTGTTGGAATATCCATTTTGACTTCCTTCGCATGCTGAACGTACTGCAGACAATCAGTCTCAGTCTCCATCACTTCCTCAAATAAATGCACTTACATTCAATCCGATACATCGGATAGTGCCAACCTCCTCCTGCGCCAAAGGCGACAAGAGTCGCTCAGCGGATTCCGTGCGGTCTGTTCGGGAACCAGGCGACAAGACAGACCGTCCCGAAAAGACATTGACAGCGATATCTTTACCTTCACGAGATGCCAAGCCGACGTCTAGAGAAGCTTGGACAGGCTCTCCGATCAAGATGCTTGAGGGCGCTGATTTAGGAACGAAGCGCACAAGACCTGTTGCATCGTTGGCACAGAACAGCTCAGGCATTTGGTAGGGATCCACTTACGCTTGAATGCAGAAGAGGCCATCGTGAATACTCTACTATCTTTTGATCCTCAACTCGATATGCACTTTTTGGTATCACTTTGTACTTGCAATATTATTTACTCTGATGAACGAAGTCGCCCGCCAACTCCGCTATTATCTGCCGACCTCCCCTCCTGTATCGGACCCCGGATATCCCGCTCATCCACTCCAACCCCGCATTTGGTGATGCAACGGAAAACCCGACACCAATCAACAACCACCAGTCGTCGTAAGAAAGACGGATATTAGAAGCCAGAAACGTATGATACATCCGTTGTATTTTGAGGGGTTCGACTTGTTACAAATTGACCCAGACATTCATACTACGCACTGAGACCTGTCTGGATTTCGTTGTCACGAACGCAAGCATCAACATGACTTCTCAATCGGGCTCTGATGGGGCTTTTCGCCAGTATCTTCCTGACCTGAACCAGCCGCGCTTTCAGAATATGAAGAAGCAGGACTCTTATGAGTATGCTGATATTTTTAAGAGAGAGGGTCAACCGCCTTGGCTTCATGGACTGTACTTGCACTGGCGTGATTTGTTCCAGGAACCTTATAAGGGCATCACAAATGACGGTATGCGATTCCCTCTGCTGGTTTGAATCTGTCATGACAATCGGCTAACGCAAAGTAGGTGTCGTCAGAGATGGTTTATTTGAGCTGCAAGACGATGGTATACCCATCGACACTATCGTCGAAGCAGCGAATAGCGTCTGCGCCAACCTCAGCCAAGATCAGAAGCTCAAGACATGTTATCATATCGACAGCCCTGAATGGCGCTCATGGTCAAACCCCGAGTTTCTCCTCAGCGACAAAGGCATCCGTCTCGATGAACTCTCAAATGACCTAAGGTCAAAAACACTTAAAGTTCTGGAACTCACGCTCTCGCCAGAAGGTTATCAAAAAGCCCTCGGCGCCATGCGTGTCAACCATTTCCTAGGCGAACTCGTCAAGACACCCGCCATCATGAACGAATTCTCCTATAATTTCGTGCTTTTCGGTGAACCATCGACAACTCGGCCTTGGGGGTATTCATTCTACGGGCATCATCTCTGTCTGAATATCTTTCTGTACAAGACCCAGATTGTGGTGTCGCCGTGGTTCACGGGCGCGGAGCCTAATCTCATTGACGAGGGACCTTATAAGGGAACACGAATCTTGGACAGAGAGGAAAGTCTTGGATTGCGCCTGATGCAGAGTCTTTCAACAGAGCAGCAAAAGGCATCGCAGGTTTATAAACTTATGAAAGATCCTGCTATGCCTCATGGAAGGTGGAATCATGATGATCAACGTCATCTATGCGGTGCTTACCGCGATAACAGAATCGTTCCATACGAAGGAATTCTCGTGTCGGACATGTCAGCCGAGCAGCAGGATTACATCCTTGGCATCGCAAATGAATTCTTTCTTTATTTGCCCGATAAGGCGAGAAAGCTGCGCTTGGAACTGCTGAAGAAGTGGTTCCATGAGACGTTCTGGTGCTGGATTGGAGGGTATGGTGACAACGATCCGTTTTACTACCGGATCCAGAGTCCAGTTGTGATATTTGAGTTTGATCACCATTCAGGTGTTTTCCTGAACAATGAGGAACCTGCCAAGTTCCATATCCATACGCTCATGAGGACGCCGAATGGAGGGGATTATGGTATGGCGCTGAGGCCTTTGATACCAGGGATTAAGCAGGAGTTTCTTTGGGAGGGGTAAACTAGTCATCAAGGACATGGAATATGTTGAAGGTAGAGTTATGAGTATTTCATTAGTATTATTGTCCGACGTGGCGTAGTTGGGGGAGCTGAGACTGGGGACTGTGACTTAGAGCGATAGGCTAAGGAAAGCAATATGCCGCCGCCAGCATTTCAATACGTAATAGATTGTACCGTGACTGTTGGACAGTGGAAGTGATGTTGAGCGGGGTCTATGTAATGCGGCTAGCTGAGACGTGCCGTCATGCAGTGAGATTTCGGCAGCGTCCGAGCGTAGATACATACTACCATGAGTGTGCTTTAGGAATAGGGCTGGACAGCTGTGAGCTGAGCATACTCTGTTGACCAATTCTATGAGAGTTGGACTTGCATTGCCGACGTACTGTTCCTAGTTGCAGATATTGGAAGGCCTCAGTTTTGTTGGAACCACTGGATCAAGCTTCTTATTCGACAAACTTCGATACTCGGCCTTGACTGGAAATCCACCATTTTTTGCAAATGGATAGCTGAAGCCCTCGGGAGGGAATGATCAACGTCGTTCAGCTGGATCATAAGGATGCTTCTATATCATCTGAAACGCTGAACAATAGTATAAATGGCTTCTGTTGCGCCTCTGCTGTGTACGAACAAACACGACTCATCACACCAACAACACACTACTTCCATCAATCACCAAAAGAGCCATTAAAATGTCTATGATCAACGCTCATGACCTCGAAGGCAAGACCGTAGCCTTTGTCAACTTCGCAACCGGCACCGCCATCGATCTCAAAGATGGTACACTCCTCCGCACACTCTTCTTTCTCCCCCTAACCTAAAATTAGGCTTCACCAACCCTCCCGACGGCACCCCCTGCATCGGATGGCAAGCGCACTTGAATGAGAACCAGCAGTGGAAGTGCGTCAAGTACCAGCACGGTCCTGATGACCAGCCCCAGTTCAGACTTCAGAACGTCAGGGCTTCTGGACGTAAGTACCTCTACTGACCTCCTTGGAGGTTGTGATGCTGAATGTTGGACAGGAGCTATGGATCTGTACAATGGAAGTACTTCCGATGGTACTGAGATTGTTGGTTGGCAGTACAGCGGTTTCGGCGGGCATCAGCTTTGGTGCATTCGTCCTGTTGGATACTTCCCTGCTCATGGAACTATTGTCAAGTATGCCGACTTTATTGGAGAGCCTCAACATACTAACTAAAAGCATAGGATTGAGAACATCCCAGCTGGAACCTTTGTTACCCTTCAGGGCGGCAGCGCTCAGTACGGGTGAGTAGTCATTTCATTGTGAAAATTGGAAACGGTACTGACCACGGCTTTTCAAGTACCCGTATCGTTGGATCGCACGGATCGCTCGATGATCTCCGTACTGACCAGCTCTGGATTCTCAAGTTGATCTAATATAATCAGATGTCATATGGAACCATTCTCGGCTAGATCACCCGTACTTCAGGATCTTTGGTGTTCAGCTTTTGAGCGGACGAGAACTTGTCTACGCTCATAGCGATAGATATCTTGAACTCCATTCGAGAGGTCTACAGTAGAATATCAAGCTATTCCTACCTCTGTCTTCTCTCTTTGTCAGTGTGACAAACACCCTACTCAAAAATAAAACTCGACATGAAGCCCTCTTGACCTCAATTCATTCATCATTAAACGCTCCATAACACAACTTCTCGTATACCCCCACCAATTTCTCGTCTTCGACAGGAGAATCTGCGCAGCACGGTAAAAATGACAGAGCAACAAGAGAACCCTTGAATCTCCGTCACAAATCCAGCGTGCAATCGGTCCAGAACAAAGAACCGGAACTCCAAAGAATAGTTCCTCGATATCGTTGCTGATAGAAGTCATGTCAAAGGGCATCAGGCCGGTTGCAAGTGATGCGCAGCATAGAAGAGGCGACACACGCTGGATGAGGGTTTCGAAGACTGCGCGGTCGGACTGGGAGGATAGAACTATCGAGGCAGCGGGGTGATTGGGAGAAGTGAACTTGTCAGTAACATCGGTGATAACTTCTTTGAGATGTGTGAGTGACTGGTCATGTGTATCCTCCTCAAACGGTTCTTCTGCTGGAGGAGTCTTGGGGGAGGGATGCGGTATCTGATTCTCCATCCCAAGAAGAAGTCGCCATGCGCACGATGTCGGCTCATCACTCGTCGCGGGTAAAGTATCCCCTTGATACCGAGGATCATCCCAAATCTCCATAAACAAACCAACAAAACGCTCTGGATCATGACCCCGAGATACAAGAGCCTGTTCTATATGAAACCTCGGAGAATGCCGTGCGACGTCGGCGAAGATGCTCCCCTGGTCAATGAAGATTGGCATTGATCGAAACCACAGCTCAATGATCCCAGGCGTGAGGAAGAACAACTGATCTTTCGAGAGGTCTAATTTATTCTGGCCGTGGAGAAAGTTGAGGTCGAACCATGATATGTAATTGACGAGGAGGGCTGTTCCCATGAGAGCCTCGCAGTTCTGCTTGTTGAGTGGGCGGGACAAATTTTTGCGGAACAATTGCACGGTTTTGGCCATGAGATGCTCTGATGCATCCTTGTATCTAGTATCGTGGGGGCACAGTGAAGAAAGGTGCATTGCTGAAGTACAGAGGATGGCCGACATGACGAAATCTTCCTACTGTATGTCAGTAAGTGCAACAATTGTGAGATGGTGTCGGTACCTGGAAGGCTTGCTGCATCACAATGGGCCAGATCTGAGGAAATGCAAGGGTCGGCCGCGTTTCTTTATCCCAGTGGTGAAACAGCTCAAGATGCATGAGATTGATCCACGGAACCGGGTCAATTGCCTTGGCGACGACGGGAATAGCAACAGAAATAGGATGCGGCTGAAAACACTGCTCATTCCGGTGTAAACAATTCGTACAGGGAACTCTTTCATCGCACTACACGCCGTCAACTCAACCCTACCACAAAATGCCTAGGGTAATCGTACCTTTACTTTCCTGCGCTTGCAGGCATCGCAACCCTTCCGACTCTTCCGATGAGGCCGCTTCTTCCTTGGCTGGTCCAACGCCCCGAATGTCTGTATCGAGGGGGATTGGCCACTCCTTCCTGGAACGAGGATGGTATTGGAAAAGCGCGGGGATGACATTGTGCGATATGTTTTGGGAGAACGAGAGAGAGGAAGAGTCTGTGAAGGGGGCTTGACTTTACTGCTTCTCATTAGACGAGGGAGTCAGAGTGGAGACTCGTTTTCCCAATTGAGAATGCGAAGGGGGCTAGACTTGTTCGGGGATGCGAGATAAGGATGGAATGTTAGTGCATGTAAGACTCGGGCTATTTGATGAGGCTATTCCTATGCTTCTTGGAACAATGCTTCCATCTCTATATAAGATTCCCTCTCCTATATGGTAGTCCAGCATGTTATTATCAACTTTGAGTCACCGTCACCCGCTTTTACGCAGTAGCAGCATCTTCCGCAATGTCTTCTGTCCCGCCTGGAGGTCTGATCCTCATAACAGGCGCTAATGGCTACATAGCAAGCGTCGCTGTGCAAGTCTTTCTCCAGCGTGGCTATCATGTCCGCGGTACCGTTCGCTCCATCACAGCAAATGCCTGGATGAAGGCATTCTTCGGATCGAATTTCGAGCTCGTCGAGGTTCCCGACATCTCGACACCTGGTGCATTTGACGAGGCACTCCAAGGTGTAGATGGCGTGGCCCATATGGCTATGAACATGGACATGAACCCGCAGAACCAAGGAGTCATAGACGATACCATAAACTCGAACCTGTACCTTCTTGAATCTGCGGCAAAAGTCCTCAGCGTCAAGAGCGTTGTTATCACCTCGTCACTAGCTGCGTGCGCTCTTCCAACGACCGGCGAACCGTACAAGATCGATGCAACGGCATGGAACACCGAAGCAATTGACAAGACGTCAGAGCCGTGGGATGGTCAAGGGAACCCGAGATGGCATGGCATTGTCCTGTATGGAGCTGCTAAAGCACGTAGCGAACAAGCCGCGTTTGCGTGGGTGCGCGAGCATAAGCCATCATTTTCTTTCAACACGGTTGTTCCCAATGTGAACTTCGGTATCGCCATATCGCCCGAGAACATGAGCTACAGCAGCTCAGCCGCCGTCATAGACGGTATAGTGAAAGGCTATCCCGATTCGCCATCTATTCTACCATCGCAATGGTACGTTGATGTCGAGGATACGGCACTGTTGCACTTGGCTGCGCTGACGCTCGACGATGTTAACAACGAGCGACTTCTTGCTTTCGGTGGGAGATATTGTTGGACTGTGATTCTTGAGATACTTCATCGACGGTTTCCGGGCAAGGTTCTGCTAAAGGACGTTAAAGAGTCAGCTGTGGATGCAGGAGAGGTTGATAATAAGAGGAGTGCTGATGTTTTGAGGAAGATGGGGAAGTTAGAGGGTTTATGGGTTTGGAAGAAACTCTTGTCAAGGCGGTGAAGACCATTGTTGAGAACAAGGGAAAGAATTTATCCAAGACGCGGATTGATTTGTACTACGACTCTTTAGCAAAAGCATAGATAAGGGAGAGAAATACCAAGATAGGTAATAAATGCTTACTTCTCGCGTATCAATTCTCAAAGTCAGTCCCACTCATGAAAGAAAAGGGCTGTACGATGACTCGCGACAATATTACAGACGCTTCTTACTTGTATTTAGTCACTCCAAAGGGAGAACTCAGTCAGGAGCAGCAACAAGTGCTCTGATGAAACGAATCACCAACTACAGAGAAGGGAGAACATCCTACAATTTGGAACTCTTTGGAGGCCAACTCATTCAGCCTAGGGTAAGTGATATGATGTCGGATGACTGCGAACTCATCCAGCTTACATCGGAAGAAGGCAATCTGATTACCGCTCGAAGGAAAAACCACAATGAGAAGATACCTATCGCTCGTGATGCTACGGTTCTGAAAACCTGTTCCATCAGGGAGGTTAGTTGCTCGCTTGATCATCCTCGCTCCCGACACAATACATCCACGGATTCTCCCAACGCTGATGCCTCCGACTTGATTTTCCCTGTGATTCACTGCGGATCAGCAATGCATAATGCCATCCGATCGATAGATTAATTTGATGTCCCGACAGTCTTGCATCAGTTGGTACTTTTGACAGTGACGCGCGACCTCCATTATCCCGAACCGCAATCTCGTCATCCAACCTGACGATCTCGATGTCAAACATACCGTGATACATTCGGTCTTCCATGTCCAGAAGCTTCTCGTGACAGTGAATAACATTGTTGACAGCAAGTGGAGAAGTCCGTATCCGTATTTCCCCAGACCTGTCCTGTCTTGTCGTCCACGCATTCTACCCCGCACGTTTTCTCAGTCGGCAGCTGTAGTGCGGAGCCGACTCATGAACCCTGCCAACCATGCTGATCTGCACGAGCCTTGCCTTATCAAGCTAGTCCCTAGATTCACGGAGTCGGCTCCGACTTTACTTCGAATTTCTTGCTCCAAGGGATATTCTTTGAGCTAGAAACCTTAATGTGTAGATCAATAACAAAACTAGGAGGGAGGATACTGACCCAGAGATGTTGAAAAGATGCTAACGATATAGATTGGGATGAGTGTGAGATGTAGGAAGAAGACGACGACGAGGGCAATTTCGTATCACAGCATCCCTGCCCATACCATGTAGCATTTCACACGGCATATGCACTACACTGACACAAACCAACTCCTCCCCTTCCATAACGCCATGTGGTTTTTTTCCCAGCGTTAACTCAAGCCCAAGCCTCTGCGTAAACAACAAACTTTCCCCGTGGGGTTGCATCTCCCCCCACGGGGATTAAATCCGGCGCGTCTAGAATTAGATCTCTACCCAATACCACCACCCAGGCAGGGACCAGCACCGCAGCCGATCATGCAGTTTGCTACAGTGGGCATAGCGCACCCTGAAACACCCCAGTGCCGAAACTGTTGAGCTTCACACAAGTTCCCTCGTCTAGACTTGATTCAGAACGTGGCTTTTCCGTGGCTTCCGTGACAGAGCCTCCTGCTCTGAGCTTGACACGGGAACCGACTGCCGGTCAGTACTTTTTACTCTGCAATGTACATATCTTATGTCCGGGAACGTGAATCATAGCAGGTAAACGTCTTGGTCTCAGGTACATGATCCCCGGGGCAAGGGAGCTTCACCCTAATCTCCAACCCCAGCTTCCCCAGATTGCCATCGTGGAGACAATCCTCTGGAGTACATATTCTGGGTCGTGCCATCTTCTCTCTTCCTCTCTTCACTCCACTGTTTTTACCCACACATTTTCTCCAGTATTTACCACCGATCAACATGTCTACCTCACCTATCAAGACGTACACCACCGAGCAGGGCGCTGATCACCTGGAGAGGGCCCATACTACGGGGAGTATCTCGATGTCTCCTGAGATGTTTGAGCAGCTGTACTTGGCGCCTCATAGTCGAGTGAAGGGGGATTTGCGGCAGAAGCTGGGCAATCCGACGCCATTGGGTAAGACGCCATTAAAGATGTCGCTTGTGATTTACTGACGCGTTGATTAGCGCTGGGAGGATTCTTGCTTTGCACGACTCCTGCTTCTATGGCATTGCTTGGATGGCGAGGCTCAGGAGGCTTTGGAGCAGGTGCAAATGTGTAAGTATAACTGCATTTCTTCCAGCATTGTTGATCTGACCACTTCATAGCGGCGCTTACTTTTGGTTCGGCGGTCTTCTCATGCTTCTCGGCAGCATTGGCGAATGGGTACAGTCCCCTCATCCCTCGAGCGATTTCTACAAACCAGTCTTCTAACGAGCAAAAGATTCTAGGAAATACCTTCCCCTCGGTCCTATTCGGCCTCTTTGGTGGCTTTTGGTTCACCTTTGGCTCAACCATTGTCCCAGATTATAACGCTTACGGCCTCTACTCCAAAACTGGTGTTGTTGCGGACGGTTTGAAGGAGGGAGAGTTCTACGCGACATTCTCGTTCTTCCTCATCTCAATGGGTATCCTCTGTGCCGTCTTCGCGATCGCTAGTATCCGCACGAACGTGGTGTTGTTTACTATTCTGGTTATCCTGGTCCCTTGCTGTAAGCTGCCCGACTCCTGCACGTGTCCTATCGCTGACAGTTCCTCACTACAGTCGGCTGCCTGTCTGCCTCGTTCTTCGCTGCTGCGACTGGTGAGACTGCTAAATCGCTTACATATCAACACGCTGGTGCTGCGATCCTTCTCGTGGTATCGCTGCTGGGCTGGTACATCTTCTTGAGCCATATTCTCCTGTCGGTCGACTTTCCTTATACTCTCCCTCTTGGTGATCTCTCTTCCAGAATCCCAGGTGCCACCAAGGTCAAGAAGGATAACCACTCGGAAGAGGAGAAGGTCTAGGTCATTGTTGGTATAGGTAGCATAGTGGCCTCACTGTAGGCCTTTGTTTGCAACCAGGATGCTGAATCCTGAGCGATGATGGAAAGGACAAAATTGTGGAAGAAGTATTAGCATTAGTTTAACACATACAACATTAAGAAGACTGCTGGAATAGACCAGGTAGTAAATAGTGGCCTAGGATAAAGCTTGCTTCTCATTTAATTGATACCATAAATGCTCGACAAGGTTTACCAGATGTTACATGACAGTCGCACCATTCGAGCCAGCGTAGTAATGCAAGTGAAACCTGGAGGATCAGAATTGAGTTCAATGCTACGATTATCCTCTAAAAGGATAGAAGAAGTTACACTGTATCGTCACGATCATTCTCATATGCCGTCCACGGACAAACGGTATCAGTTCCGACAGTTTGTTTGCGTGATCCACCCCCATCCCATTCCCCGCAAGGACTGGGGAACACCAAATCCACTAAACCTCCAAACCAACCAATAACACTCACACCAATTGCAGAGGCTTCCACTAACGATGTCGTTGACTCGTAAACGGGCTAGCGCCGTGCGGGGAAAGGGGGCAGGTCGGTGGAACGGCCCTGAATATCTATGGACCAGTTTCTCTCATCCAGTTTCTTTCCTCTATTCTTTTCCCCACTGACTCTCTTCTCGCACTATCTCTACCCAAGCTGTTGGAACTCTAGCCTTGTTAGACCCTCTTTTATTACCCTGGTAGGAAACGTCTGTTCTCAGGTGCAGCATGTCGGAGCCGAAAGTTAGGAGGCAAAATCACTCCTGCGAGCATTGCAGGAAGAGTAAGAAGGCGTGCGATGGGTACATTCGCAATGAGAAGTCGGCAGTTTCGCCTGATGCAACGTCGCCCACTTCTGGGTCGCAAATCTGTGAGTTCTAGCGATGCATACTATCCACCAGGCATTGACCATGTCGTTTTGTTAGATGGAGGATCGGAACCTGGACTCAAGTCCTGCTCGTACTGTATCAGAACCAAGAAAGTATGCAGTCTGAACCCACAGTGGGGAAAGACTCGCTCAAGATCTCGAGTTAGTGAGACTGGGTCAAGCATCACCAGTACCTCTGACAGCTCTCAGAGCAAGAGGAAGCGCAATGAGTCTCCTGCCACGACTACTGCCCCTTCGATCAACGCAAAGTATTGCGACATCACCGCAGCAAACATGCTGCAGATGATTCAAGACTCTACACCAGGGCAAGGTTTATCCTGGAACAACCCCTTCACCAACACAGATATCCCATCTTTTCTCTCCATGGACCCAACCCTCGATGCTCAAAGCCTAGCGATGAGCTTCTCTAGTCCAGAGAGTGCTTCGCAGGCAGTAGCGCAGGAGGGTATTGATGAGTCGCTGCCTGAACTCACAAAGCAGACTTCACATGCAGCAACCGACGCCCTGGACAACGCGACATCTTATTCAGGCTCACAAGACTTTGACATCAACAATCTCTGGGACTTGGACTTCTCAGACATTAACTCTGCGCCTCTAGAGACATTATCATCCACGGAATCTCCGGCATATGGACACAAGGCAGTTCAGGTCAAGCGCAGAGCCCGTTTGCCTTCGAATGACTGGTCTGGATATCCCAACTTCTCGCCATCACCATTCACTAGCGACTCTCTCATCATGCAGACCTCCAATCGATATATGATCACCGAGAGTCTTCTTCAGATATATCACGACGTTCTTGAGAATAACCTCGCTTGCTGGCTAGCCGAAGAGAATTGCCCTTACAAGTTACAAGTTGTCGCTCGAGCTAGTCCAGCACCAGAACCCAAGCTAGGTGCAACTCCAGGACCTTCCCGACAGAATCCGAATCTTCCACCAGAATGGGGCGCTGCCTGGTCGAATAGGATGTATCGTCGCGTCGTGGAATTAGATCGAGCTGCGCAGTCAGCGAGGTTGATCAATCTCACACGGTCCGAAAGTCAAGCAGCATCTCGAGTACTAGACCTAGTCATAATGGCGTTCACAACACAATGGGCTCAGGGAAACCGTCGACAAGAAAGATTCTCTATGGCAACGAACGACTTTGCGACAGAAGCAGATGACCTAGCTGATGCTCTAAATCAAGAGTTCGAGGAGAGTTTACAGCAGTCTGTGTGGGAACAAGCAAAGAGGGCACTTCAAGACGTCGTTGATGTCGAGTCATATCGTGTCATATACGCTGAACTCATCTTTGGTCTGACACAAAAGCCCTGGGCTAGTGATGAGTACCAGCAAAAGTCCTTTGGATCCAAGAAAGAAAAGAGTGGCAAAGGCATCAAAGAGAATGCGATGCCAGAGATTATTGAGATCATGTCGCAAGAGGGACCTCACATATACCTTGAACGGGCAACGAGGAAGATTCACGCACTCAAGTTCCGATTTGAAGCTAGTGAATCTGGCTTCACGGAGACTAGCAAGAAATATGCTCCTCGAAGATTGACAGAGGAGAACAGGCGGACCATTGGGTTACTCTACTGGCTCGCCGTCATGTTTGATACAGTCTCTTCATCAATGAATGAACGACCGGTTGCACTAGCTGATGAAGACTGTCAACATGAAGATGCAGAGCAAATACTTGCAGACAGTATGCGGGCGGCTCAGAAGAGCAGAAGAGGGAGTCAGCGATGGGAAATGGAATTGTTCATTCAAGATGATGCAGCCAAACCAACAGTCGGAACACGGTGGCCATGCTCATACGACGACGCCATGCAAATGGTTGCCAAATCAGCGCCCGTCAAGATCCTAATCTATCGACACTTGTCATATCTGCAAAATGCGCTGCGAAAACGAGAGTGTCCACAAGCCATTGAGGAGATCATCCAACAAACCACCCTCCTGTACCGGTACTGGAACATGACGCACGGTGCCTTCTTCCGAGATCTCATAAGGCATTACGACACAGTCCCACCACGAATTAGAAGTTGGTTTTTCTGCATAGCAGTACCATGGCATCTCGGCGCCCTCATGCTCGCAGACGTCCTTGAATTCATCGACAAAAACAACTACGGCCTCGACCAAGCCCGTCAAAAGCGACTCAGCGGCAATGTCGCAGCACGAATCCGCAAAGCCAGCGCCATAGAACTCGCAGACCTGGCACAAGTAACTACACCGCGATTGTTTCAAGAAGCTGGTATAAACGCCGCGCAACTTCCAGATTATCACTTTGCAGTCAGTGAAGGGCCGTTATTGACGGAACCTTGGACTGTTATCCTTGTTAGGGGATTTACGAAAGCGTGTTTGTTTCATTTGGATATGGCGGATGATTTTCAGCAGCATGAGGGGGATTTATTGGGGCATGATGATAGTGAAGATTTTCAGGATAGTTTGAGGAGGGCGGAGTATTGTATTAGAGCGCTTTGGTGTCTGGGGAAGAAATCGGAGATGTCGAGGAATATTACCAAGGTTTTGGTTGGGGCGTTACAGGAACTGCAGATATGACTGTCTGAATATTTGGGTTTCCCGAGATGGCATTAGGCAGAGCGATAATTGAAGCTTGTGATAGTCAAGCTTTCGTGTCCGGACCCAGAGCCTTAATTCTTCTGACCCAGCGACTGTGAGTGATAAGAATATTGGGGCGAGCCGCATGAGTACCCAAGTGATAGGCCCCGCTTGCTGATGTGTTGTACCAATAGCGAGCAAGGCCAAGACTGCCTTTGTGTTGAAGTGCCTATCGAGTTCGTAGCAATTGGCTCAACTCTGCAATGATGCATGAGCTGAGGGCAGGGTTGTCACATAGGCGGCTAGGGACATTAACCCACTGGTTATCTCACCCCACAGACCTCACAAAGCAAAAATAGCGCAGGGATTTATCAGATCATGTTTAAAGTGATCGCTGGATGCGTCTCATTCAACACGTCGATCTGGCATTCACGTCAGTTACCAAGGATTTTGACAACCCGCAATGTCCGAAGAACCCCAAGGATCGATGAACGACAGATCAACGCAACTTGAGCTCCAAGCGAACTCAGGTGCCCAAATAACAGCGGCGCCTGAGCGATACAGTGAAACCGAAAGCTCGGGGCCTTCACAATCTAACATCTACGATGCCCGGATAGCTGCATGGCGAAACCCAGTTCTAGAAAATGTTCAGTCTTCGAGAAAGGCTTCCGACCAAGCTGGTGATACGCCAGTCCGACCAACTGAATCCGCAAACCAAACTGTGCAATCGGTCCGCAGTAGGGCTTCTTTGGCAGAAGATGTTGCTGTTGCTCAGCCTCGCTCCTGCCAAGATGTTGTCCGTGAAAACAAGCGTCTATCTCCGCACCTAGAGAGCATCCTCCTCGAAGCAATCAAAAATAAGATACTTGTCATGCTTGGTGTTAACACAGAACCTGACGACCCTCAAGACATCTACATATCGGGATACACACGACTCCGCTTTCAATTTGACTATGGCCCAATAATAGTGGAGATAGATTCATCGAAAACTCGATCGGCACGTGAAGTTGCCTTAGTCGAGACAACATTCCGCGACTACTGGCCAAAAATACTTTTCGGTTCTGGGGTAAGGCAATTCATCATTGAGAGTGACGGCCATAGTCCCGCAACGGAAGCTGGTTGGTCATCAGTTGGTGAAATGTATCAAGATGATCTCAATAAATGCAGGGCATCTTCACGCCGGGAACGCATGCTCTACCTCGCTAAAAACGACACGACATTTTCACAATTCGAACGCATTACCTACTTCGGTTATGAGAGTCTATGGCATAGTTGGTGCTATGAAGCCAGAGAACGACTCGTAAGTTTATGTCAGTACTATGGTGGTATAAAAACTAATATGATTAGCGACTAATGACTATGGATACTGTGAATGATCCTGAAAGCCTGGATTTCCGATATTGGCCCAGAGGCAAAAAGACGTAAGTTGACAAAGAACAAATCCTCTCTTAAAACTTCGTTGCTCTGTTTAGGAGAGTTCATAGTGACTGAGAGTCTTATTAGCTATTGTGAGCCGGAATGGCAACACATGCGAGACCAGTGCTTCTCTTTAGACGTTCTTGGTTGCGTGTTAAGCTACGACGAACCCTTCAGTAAACCACGGGAGGGTAACATCTTTCAACTAGGATATTCTTTATCCTTTTTTGATCCAAAGTTTCGAGGAGGATACGATATAAATTGCGAGGATATTAAACAGAATGCCATTCATTGGCAACTTCGGTATTTCAAACCTGATATTGTTAATATTGGTGCCCCCTGGCTGCACTGTCTCTTAAGCAAGCGGCAGAGCGCGTCCATACACCATAGGTCGCAGACAATTTCGTTCCAAGAGAAGCGTGCGCGAATCAGCTTCCGAGTGCAAAGGAACGTTCCAGGCCTCTTCAGCATACTAGTTATAGCCGATGAGAGTATGTCTCCGCCCGCAAAAGACCCTTTGGACGTCGACAAAGGTGAAGCAGATTGGAGACTCTATGGTCTCCAGGCAAAAGAAAGAGCAATTCCCATCACACACTATCTCTTCGAGATCTGCAGCGTTTTTGAAAGATGCATGAAAGCCTGGGGCGAGACACTCGACGCCATAGACCAGATGGCTCAGGTAGATGTAAGCACAACAGACGCCGTTTACATTCCCCTCTGCACGAATATGGATCATATCTGACATAATTCATTAGTTGGACGACTTTGATGACGAGTCACGAGTGGAGGACCTAATGTTTGACAAGTCTTTCGAACGATCTAAAGACTACTTCATTGCTCTCCAGCTGCTGAGGATCGCTGACGAGTGGCTTGATGAAGTTTTGCCCAGTCTCAAAGAACTACGAAATAATCCCGATCTAAGGGATCCTGCCTTCTGCGCTACCGAAGCAGAAGATAACTTCAATGCTGCAATTAGATTTATAGACGAACGGGGTGGTGCGATTCAAAAGCGAGTCCGAAAGAAAGTCGATGAGATCAACAGTCTTCGGGATGGTGTACGCTTATGTCACCTACTACTGATACGGGATGTTGCTAATACTTCCTTACAGTTGTTCAACGCCACATCCCTTCGAGAGTCTACAAAGGCCATGGCGTTGAACCAGGCCATCTACGTCTTCACCGTTGTTACGGTACTCTTTACGCCAGTCAGCTTCTTAGCGGTACGTAGCACACGCGATAGGACTTCAGTAACCGAGCTAACAAGCTAGACGTTTTGGGCTTTGCCGTTCTTAAACAACCCAACAGAGGGTACTGATGTCGTCCCAGTGCCTGCAGCCTTTCGCAACAGCTTTATTATAATGCCCATCTTCACGTATGCCCTGGTCATCGGCGTAGCGTGGTTAGTCGGACAACGCAACAGTACCCTTGCACTGTTGGATCTACTAAGACGATATTGGAGAAACTTGCGGAAGCTTATGGAATCTTTATGGAACTCGCTTCCCCAGATGCCCTGGAGACGAAGCAACGGTTCTTCTTACCTGTCTGACTAGAGTTTGGTGGATAAGGCAATCATGAACTGATATATAGCATAAATCGTCATGCAATTTATAGTTTAAACTTCTTCGTGTCTTCACCTAAGTGTTTCTAAGAGCGAACGCCATTCACTGATCATGGCAGTTCACCCTATCTGAATAGTGAAAACCCACGTTCTTCGTGATCAAACTCCCCCGTGACCTCCGCGATATTGAACTGGGAAACCTGAAACGCGGAGGAAAGCGATAGTAGACTCATGGGCTTGTTATCCGACATAATGTTCGAGACTTTGTCTGGAATTCGCAGGACATGGAGATGAGGGAAGGTCCCAGTACTGCTCGACTGGTGATGATCTTTGAGCTTTTTGTAAGCTTCATTGAGAGCTCACTCCTGGCCATCCTTTTCGCCGATCGCATACACCAAGGATCCTTAGATTTGCTGTGCTAGTTGGATATTGGGCTGGAGCTGGCTGTGATCAACCGTCTTGGTGTTTTTGGCCTCGACAATGAAGGTAGTTCCGTCTTCGTTGTAGGCCATATCCAGCTCTCGGTATTTATTACCTTGCAAAGTAACAGTGATCATTTGCGAGCTCCCATTCAGACCCTCTCGTTTCTGAGCATCAGTGAGAGGTCCCGAGATCTGATTGCCATGCATGATCTTATAATCCTGGACGAGCTTGTATGCCGTGAAGATCTCATGGTACAAGCCTCTGTCAAGCTTGCCGCCGGCGTGAGACGAAAGGCCCGCGTTGAAGATGTCGATCATGATATTGATACGACCCCTCGGGTCCTCTTCAGTTGGAGGAACGCTGGGATAGACGATGGCTGAATTATGGCTCGACATGCTGATGAAAAGATGATGAGAGGATTTATCCGCAAGCTGAAATGAGGGGCTTTTACTACTCTTTGTGTAGATCTGCAGAAGGCTGTATGCATGTAATACCAATCATATCAGTCTTGCACTTTGAAGATGCATATTGCTGCCTGATCATGCCATGAGATGTGTACATGGAGAGATAAATGTGTTATTTGCAATTGAGGTTATAATAAGGAGCTCATAGTCACCAGATAGAACGTCTTTGTATACAAGACAAATTATTTAGGTTAATGGCGAACACCCATCAAGCGTGTCTTGTAGATAATACTAATGCTTATTGGCTGCCGCTTTCAGGTTATAAATAATTAAAATCTGGTATAATCCACAGCCCAGTATCTGCACTAAAGTCAAATGCATCAAGTCCGGTACTGGGTCTGATAGAGTTCTCAGCCATTTCCCTATGACTAGATTCTCCCTGAAGATGTGTTAAAAGACCACTCTGGGGACCATGCTCATCACTCTGCTCTGCCGCGCCATGTGAGACTTGTGAGGGAGCCGATTGCTGGTACGAATCTGTTTCCGATAGTGATTCGTGGCATTCGGAGAGATAACACATCTTGATCGCTTCCCAGCCCGCGAGTGCATCGCCATACCAGCTCCGTAGATGCTCCGATGAACCCATCCCCAACGATAGGTCCTTCACTCGAAGTGAGATGGCATCGATATATGTATCCAGCTTTATGATAGAGCGCGCGGATTCGATGGTCCATCCTTGGGTCTGTATCGATAAAGATATTGAAGCCGTGAGGAGGATGGAGTATCCCAAGAAAGCCCAATGTGTCGAGGGTAGGCTTGGAATACTTTCGGGAGGAATGGCCAAGAATGTATCGAAATAGCCCTTTGTGCTTGTGAGCGCGTCCATAAGAATACGGACCCGAGCCATGGAGAAATCAGTACTTGGCGTCATCCCGGACAGGCACAATTCCCGGACGAACGCTTCTAGAAGCCAGGGCTAGATTCGCTGGCATGCTGACGGACGTTTAGCCAGATTATCACTGTCGAGCACGTTTTCAATGTTTTACTCACGATCTTGGGTGAGTGAAGATGGGAAGCGGAGTCGCCAGTCGTGCATTTTGATGGCGAACGGATTGAGGTAGACCTGTATCTGCTGCTCACCCATGAACTCAGTCTGCTGGATATCGGTGTAGTTGAAGAAGGTATATGCTTTCTCGGCCCCGCGAGCAACCTCAAGATGGAAGACAAGGTCTAGGTCCGACGACGTTTCTTTAGCGGTAGCGAGGGAGTGGGCGCATGTGTATAGATAATCGTTGTAGATTAGCGGACTTGACTTTCGAGTCATTATAGAATACCTTTGTATATAGGTCAGCAGGTTGAGCTCGGCAAGATTCGTCTACTAACCAGGTAGTCATTTGATAGTAGCCTAAGTAGGCACGCCTAGCATCGGGATCCCAAAGTTCCGTATCAACTGCCGTCAAGCCCCCTGGTCTTTCATTAAAGGTCTCGACATTCAACTGCTAGTGTTTGTTCTTTCCAGGCCTCTGGGTATAACCAAACTCAACCGCTATTGATGCTGCAATGGACGCAAGACGGTAGGCTTGTTGGGTTTTCGGCGTCGTGTGCAAGTGGATCCTAAAGAGAAGCACACATCAGTAAGCAGATGCAGAGTGGTTAACAAGGAGTGTTTGCTGACCAATTAAGGTACACCATTAATCCCCTCAATAGGTCCATATCTCGGTCACCTTCTAGGACCAGCTTAGTACCCAGTGCCTTGAGAAATACTTGATTGAGATGATCCTGCTTGTCTCGCATCTTCCACGAAGATGTTGCGAGGATAGCCAGCAGGAGAATTGGGCTTGTTTGTGTAAGGGCGAGTGACGTTACAGCCTCCGGTATAATCACATAAGGGAACTTGGTAGCGAAGGCGTCACGATAGTCAGCGACCAAAAGGCCCGCCTGCTGTACGGTGAAAATATCGTAGATCATGGGGTCAGTAGATTGCTCAAAACTTGGAGAGAAAGTCCCCAAGGACGGGGGTTCTTTCAAGTTATCGAGGTTCTGTGGCTGGCCTGTAGGGGCAAGTGACATGCCCGCCAATAGTAGTCTAGTCCATTCTAATGATCCCAGTCCAATTAATGCCCTGGCTTGTTCTTTTAGGCCTTGTCGATGAACTAGTCTACCCTTGAGCAAGTATGCGTTTCTTATCAGACTACTCCCCCGAGTAGGCGTATTTCGAGTGCTTGCGAATGGCGGCACCGTATTTATAAAAGACGATGGGAATGAAGCAGCAAGCTAAAGCAAGGAATCCGAGCAAAGACGATGCCCACCTCGGATTGAGATTGTGATACCCATTCGAGTAGTTAGTATTTGATCGGAAGATGATAGGTTCATGGCGTCTATAGGCATACATCTGCGTCGTGAAAAGAACAGTCGATCCACCCCAAATCGAACGAAGAAGTGTCTTGGCAGCGAGCGCTGAAGCTGCTGTGTGTTGATATGCATCTACAATGTAGTTCTTTTGACGAATCCGATGCCTATTGGAAGACCGGCAAGACATGGTCCGACCCATGTTAGGTTATCGTAAGAGGTCCATGCAAACTAGAAGGGAGCGTAAGCATGAGCCGAAGCACAAAAGGACATGTATAAAGACGAGCGTTCCATCCATCAGTTAGTAGGGTGAGAGCGCGTACAAACTCACGATGAAGACACCGATTGGGATCAACCAGCAACCCCAGATCATAGGAATCAATCGGAGCTCAGGCGGTGGATGACAGGTGTGCTGCGACCGAAGTTTGTTGTAGTGTGCGTTCACAAAGGGTGCGCCGATGAGGCCGACGACGATGCCTCCTGATATGGGGATAAACATGAGCCCTGCGATTCCAGGCGAGTAGCCTTTGTCCTCTTCAAAGACAATCGGGTACCTAGAGATTATCAGCAATGCTAGAAAAAGAGATCGAAGGGATGAACATACGCCACGAAGAACATGTAAAGAAGACCATACAGAATAGCGGCATAGATAGCGAACAGCGTGACAATCGGCTCTGTCACCAGTAACCTGAGAGAGCGGGCAAGATAGATCTGTGCAATTTCCCCAAACGTGTGCTGGGCAAATTCGTGCTCCGCAACGTAACTATCGTCCCCAGTCTGCTTCCGAAGCTTCTTGGCTCTCTTTTCGAGAATCACAGGGGCATACGTTTCGGGGACAAGGACGACCATACACACAAAAAGGAAACCACAGAGAATAAGTTGTAGCCAATACAACCAGCGCCATCCCTTATTCTCGTACACGAAGCCGCCGATCATCGGACCAAGAAAGAAATGAATTAGCTGGAACAGGAGCCGTGAGAGCTGTGCTCCTTCTTACCCATGATCGGTCCCAGGAAAGGGGCAGCACTGAACGCTGTCATTGAAACTCCGCGCTCTTCAGGTCGCCACATGTCTGCGAGGCTACCGCCAATCTAACAAGACGATAAATTAGAGGTATTCAGCGGGACACAGATCTTCGATAGGACTTAGATATATAAGGCGCGTAATATAAGCTATTAGCTATAGGGGCTATTAACTTAAAATAATACTTTTATTAAAATTAATCTAGGTAATATATTAACTATTTAATATAATTACCTAAAATTCGCTTTATAAGCCTATTTAATAATTATTATATTTAATATATAAAGAAAACTTTAAATACTTTCTTTAAAAAAATAAAATAATTACTTTAATTTCTATTATAGCTCTTTAATTTAATATTATTAAAAATAGTTATTAAAATATAAGCTTATATACTTATTAAAAAATAGTTATTAATTAATAATATTTATAATAAAAGTATTTATTTTATAAAAATAACTTTATTATTAATATAGCTATAATAACTATAGCTTAAAGAATTACTTTTATTATTAATAAAAAAAAAACTTAAAAGCTTATCTATAAGTATTATTTTTAATAAAACCTTTATATTATAAAATTAAAAGTAACTTAGCTTTAGTTAATATTATTTTATATACTATAGCTATAGTTTTAAGGCTTATATATAAGATATAAATTACTTAGTAATTTGAAAAAGAAAAGTCATTATAAAAGAAAGGTTAAATAGACTAGCTATATAAGTTAAGAAGTTAAAGGTTTTAAAAAATATATATATATATAGTAACTATATAGTTAGCTATAAAGGAGGAAGAGTTAAATAAATAAAGGTTTTAATAAAAATATATATATAGTAGCGGTATTATTATTATTTAGAAAAAAAGGTTAAATTAAGGTTAGGGAATATTAAGTTATAAGGTAGCGAAAGATCAGTTATAATAAAGTAATTCTAACACAATTTCGATAGTACTTACATTTGCAACAGGCACACTTATAGCGATGCCATCAATGGCCCGACACACCAGCAGCATCTCGATATTCTAAGCCACGGCACACGGGACTATGAAGATGACCGCCATGCCAAATGTCAGTACATAAATGATGCGTCTCCCATAGAGTTCCGACAAGGGACTAAACACAAGAGCTGTCTCGCTGTCAATAAACTTGTCTACCAGGGGAGTAAAAATGTGTGAACCTACGTCCAATGCCACAGCCGTACACGATGAGAGTAATGTTCAGTAAAGCAACTTCACTAGACGTATCGAAGCACTCAACAACACCGGCGATGCCCGGAGTTATGACGGCTGAGGCAAACGCGACAGCGAAGCATACCCAGCTCAAGGTGAGAGTGACAGTCCACTTTCGGGCCTTGGACCAGTTCTTGGGGTTGGTCGGGTCATTGCTGCTGAAGCATACGATTTTGCAGGTTTTAGCTTCGCCCTGTCTGGTTATTATTTGCTTCGTCTCGTAGTGGCCGTGCTGTGATTCCACGTTCTGTTCGACTATATGGTCTACCCCATCGGCGATAGTGTCGGATGAGGTATAGTCGACTCGTAACGTCTTCCCCGGTTCCCTGTAGTGAATGTCAGCGAGATTACCGATAGAATGCCGGTTTCTGGCGGGGAATGGATTACAAGTCGCTAGGAATGTCGACCTTTTCGTCTGCTATGTTGGCTGATGACTGGTTGAAGGAAGGCTCTGGAGAGGCAGCCATTTTACACGCTTTTCCGAGAGTTAGCATAAAGAAAGTGATTATACAGGGAATTCAAGATGGGAAGCTGAAAATGAGCAGACTGGAGATTCACCAATCTATACCTATCTCTTCGCTTCCGCAGTAGGACGTAGGTCGGGATCTACTTTGGTATCGGAAGGCCCGAGGCGCCGAAGCTCCGGAAGTGCTATGGTCGGGAATGAGGACTGAGGGCGATATCAATTCGGAGGGGACACATATTTAAGCATAGTAGCTAATGTGCTTTTGGGTGGTTCGGAAGCAAATGAATAAAGCTTAAAGATGACCGGCATACTTTTGTCCTTGCTTGACAGACGCAACGTCAATTGACGTGCCAGATTCCATGAGGACTATGAGACTGCAGCCACTGGCAGGCCTTAATTGTTAGTAACATATATCTACCAACTATATGATGAATTAGACTACTAGTATTTGCCGCTTGGGAGAAGTTGACCTGGAGCAGAGGATTGTGACAGAAGCGATGCAAATTGCGGCTACTTATGTAGGGAGAAAGCCAAGGTGGAAGAAGCCTAACCTTAAGTCGTGCAGCAAAAGCTTGAACTATAGTTCTGGTGCTGTATTTGATCGTCTCGGAAGACGCATGCTGCCCACCTTCCTCCGCCTCTTGAAGCACGCAAGCTACGGCCTGTTACAGGCCTTATTGCTGCCTCAACAGTCCGAGCCCGGTGAAACACGGCTGATGGCCCAGAACCTAAACCGTTGTGCAGCAGATGACAGAGATATTTGTCTTGATCAATAATGGAAGTAGCTCTTAACAAACGAGCAAGGTTACGTCTATCTGTGTTCCTATGGCGCACGCCATAACATCAGATGTTTTCTGGCAGGTATGGCGACGGGATACAATAGACCTAACAGTGCCACATAGGGCTAATACTCAACCATCTACACCAGAAGAAGCAAAGACCGCGATCAAATTTAGGATGTAGCTGTACACGAAAATCGGGGCCGCCTGGGGAATTAGAATGTTTCGTATAAATGCACGTTTTCAATCGTCACTTGTGATATCACCGTTTTGTGCGGCCTCGGTGTACGAACGTTACTCCGAAAGTGACGCAACCAAGCTGTGCCGTGGAACCGAAGATCTCTTGTCAACAGTCTTATCACCGGCACCCCATTCGTAGTTTGTAAATATGCCTAAGCCATCCCTAGATCCCCATCCTGCGTCCGAGTGCTTTATTTTGAAGCCGAGCCCCCAAGTTCTCAAGCCGAAGCCACTATATTTCAAGCCGAGATTCTAAGCCGAGTGGTCTACAATCATCTGGTAATGCATCCCTGCAGCCAGTCATCCTTTCATTGTAAAGCAGGCTCGGACCGAGATCGTGAAGTCCCAAACAAAAGTCCCATTAACGACATGTAAGTATTTATATCGAGGAGCCCTTCCGGGGACATAACGGTGGGAGAGGAGAAAAGAAACCGAGAGAAAAGCACAATTTCGCATCTTGTCTTTGTACCAGATACAAATCATCTTTTTACCACCTCTCAAGATAGCATCATATCTATTTAGCCTGTTCGTAGCATACTTAGTTCCCATCATGACGGCCCAGGAGAACAAGAAAGCTCCAGTCGACCCAGTCACTCAAGACAAAAATGAACTCGAATCAGGGAGTGTCCAACCAAGCAAGTCCGAGGCGGAACCGCGACTGGTACACTTCCTATACTGTCCGTCATGCGTTTTACATAAGCTAATCAACCTCGCGTGGCTGCAGGTAACTTGGGACGGAGACAGCGATCCAGGACATCCATACAACTGGTCTCGCCCGCGCAAATGGGCCATCACTCTATTACTCTCCGGTGGCGGCTTGGTCACTCTTATGTCAGGCGCCATGCTAGCCCCAGCTCTCGAGACAATCTCTAACGATCTGCACACCGACGCCGAGGAAACTCAGATCTTCCTTTCAATATTTGTTCTCGCATTCGCCTTTGGACCAATGGTTCTCTCTCCTCTTGCTGAAGTCTTCGGGCGGCGGCCAACATGGCTGGCGTCTAGCTGCTTCTATATTCTCTGGAACACCGTTGCGGGGTTCAGTAAGTCAAGCGGTTTGTTGATCGCAAGCCGTCTTCTCTCAGGGCTAGGGGCAAGCGCTGAGTTTGCTGTAACGAACCCGGTTCTATCGGATATGTGGCGGGCTGAAGAAAGAGGCACTTCATTTGCTATCTCGACTTTTATCCCGTTGCTGGGTCCGGCGCTTGGGCCCATTATTGGGGGTGCGGTCACTCAGACCGTGGGTTGGCGCTGGACCTTCTGGGTGCTCTCCATCTTCGATGGGATCTTGGTCGTCATCGCTCTATTCGTGTTCAATGAGACTTACGAGGTAGTTCTGCTGGAGAGGAGGGCAGCCCGTTTTCGTAAGGAAACCGGCAGTGATTACTTCACAGAGCATATGACTGCCTCAGAACGAAGTCTTCGTCCAGTTCTGCTCAAGGCACTCAGTCGGCCATTCCGTCTCCTCTTTACGCAACCAATATTACAAGTCATTGCGATATTCCTGGCCTATAACTTTGGAATCCTCTATATCGTTCTCTCCACGTTTGCGACTCTGTGGATTGAGCGGTACGGCCAGTCAGAATGGGAGAGTGGCTTGCATTACTTCGCTCTAGTTATAGGCTATACAGTAGCAGCACAAGGCGGGGCGATTCTTATGGATAAGCTTTGGGGATATCTCAAGAAGAAAGCTGGCGACGACACGGCACCTGAGTATCGCGTTCCACTAATGCTACCTGGAGCCATCCTGATCCCTCTCGGTCTGTTCCTCTATGGCTGGTCGGCAGACAGGCATGCTACTTGGATAGTCCCAGACATCGGTATCGCCATCTTTGGCTGTGGTATCATCCTCAATACACAGGCTCTACAAGCCTATGTTATGGATGCCTTCCGTAAGTATGTCGCCTCTGCAAGTGCTGCCTCGCAGTTTCTCCGTAGCATTGCAGGGTTTGCCTTTCCTATTTTTGCCCCGGCAATGTATCAGAAACTTGATTATGGCTGGGGAAATAGCCTGCTTGCCTTGGTATTCATCGTCGTGGGCTGGCCGGCCCCGTTCCTGTTGTGGAGGTACGGTGCGACTCTTCGAGCCAAGGGCACGCCGCAATGGTAGATTGGTTAGTTCCAGATGGTCTAATTCCCAACGGCAGTCTAGCGTGCAATACACTACCTTTTACAGGGAATGGAAAGGGCTGAGGTAGTATCTTGGAGGACTGTAAGAGCAGTATGGTATGTTGGGGCGGCCGAGGCCATAGTGTGAGCACGGTTGGTCGAATACCAGTCAAATATTCTTAGGTTGTTCATTTTCTCTTAAAACAATTAAGCTGAGACATAGTTTCAAGCGGTCGCATCGGCAGCTGGAAGTACACCTGACCCTCACGTGGTTACAAAGTAATCAAGCCCTCAACACGAGGACGAATCAAGTAACCAGGTCCATGGTCACGACAGTACGTGGGATCGATGTTCCTCCAAATAAAGATTAGCAATAGAACTGCTTTACAGCGGCTCTGACTGGCATTCTTTTAATTTGCAATGTCTTTGTAATCGGGCCGTTGAATGGACATACTGTAGATTCAGGGCACTAGCCACCATCTGCCGTGTCTCAAAAGACCCAGATCCTGATTGCGGAATTCCGATGGTTAGGGAAAATAAATAACTCTTGCATAAAAGGATGTCTTGGTTACTAGCCAATTGCAATTATTTTTTGTGCTGATTCGGGATAAGCTTAAACTGTGGAGGGAATATAGTGTGTTGTTTGTTGCCGACTTCAGCCTTGTACTCTGCTCAACAAGGTATTGAGCAGATGGCTGTGGTCTAGCCACTACTTGCCGTTCATACAACGCCAGCCTCACGAAGAAACTGTTCAAAATGCGGCATTCTTCTTGAGTATAAAGTTATCAGAACTTTCTCTTGTCTTCATAGCACTTTATATCGTCAATCACCAACTCTTACTTCTATTCACCTGCCCGCAGCTCAATCACCCTGATTTTAATTGTTTTAACCATTCCACCCTCCTACCATCTGACATCATGCATTTCATGACTATAATCACCGTCTTTACTTCCGCCATTGCTGCTCTAAGCTTGAAAGACCGGAGAAAGCCTCGGGTCGAACTGCTCAAGGTCTCTGAAGCCCAGGCAGTTTGTGGGCCGGACACAAGTGTTCGGTGTTGCAATAACAAGGCTGGCAATGCGAACAACAACAATAAACGCGGACTGTTAGGTCTTTTGTCCACGGATCCGAAGACCTCTGAAAGCTGTGTCGATATCAGCCTGAATGTTATAGGGATTCTTGATGGCACTCTTGGACAAAAGTGTAGTGGCAATGTGGTTTGCTGCCGGGACTTCCGGATTACTGTGAGGAAAAAAACAACTCTTGAGTCTCGGCTGATATACTAATGTATTACAGGACATTATTGGCAATGCACAACCTTGTATTGCTTTAAGTGACCTGCTTTAAGGTGCCGAAAGCTAGTAATATAAAGCAGTAGCAACTAAACTAGGATACTTAATACAGTATATTTTAAGAATATGACTATCGTGAAACCTTCTGTTATATTATCGCCAAGCTAGTGTTGGCGCTGACGCGCCGTGGCCAGATCGTCGTTAGCATTCACAACATAAACCTTAGTCTTATAGGCGGAATCGCTATCTGCAGAACCCTCAACTCAAAAGCTTCATGATAAAGTGAAACCATGAATTATGGGGAACAAACAACCTTAATCGCTGCTGCCTACCTATCCTATCGCCTCAAAACACTATTTCTTTGTAGCTTCTTCTTTCCTGCACACACACCAACTTAAAACCTCCAGCTCCCACGCGCATTCGTTTTATTTCTTCATCAACCGCTACAATGAGCTCGCCTGCTGCCCATCTCCCTGCGCCTCTCCCATATCATGCGATTCAGGTTCTCTTGTTGTCCTTGCGCCTACCTCAAGCCACGTCGATCAGCAACCCACAAATGACTGCTCAATACCATTCAGTCTACTTCCTCACTCTGCCGCCTACCGAACTGTCGCGCGGCTACTCCGAGCTCGTTCTTCGCGTCGCGGGTAACCACCTCCCCCGGATCAAAACTATGAATGAGATAGGCGTCATGGCCTGGCTCTCCAAGAACACCACCATTCCTTTACCAGAGGTCATAGCCTACGATGCCACGAACAGCAACCCGATTCATCACGAATACACCTTGCTTTCTCGCATCCCTGGCGTCACGCTCAGCGACATCTACGGTAGCTTGAGCGACAAGCAACAAAACGACATCCTTGACCAGCTGATCGACTTCCTTACCCAACTCCAGGCGCACCCATGGGATGGCATCGGGGGATTGACCTTCGATCGTCGAGGTGACGTTCAGCTCGGCCCAGTGGTTGACGAGACATTTTGGCAGGTCCCAGACATTGACGCGTTTTGGCCTGAAGGAGAGACAGTGGCGACTCTGAACATCGGAGGGCCATACAAGACGTACATCGAATACATGATAGCACACGTCGCAAAGTACATCCGACTCATCCAAACCCATGAGAAGCTGGCCTTCATGCGAGATATCATTACCCGCCTCGAAGCATTTGTAGCCGCTCTCCCGAACCACGCCAACGAGCTCAACAACATCAATCTGCGCCTCGCCCATAAAGATTTACACTTCGCCAACATGATGTACGACCCTTCGACTGGCAAGATCACAGGCATCCTGGACTGGGAGTTCGCCGGCGTCGTCCCAAGCCCCCAGTGGAACCCACGACGCTCGTTCCTATGGAACGGAATCGACACACCCGAGTCCCTGGCGGAAAAGTACAAGTTGATGGAAGTCTTCGAGGAGCGTTGCAAGGAGAAGGGCTGCACGGTTTTGGAGGATGCTCAGTTCACTTCGACGCTTCAGGAGCACATGCAAGGTGCAGTCGACTTCTTGCGGGCTATTGTGGAGGTGTCACCAAGAGGACAGAGGCAGGATCTCGTGCAGGGTTGGAAGCTCAAAGTGCTGGAGAACATTTCGTACTTTGAGGCCTAGGTTATTGAGAATGGTTCTAGATTCTGCGCATGTCTTCAGCATCGTTAGGTAGAAAAGCCTGCATATCAATATCAAATCCAAGCCTCTCAAACTCAGACTCCGTCCCAAAAGTTCCCAATATACCCTCAAACGACAGGTCCAAAGCCCCAAGTTCATTAAAGTCCATGTCTTGGACCGTGCCGGCTGTGACGGTGTTGCTGCCTGCCGTCATATGAGCTTCGACCGGCATATTGAGCCTCTGTTGGAGTGTCTGTATCACGCCAGCTGCACTTGAAGCTGTTCCAAAGAACTCGCCCATCTTTTCTAGCACCGCAATACTTTGTGACAGAGCCGTGCGCGCGATCGTAGCAGTTTGAGTGTCTTGGGGATATGCCAAGAGATATCCAGCAAGTGTTATCGCAGCATTCCATTGGCAGTTTAGCGGCTCGTACCATCCATTCAAGATGTCATATTCTTGGTAAACCTGATAAAGGAGTTTCGTCGTCGCTGCGGCATGCAAAACTGCGATATCTGCAACTTCTTGAGTTGAGGCCTGTACGCTTCCAGAACGAGTCAACGATTGGCTTATGCAATGTCGTCCAAGTGTAAGCATCAGTTCGTGGTAGAACAGCTCAAGCATCAAGCGCTGTCTCCGTAGCGAAACTGGTGCAAATGGCTCAATGTCAACCTCTGAGAGATCAGTTGAGAGAGGTTTTCCACCATTCCGTCTCTCCGTCTTCAGCATATGAGGTAGGGATTCGGCCCAGGAGCGCATTCTCTCCATACCTGAAGAGAATGCTCTGGATTGACTATCGGACGTCATTGTTGTAGATTTCACGCTCGATTCGTGATTGAACGCACGGTCAAAGGCTGATCGGGCTATCTCGGTGAGTTTAGCTCTCTCACTGGTGTATCTCGGCTGGCCAGCGCCAGCCTCAACGTGGCCATGGTCGCTGGTAGGCAATAATGATGAGATCGGCAGGTTTTGTGTGACCCAAGGCCGCCCTAACCGAATACATGATCTCGTTTCAAACATGAATATGATACACCATGCTCTTTTTCGCGCTTCTCTTTCTTTGACAGGGAGGTCGTTCCCTGGCTCAATGTGCAGTCCTAATGTATATGCTGAGCGTGCTGCAACACCGAGCATATTCTGCGCCATGTTCTGGTAAGAAGCATTGGCCAGGTAAATCGCAGACCACAGCTGACACTGGAATATCCCGAGTGTAGGCCTCTCCAAGTCGTACGATATCAGTCGCTGGCACCGTTGATACAACCAGCGGCCTGCAATAGCTGCGTCGCGAGAGTTGATCTCTGCTTTGTAGCCACTCGCGTGTGGAAGCGACGTGACCCCGAATTGCATACAGAGAGCCAGTACTATATCGACCAGAGGGGAGTCTTTTCTCATGTTTCCAGTTGGCTCAAGCCACAATGATTTATAGTGTTCTCTGAACTCTGCTTCATCCAGAAGTTGGTAACAGCAATGCCACGAGTCCCAAAATAGGTCGAGGAAATACGCCTCTTGGGTTGCCGATAAGTCTTTCCCAGACAGCGTCTTCGCAGTCAACCAATGTGTCACTCCAGTTGGCGCCGGTTCGTTTGAACTTTGGTGCTCATCTATCTCGGCATCCGGAATATTGATGACGTTGACCATAGATCGGCTTACCGAGTTAGGTATCAAGCTGTGAGGCTCCTGATCAGCGTTCAAGGATATACCATTTGCCTTAAGACGCTGGCTGATACAATGGATGAAGTAGTACGTGGATGACGGGCCGTAAAACTGAGCGGTAGGTGCTAATGACTGGATGGCTGTTGTAGTGTCGAGTTGAACTCCCTCATTGACATAAGAGAAGCTTGAAGACGGGTCGTTCGATGTAAGTTCCGGGGTATCCTCATCAATTGGCGTCGGGATGCTCGTATCTTTGAGCTGTCTCTCAAGTTCTTTCACTCGTTCTCTCAGCCGAGCGATCTCACTATGAGTTGTGTCAGCCGTGAGGTTTAGCATGACAGTGCCAGAGTCATTCAGTGTTATACCTCATCGCGCGCGAGAGATCCCATCCCGGATTCTGCCGAGTCGTGCTGTTGCACTGCCAACCTTTGCTTGAGCAATTCTGACATGGGTATTCGGTATCGCATTTCACGCGATGCAGTCGGCATGAGTCGCAGGCCTTTGATACCTGGCTGCGCTTTGCTTTTCTCGACGGAACGGGTGAGCTAGACGCAGAGAAAGTTCCGAACATGCTTCCGACAAGATTCCAAATTTTCATGAAGCTATTCGGAGTGCAATGGAGGAGTTTGAGGCGCAGGTCAGCACTAATATCCACCCAAGCCGTTTCATCGGAGTTAATTGAAGCAGTCTAAAGCCGATCCCAGTAGTAGATGTGGATCCATATCGGCTTCGATAACGATCACGATTGGTTCGGCAGGAGATAAGCTTGAATGCAAGTCTGGGCTCACCCTCCACTAGAATTCCTCAACCGCTGCGGTATGTTATCACTAATTGAGAAGCTGATATATCTTTCAGTTTATAACAACAGATTTATATAAACATTATTTCAAGGTAGAATTACGTCAATCTAGGCACTTCAATACACTCCAAGCGCCTTGGCGATCTCCTCAGCGACACCCTTCGATGACGCTGGATTCTGGCCCGTGATCATCTTTCCATCAACAACAACCTTCTCTGCAAGAGGACCTTCATCAGCCTTGACATACATTCCACCACTGGCCTCACCCAACCTCTTCTCAAGACTAAAGTCCATATCCTCTATAAACTTGAACATTTCCTCACCCACGTCATCAAAGCCCGTGACCTGCTTGCCCTTCAAGATCAACTCCCCCGATGCGGTCGTGGCATTGACGAATGCAGCCGGTCCGTGGCATACAGCTGAAATGACCTTGTCTTGCGAATGGAAGTCCCGAAGGAGGTCTTTTGAATGCTGGTCGTGTACAAGATCTACCATCGGACCATGTCCACCAGGGTAAAAGATCGCGTCGAACCCCGAGGCACAACCAGCGAGGTCGCTCAGCTTAAGAGTGTTCTTCCATACTGACTCGTGGTTTTCAAGAAAGTCCTTGCATAGGGGATCATCCTTGAATAGCTCTACCGACACAGGATCAAGTGGAGACTCGCCGCCTTTTGGAGTCGCGTAAACTAATTCGGCTACAGGGTTGAGAACGTGAAATGGGTGAGCAAGCTCGGGCTGGTTATATTAACACCGCTCATTTCAAGCCTGAACACAACGGTCTGTAGATGTGAAGGTCATAATTGGGAATGGCTTCCACTTACCAGAAACCATCCGATCTGCTTCCCAGTCTTGGGGACCTTGTCGGCAGAGGTGAGGACTACAAGAATCTTGGGCTTGGAAGTTGTCATCTTGCAGTTAAAAATTCGAATTATATGCTGCTGTGTGAAATGAATATGTCAGAGCTACTTGGTGTTATTGAGAGTGATTGATTGTGGTGGGCTTCTAACATTAAAGGAGGCTGCTCGGGGTTTATATACTCAACTCTTGCGATAATCTGTCTTGCAAGTCCCCAAGGAGGAACGGAGTCCAATATCCACACGGCTCATGCTGTTACGGGTATGGCTCATTTCTCGTTGATGACTGGGTTTACCTCGCATGCTGACTCCGTCGCTCCTTTCGGAAATGTGGAGCTCACCCTCCAATATCATAAGCTTCAACAGCCGGACAATACACCCCAAGCAACACAAGAGGACCAGCACATCGAATGGATCAAGGTAGACACGTGATGCCATCTACAGTTTTGCTGCATGACTGTGAGCTTGAGTATTGTTGAGAGATTCGGCAAGAGGAGAGGCAGGATTCGGTAATTGCGGACGGCTAGCACTGTCAGGGGATTGCTATGCTGTCTAAAATGGAGGGCATAATACTCGAAACCTGAAACTCAATAATTCTGCTTATTACGTACCATCCACCACTCTACCGCTTATCTTCTAGGAACAAAGGATATAAAGTCAAAGTTGTTCGCCATCCCCGCTACAGCAAAACTTCGCTGGTCCGCATGGACCTTTGTGATATCCTGCCCCGTCATGTCTGACCCATCCACGTTGAACTTGCCCGCCAAGGCAGTGCTCTCTACAGTAGCACAGACATCAGAAATAATTTGTGATACGCGCTCAATAGTGACAGTTTCGAGAGCCTTTTTGCAGACCTTCTCCGAGATTTCAACCATCTTTTTGTGACGCTCTACATCGGAAGCAAATGACACTTTTTCGTTGGTCTCCCTAGACGCTGACCCCTCTGCCTCGTACTTGACGACTTCCATTTTGTGCTTGTGAACTTCATCGATTTTTTGTTTGAGGGAAGCTTCCAGTGATGACAATTTACGATCACGGAGCTCTTTGATCATGCCTTCTTGACGACTCATTTGGAGACTGCGGTAAATAATCATCAGTTCAAGCTTCATTAGCAAGAAGATAAGACTAACGTGTTATTGGTCACCAAGGTAACGTTCAGTATCTTGATGCACTGATCTAGCTGATCTTTCATCAAGCGTATTCGACCTTGGCGCAAAAGACCAATCTTGGTATAGTCTAGAACGGACGTCTCGTCTTCACTAGAGTGTCTTGTCCAGTGGCCAAGAGAAGTGCTGAACTCAGTACATGCCTGATCGCAATTGTCAAGAGCAGACTTGACTTCAGCGCCAAACTGGTCGGTGTCGATCTGCTTTTGGTCCACGGCGAATGCGAGCTGTGTAAGAATGGGTTTAAGATGTTAGAGTTGGCTTTGGATGTTCTTGATGGACTCTGGAGCGCTTCGAATGTTTTCTATGGTACTCGATAGGAAAGCTACACCCTGGACTATGCCCAGGATGGAGGCAGTAATACTGACAGGATCAGGCATGTTGAGGAGAAAACTGTAAGACTGATGTTACAGCCTATTTAGTTGGCTCCCCATCTCCTTATGTACTACAGTTTCATCTAAGCACTGTGGCTCATACCCAATCCCGTGCAAGTGTAAGCGAGAGTGGTTCCAGTTCTGAGGGGTCGGTGCTGCATGAGAAGGCACCAATGTAACACCAACATGAGCTTTGGGGGCACCATCCGTCACAGCCACGGTCACCAGATATGAAAAATGTATTCTTAGCTCACCACACATAAACAAATATTCATTATTGGTTCTCTTGTGGGTCAGTGCGACTGCAGGCCGTCAACCTGCACAAATCCGAGTCCCAGGCCAGGCGCAACCCGAAGGCTTTTCTCTGAGAGGATCACCCAGATCTTCACTACCAAGTTCTCAAGTATTATGAGGTTGGAGTCACCATGTCGACTGAACGCTCGGATCGAGACTTCATTGTTTCGCCAGGAAGCCAGCAAAACATTCATGACATCACGGCAACCAACGGATCGTATCTCTTCGCAGGCAATGTCAGAAATGTCAGCTTCTCACAACCAAGACAGGCCGCTCGTAAGTCAAAGCTCTTACCCCTTCCATCTATCCTTGCTTACCATTCTTAGCCAACCTTGAGGATATCATCAAGAATTGTCGGGATGTTCTGTTCGTGAGCCACCCTGATGCCGATAGGGCCAGTATCGCAGAGGCGAAGGGCCAAAGAGCGCCTGGGACCTGCGAGTGGATCCTAGATAACCCTGAGTTTCAAGCATGGCTCGATGAAAAGTCTCCCATCTTCTGGATATCTGGTGGCCCGGGTACAGGCAAAACCGTCATTTCACTCTTTCTCGCGGAACAAGTTGAGAAAATGTGCCAGGGAACAGACGGTCACTTGATATTTTATTTCTGCCGATTCCAACACGAATATTATAACAAGCCGATTAACCTTCTTCGAAGCCTATCATATCAGCTGCTCAACTTCAGCACCGATGTATCTAGGATTCAGGAGGTCATGAGTTACTTGGAAACTCCGGAGAAAGCAAAGAATGCCGTGTGTAGTCTAGAATGCCAGTGGAGGATATTGGAAATCCTTCTATCGCAGTCTCGTCTTTCTACAGTCTATTGTATTATCGACGGGATCGACGAGTGTGAGCTTTCAGATGTCTTGGTCAGCAAGTTCCGCGACTACTGTACCTCACCCATTGGTCGCAACGGACCTCTTAAGGTGGCACTTATAGGAAGAGATGTTGATATAATCGGCAAACGGACTCTCACCCTAAGCTATGAACCGTCTACCGACTCCGCTCCTGGGGCTACATCTGAGGGAGCAGAAACAAGCCATGTATTCCATGGTATCAAGCTAGATCCCGATCATCACGAACGTATCAATGATGATATCGCGAAATTCATCACGTGGAGTCTAGAACATCTGCAAGGAATACAAGGTTTTGCGGCTATCCGTCCTCAGATCGAACAGCATCTGCTCGACAGAGCAGAGGGCGCCTTCTTATGGGTTGCTTTCGTCGTCCATGAGCTGTCTAAAAAGAGAACTTGCCTTCAGATTATCGAGACGGTTCAGGACATACCAGTAGGTTTGTATCCGATATTCAGGAGGATGCTGGGCCACATCGACATCAAATACCGCCATATCAGTGCGAGGATCCTTAAGTGGATTGCAATTGCAGCGCGACCTCTGACCGTTCGAGAGTTGGCTTGCGCTATCGAAACTGATATCGAAGGTATGGCAGATATGGTAGCCATCTGTCAACCACTTCTCAAAATTAGCGTTGGCCGAGTATTATTTATTCATTAATCCGCCGAGGAGTATCTCTTGAGAGCACAGCCAGATGAAGACCCTGTCGCCGAGGGCTTTCGTGTACAGCCAAGGGAGTGCCACGCCGAGATTGCTCACAAGTGTTTGCAAATTCTTGAACATAGTTCCTTGCGTCATAAGCGAACCAGCAAAATCCTCAAATACATTTTAGGCGATGATACGCAACCAGAAGAAATTAAGACGGAGTGCGAGCTTTTCGAGTACGCGAGTCTCTATTGTATGCGGCATGCAAGACTGGCATCAAATGCAGGATACTTGTTCGACTTCAGCAGGCCATTTTTCGCGCGAACTTCTTATGTGCGGGAAAACTGGGCTGAAGGCGAGTGGGCACCGTCGAGTCGACTTCATCTGGCGGCTTATATTGGACTTATGCCATGGCTCCAAGCGCTCCGGGATGAAGGGGACAATTTACCTTTTTATGGGACCCTACGGTGGTGGGCATGGATTAATGCTAAGCATGAAGGTAAGACACCCTTGAGATGGGCAATCCTAGGTGATAATGAAGAGGCCGCCCGATTTCTTCTTGACCATGGTGCCGATATGCAGGGTATGACGTCCCTCTTCGAAGCGATAGATTTCCGTTCACACAGGACTGTGCGGGTACTTCTTGAACATGGCGCCAAGATAGTAGATACACGGGGCAAGAGTCTCCTCACTTTTGCAGCAAGTAAGGGCTCCATACCCGTGGTACAAGCGCTCCTTGACCATGGCGCCGATATCAACTACAGAAGTGGATGGGATAAAGCCGCCTTGTTCGAGGCTGCCGACTTTCGTGATGTGGACATGGTACATTTTCTCCTTGCTCGCGGTGCACGTGTTTGTGCTTATGATATCGTGGAGTGGCAACGACAGGCCCCACCATGGAAACCATGGAGTCCAGAGATAGCGCTGATTTTACATCAGCACCTCACAGGCGCATAGTGCGTCGAAACTTGGAGTAGACGACATATTTATCTATTATGAGGTAGTTAAAATGGTCTTTAGAAAAGTGCTGATGTCGACCGGAAAGATCGAAATGGTGGTATAGGACTGATCTAAGCAGTATTCCAAGAAACGGAACAGGTGTTGATAGAGCATGATGAGGTATTTGATGGCTCTTGAGGATTATTAGGACCACAAATAGGGTGTAATGCAATATGAATGGCTTTTGTTACATTAGATCTCCTCGATGTCGTCCGGATTGTCATGTTCTAGTGGAGGAAGACTTCGATCAACGTTCATAAGAAGGCACCCGCTCGCCTTGTCAACCAATATGTCAAAATGCCGATAGCTGCCACCAAACCTCGTCCCGACAATTTTCACTGTTTCCATAAGTGTATCGATGACGCCAACATCCATAGTTGAACCTCGATATTCCAGCGGCACCAACGACAGCAGATCCGCCAACGAGCACCCAACATCAAAGACCTTCTCAACAATCCCGATTCCATTCGCCTCAAAGGCTTGTGTTGGCAACAACTGCGACACCATTACAATATCACGCGCAATACTAGCTGGGTAGTGCAACGACATGACATCCTCGCTATTGGCCGTTGAGAGAACTCTTTTAGAAGCGCAAAGTTTCCAGACAACAATCTTAAGCCACTGAAGCGATATGAGAAGATCTGCCTGTTGGACTTGAGAGTGATTTGAGAGGTTCGGAAGCGAATGTTTGAGAAGGTACTGCAGTCGAAACAGATTTGCGAAATCTGTCGAAGTGGATGATGTTGGGGAGTTCCACTGTGAGATAAAGTCTTGGCCGAATGGACGGAATAGGGAAATGAGATCAAGAAAACCGCGTAGGATCTCTGCGTCGGACGACATGGGATCGACTTCTGGAAGCTTCAATGTGTCTTGCAACCTGATCGGTCGATTTCTCTGCAATGCATATGCTCTCTCGGTGATGAAGAGTACCCAAAACATCCTCTGAGCGTACTTCACAAAGACTGGATCGCTTGCGTCATCATCATTGTAGGTGGTCTCCTCATGTAAGCGCAATGTCTGAAGCATTGTGATTGCTTCCTGTAGATAATACCAAGCCGAGTTATCTTTATTCATTGAAAAGAAGGCAGCATGGAGAAAGAATGATGTTTGAATGTGCATTAACGATGGATGTTCAATCAGGTTACAAAACTCTCTGGCGCGAAGAGTTTCGGCAATCAAGAAGTCTGCTGATGGAATCGTGAAATTGTCCTCGACGGGACAGGGCGGTAGTATTTCTGGTGACAGTGCGATTACAGCACAGCAAGCCGTGATCAAGCCATATTGCTCTGTTGATCTTGGTGTTTGTTCGAGATAAGGGCGATGAAGGATTGGAGTCAGTGGGTATTTATGCTTGAAGTACGCGTCAAGACACCATCGAATAACTGCATCTGTCATTTGCGGCGACTCCATGAACTGTTTCGGACATGGTGGAGAAGCCGTGTTGTTTGAATTGATGCTGGTGATGTCGACCTCGGGGCTGGTAGAAGACTGAAATATTGTCGCTGGTCGATGCTTGGACCTCGATGCATATCGTGGTCCCTTAGGTCCCGTCTTTTTAGGTACCGCCAAATAGGTACAGCTTATATCCAAGCTTTGGCAATTGCGACACGGCATACAGCCATCGCAGCGGATCTTTTTCTTATGGCAGACATCGCATGCTTGACGGATCTTGGGGGGTTTTGGCGGCGCTGGACTTGACATGGCTGGATTCGATAAATTGGAACAAGGTTTGAAGTTTGCGGGGATTGGGTTTTATATAAATGCGGAGAACAGTGCCCTTCGTCATGGCTGCACGCCACTGGGTCCACTGTATTTAGCACTAACTGCTCTAGATCAGCTCATGAAGATGAGACGATGGGGACAATACCATGATGGAGAACAAGAGACATCAGCGAGAGTGTGAGTTGATAAGTAAAGAACATTCATTTAATATGCTATCATCCTCATATACCACAAGACTTTTTGTTTCCTTATCCCATGTTAACTACCAAAATGCAAATTCCAAACCCGACGCCCATCCACAACACTCGAGACCCTCACCCCATCACATTCCCAATACCCAGCTAGTACAATTACTTTTTCTCCGCAGTGGGCTTTCGCACAACAGCTCCATCATTGACAACATACTTGGAGAACTTTCTCGGAGGAACACCCTCAGCATACAGGCAATCAATATCATGATAGGTCCTGTTCTTCGTCTCAGGCTGGAACCAAAACAGCGTAGCCAGAATGAAGACCTCAGCCCCGACAAACAAGAACATGACCTTTCCGCCCCAGTTAAGCTGATCAGGGTTGATAAAGTAGGGGAAGACCGAAGACAGCATAAGCGCAGTGAGCTGCTGGCAAACAAGACTGAAAGCAATAGTCTTGGGACGCGTAGCCTGAGCAGCAGTTTCTTGCGCAATAGCCCATCCGAAGCAACCAACTGTGCCAGTGTAAAGCATGGACCAGGTGATCATGAAAACGAGGAGGGCGGTGTTGGCGGCTGTGTTGGCAGTGCCTGCGAGGGATGTTCCGGCGATGATGATGGACCAGCAGCAGAGAAGTGTACCGCCTCCGATGAGGGACTTGCGACGGGGGAGGACGTCGGATACGCAGACGGCGACGCAGTTGGAGAGGAATTGGAGGGTCGAGGAAATAGCTGTGAGGCCGAAGGGGTCGGATTGGCCGATGAGTTCGAAGTAGTAGGTCTGGTAAGTGTCTGCAACAGTTAGTACTTGAGGTGATAGGAACAGTAACTGGTTACTTACTGGCAAAGTATCCGCCGGAGAAGTTCTGAGACTGGAGTCCCATAACAGCAATGAGGGTTCTGCTTCGGTGCTCCTTGGAGAAGATGGCTTTCCAGCTAGTCTGCTTAGCCATGTTGGCTTCACCAGCAGAAACCTCGAGTTCAGACTTGATGAATTCCAGTCTCTCCTCAACGTCGATAGAAGTGCCGTAAAGCTTTAAGATGGCCTTTCGGGCATCGTCGTCGCGACCCTTCTTGACGTACCAAACAGGTGATTCAGGGAGGAAAGGAAGACCAATGGCGAAGAGAGTAGGGACGAGGAAGGTCATGACAAAAGCAAGTCGGAAGCTCCATTCGCCCTTGATCTTGGAAGAGCCCCAGCCAGTGATAGAGGAGAGGAAGAAGCCCAGAACAATGATGACGTTGGTGAGGGAGCTGAGCGAGCTTCGCAGAGCTGCGAATGCATTCTCTGTGACGTACAGAGGAGGTGTGACAGTTGAGAGACCAACAGAAAGACCAAGGAGAAGCTTGGAGACAAATAGGATAGGCAGACTAGGAGCAAAGACCAGCGCGAAAGAAGACGAGATAGATAGAGCGACAGCCGTCCAAAGAACATACTTGCGTCCAACCCAATCCGCAAACGTACCCGCCAGAAACGCACCAAAGATCTGTCCAATAGTACTAGCAGCGTTCCAAAGAGACTGCCACAGCGCAGGAATGACATATTGATCACCAACGCTGTAGTACTCTCCATAAACCTTGCGGAACTCTGGAAAAGCAACAGCTACACCTGAGAGACCAGCGTCGTAACCCCAGCCAAAGACTAGGGACATGATGTAGATTGACCATAGGACGAAGCGCTTGTCTTTCTTGAGGTTTGTCCAGAGGCGCTGGTATTGTTGTTTGGGGGTGAGGTCTTGAGCGTCAATGGCCTTTTGGATGGCGATGGAGTCGGGTGCCTTTTCGACATGGTCGGACACTGTTGTGATGGCTTCGACTTTGGTTGTCATTGTGAAGTGTGAAGGGGAAAAGTGATTGAGGTTGTGATGATGAGCTGGTTATTGAGGGAATGCCCTCGGGATTATATATTATTTCATGGTGGCTAGAGACTTAAGAATATCTGGAGTGGCGTTGAACATTCTCCGATGGATGGACCCCCCATGGGGAACAGCAAGAGCGAAAAATGACCCCATCTCATCGGCCGAGAAGAAGTTTGCAAGTCACCATCCTCACAACCCGGATCGAGATAGCGGGTCCAAGGGTGAAATGGGTGAATTTCCATTGGCCATCATGATTCTGGAGAAGACAAGGACCGTGCGTTTGGAGAAGACGATCATTAGGTAAATTGTCGGTCCGATGCAACTGGTGCACATCTCGTCTCTCGGGTAAGTCATCGACAAATCACAATTCAGCCTTGAGAGTTGCAGCCCAGAATGAAAAGGCACGAGATCGACGTGGAGAAGTCATCACACGATTTCTCTCTTTCTTTGATGTTACATGAGAATTACTCATTGTCGGACCGGGAAGTAATCATCGGGTATAAGAAACCTCAGACACGAGTGTAATAATCTCCTCATCAAAACATTCTACTCAATCGAAACATCCGCCGTCATGTCAACCTCAACCCCTCCCGATCGCCAGTGGTGGAAAGAAGCTGTTGTCTACCAAATCTACCCAGCTAGCTTTCTTGACTCCAACGGTGATGGGCTAGGCGACCTGCCTGGTATCATCTCAAAGCTTGATTACATTAGTTCTGTAGGCGCAACGGCTATTTGGCTTTCGCCTATCTTTAAGAGTCCTCAGCATGATATGGGCTATGACGTCTCAGACTATCGCGACATTCATCGTCCGTACGGCACGATTGAAGATGTTGAGGCGTTGATCTCGGGGTGTCATGAGCGGGGTATCAAGGTACTACTTGATCTCGTGGTGAATCATACTAGCCATGAGCATGAATGGTTCAAAGAGTCACGCTCGTCAAAAACATCACCGAAGCGGGACTGGTATTTCTGGCGTGACCCCAAATTTGACGCTGAGGGTAATCGCAAACCGCCTAATAACTGGGCTTCCATCTTTGGTGGTAGCGCGTGGACATACGATGAGACGACAGAACAATACTATCTCTCGCTCTTCCTCCCCGAGCAGCCTGATCTCAACTGGGCCAATGACGACATGCGCGATGCAACATACGATGATATGAAGTTCTGGCTTGACAAAGGCGCCGATGGCTTCCGTATTGATTCAATGAACCTCATGTCCAAGCACCCTGATCTTCCCGATGCACCTATCACCCGACCAGATGCCGAGTTTCAACCAGGTGATAAATACTTCGCCAGCGGTCCGCGCATGCACGAGTACATCAAGGAGATGAGGGAGAAGGTCATTGACAAGTACGACTGTATGACAGTTGGAGAACTAGGCTTCACGAAAGATGAGGACAGTGTTGCTAGTTATGTTGCCAAGGATAGGCATGAGCTGAATATGCTCTTCACGGGAGATATTGTTGATATGGACTTTGGTCCAAATCATAAATACGAGCGTGATGACTTTCGACTTTCGAAGCTCAAGACAATTACGAGTCGGTGGCAGGGAGCTATGCCCAAGTTTGACGGCTGGAACTCTGTTTACATGGATAACCACGACTCTGGCCGCTCTCTTTCACGTTATGGATCGGACAAGCCCGAGTTCCGAAAGGAAGCTGCTAAGATGCTGGCAATCTACCTCGGTACACTGAGTGGAACGCTATTCCTTCTTCAAGGTCAAGAAATCGGCATGGCTAATGTGCCTGAATCATGGAAGATCGAGGACTACATCGATGTCGAGGGCTTGAACTACTACAACAGCGTGCTCAAGAAGAGAGGTACCGGAGCTGATATGTCCGACGTCATGAGAGAAATGCGCCTCAAAGCCAGAGACAACGGTCGTTTACCAATGCAATGGACCGCCGACCCCAACGGCGGTTTCACCACGAGCAACAAGCCCTGGATGCGCGTTAACGACGACTACAATGAATGGAATGTTGAACAGCAAGAAAAGGATGACGATAGCGTGTTAGCGTTTTATAGACAGGTTCTTGAGCTGCGACAGAAGGAGAAGGATGTTTTTGTATATGGACGGTTTGACAGTTTGGATGAGTACAAGGATAGTGAGGATGTTTTTGCGTATACGATGTCCAGTTATGATGGGTGGAAGGCACTTGTTTTGTTGAGTTTCTCGGAGGAGGAGCAGAATGTTGAGGTTAAGGGGGATTGGGGGAGGAGGCTATTGGGAGGGAATCGGGAGAACTTCGAGGGCGGGATTGTGCTGAAGGGTTATGAGGGCGTGGTGTATGCTGGGTGGTGATCTGGTCTTTTATATCAAGTTATAGCCCCCACAGAATGATGTATCGATTGGAGAAGATGGACATGGCACGCCCTCAACGTAACAAATAGGGAGATATCAACACATAGTAGCTACGGGGGTAAGAAGTATACCGCAATCTGAATTCAGATTTTAAGACCTTAAGTGATACGTGAACGTTGATGATAACAGTATATCGGTAGAAAGGAATCTCATCCCTCCACTCCAGCCTATCTGCCTCCACCGTCTGACAGAGGCATCATCCTGGCTAGCTACCACTTTCGGCCGAATACCGGTCCAAAACCAAGGAAACATGAACAATTCCATTCATTTTCTACACAACAGTCAGATGAAGTATCCACTAATGTTGCATTACCAGCGGGCCAATAACCACAAGGTGTAAGCTGTGCTTACTCAGTGGGCTCTCGTACGACGAAGTGATTTCAAAGCATTGTGTTCCAATTAATTGTTCTACAGCCATGAAATTATGTATTGGCTAAAGTAAGCCAATAAAGTATTTAAGCAAACGCCGTGAAATGAAAACGGAAACAAGCCATCATACGCAGATAGCATTAGAACACATCATCGCTATCTATTCGCAATGAGACTTTTCCAAAGCATTCCTCTTCTCACTTCTCTATCGTTGCTAGTCACCGCATCCCCTATGTCTCACGACGAAAAAGACAGTAGCTTCAACTTGAAGCCCTTTACTATTGACCTGTCCGATGGAGTCCCTCATATGATTGACCTGGCTCAGAGAACCGAGCTGCCTACGAACGGAGACTATCTTGACCCTAATGCTGGTATTGGACTAGAAACATTGCTATCTCTGAGAAAGGAATTGATTGAGGATTTCGACTGGGACGCTGAGGAGCAAAAGCTCAACAAGTATGCTCTTGGTTATAGAACAGGCTTGACCTTTTGGCGCTGACACAGATTCCACTAGGCTCCATCATTTCACCACTGAAATCGAAAACCAGACCATCCACTTCATCCATCAAAAGTCCCATAACCCGAAAGCCATCCCCCTGGTTCTTAACCATGGCTGGCCCGGGTCGTTTCTAGAATTCATCCCGTTGATCGAGAAGCTCAAGGATGACTTCCATATCATAATCCCCTCCCTCCCAGGCTTTGCATTCTCATCAGCACCGCCGCCGACCTGGACAGTCGACGACACAGCTAGGCTCTTCAACACGCTCATGACCAAAGTCTTGGGATATCCCACGTACGCGGCCTACGGCACAGATTGGGGATCGTGTGTTGCATACAGTCTTTATTCTAATTTCAATACTTCTGTACGATTGGTTCATCTCTCATTTCTCCCGTTCGTCCCGTTGTACAGAGCCCAGCTTGAGGCGGCAACAAAGGTGAGTCTAAATGCCAGTCTCAGTGTATCATTCTAAAGACTGATAGCCAAACGCCATCGGCCTCGCCCTCTACGATAATCCAGTTGGGCAGTTATCCTGGCTTGCAGAGAAGCTCATTGCTTGTAAGTCTAAGCCTTATAACATCTGGTAATCGCGCTGATATTTGGCAGGGTCTGATCCAAGAGCTGGGACCCCACCATCCGTTCTGGACCATAAGGAAATGCTAAAGACGGTTGCATTGTACTATCTGACCAAGAGCTTTGCGTCTTCCGTATACATCTACTACTCCAACCCCACGGGGTTTATGACAAACTATACCAAGGCCGAGACTGATGCGCCATTGCTCTTCAGCGCGTTCAAGTATAATCCCGGGTTTTGGCCACGAGAGCTAGTTGGCCGGGTCGGGAATCTTGTTTCCTATAAAAGTCAGTAGTTGTTTTCAGCGATTTGTGTTATTTGGCTAATGATACTGTTCAGATCACGAGTTTGGTGGACACTTCTCGGGTCTTGATAACCCCGTTGCGTTGGCTGAGGACTTGAAGGATATAAAGGAATATTGGGTAAGATGATAAAATGCTCCTAGGTATGATCGCACACTATGGGAGGGAGGGTTCGCGATGAATTTATACATCCTACACCTAATTGAACTTTAGAAACCCCTGCGACAGCTACCACCAATACTGCTTCCTTCCGTCAATGCCTCCTCAAACGCTGGACACGTGGCCCTTCTTTAATATATAAGGTCATGTATTAGCTGGAAAAAGCATTGCAATAATCCCAATCGCTAAGAAACAAGCACACACAGCCCAAATTAGCGCCAAAGTCATAATATCTACAAATATCATAATAAACGGCGCATTAAGCAATACTATCCTCCTAACTGCCATAAGCAACCCTATACCTATCTTACAATTCTGAACCTAAAGAACCTGCAGGGTATATAAGTAAACAATAGCGTATAAAGTATTAAGTAAAAAGTTAATTATATATAAAAATGTAAGGTTTTCCGCTACTATTTAAGCTAAGGTAAATACTCTAGAGAATATAAAGTAGATTATACTGGTAAGAAGCATTAAGCGTTTCGATTTAAAGAATTAAGATAATGCAAGGATAGTGCTAAGAAAGGGGCTAAAAATCCTGACAATTTAGGAGACAGTCTAGTCACAGTAGGTTATATAGTTGCTAGTTTTACTGAAGTTGGCGCCGTAGGCTACGTGATTTATCTACAAACTCTTTTCTAATCACAACCCTTCCATTCATGCAAGCCTCATCTCTCCCTATCATCACACTAACGACGTATCAAGCCAACCTTTCTAATCCTAATGCAAGTTACAAGCCTCCGGAGAACGGACCGCCTCATCCTCCTATCTAAGATAAGCTATCAAGCCCAGAAGTGTGCAGCTGATACCTATCAACCCCGCAAACCCGGAAGCGGCCCGTGTTCCTGACCACCTCCTATCAACAGCAAACGCGGGGTAGCATATCTAAACTTATATGGTGAGAGAAGTGCTGGGTGTTGGGCTTTCCTCTGTAGATCGGCTAACTTTACCATCATGAGTCTCAGCGTTGAGTGTTACCTTGTTCCCCGGACGGAGGATGCGCCTAATAACCGACTTCCGATCCTTGTTTACCGCGATGTGCTACCTTATCCGAGAACTGAAGAGACAGTAACAAGATTCCTGACTGCGCACCGCTGGGAAAAGAGGGTGCGTAATTATTTCCTGTTTTTGATGTCATCTGTTGAGTCATGATTAGGGAACTTGGGGACATATTGCCATTCGCCATTTCCATCCCAACAGCCATGAGTGCTACGGTAAGTCGTTCTCCTTAGTCATGCCTTAGTGGAAAGTGATCTTATGATCATTTATAGGTGTCTTTCAGGGCTCTTCAACACTTCTGTTAGGCAAGATTCAGAAGGGAAACGGCGTAGAAGTTCCTGTCAAGGCAGGAGATGTTGTCGTCCTACCAGCCGGAACAGCCCATTCATCCCTTGAAAGCTCTTCGGATTACAGGTACATCGGTGTATATCCAAAGGTATAGTCTCTCTCTGTCATGGCTTGGAAAGGATACTGAGAATCCATAGGGTTGTCCCAAGTGGCGGAATGAGATGGGAAAGAAGTCGTCAAGTGTGTTTCTGGATACTATCGACGAAGTAGCTATGCCTGAAGATGATCCTGTATATGGGCCCGATGGACCGTTACCTATGCTATGGAGGCAAAGTCCTCGCGCAAAGTTGTAGATAGCAAGATAATACAGTATATGTTGGTGATACCATAAGTCACGCGTAATTGGCAGGGCTCTTTAGTCCTACTATCACTTGCTAGGAGAACGCGGTCGGTACTATCACAACTATTCCCTACGTGTAGTATAGTGAACCGTTGAGTCCGACCTTCTGGGCAGATGAATAAAGGTCATTTGACGAACCATCAATCCCGATATGTTATTAACGAAGCTTTTAGAAAACATTCACTATGCCTCATTGGCACTGAGCTCCAATCTGCTTGAACTATGGCTTCTTGTTATGAAGGTCTATCAATCTGCTAAACTGGTACGGTGGCACAAGCTACAGTAGTATTTTTCTCAACATCTGAAGTAGTAGTGGGATGCAATACCTTGTTCCATGCCAGGTTGTCGCCGTTCTGGACTCTCTCTTCTGAGCGCCCACTTGCAAAACAGGTCTCAGGCAGAGGGCTGCTCTCCCACAGATAGAAGCTCAAGTCAGAGTCCTTCTTTGGCAAAGTCGTCATCGCTTCGATCATATCCTGCTTTGTGGCACCCAACGGATCAAGGCCAGGCTCCTCAATCCATGACAACCCATGACCCCAGTAGCTATACCTCTTCGATTCATGGGTCCATTCATAATCTTCCCAGCGATCTTCTGAGAGGGCCTGGATGTAATGAAGGGAACTCCCGGGCCAGAGTCCAGTTATCTTTCCGTTTGTGCCCTGTTTGTCTGTAAGATGGTCAGCTGTGTTATACCAAGGTGATAGGTGGAAGTGACTTACACCAACTGCGACAAGTTCCAGTCCAGACCATGTCTTGCATCACCTTCTGCGTGTGAGTGTTGAAGTCATCTTGGGCGTCGACTCGAACTTCGAAGGACTTGACACGCTGGCGTACCATCTTGTGAAGGAGACGGATGAAGTAGTCGGCAGTCGCTTCCACAGAACCTACAGAGGTCAGTACACTGTTACCAATCGCAATAAGCTATGACCAGCTACTCACCCATCAAACTTCCATTCGAGATCGGAGTATTTGGCCCCAGGAATATGAGGTAATTGGGGAAACCCGCAACACCGAGGCCGAGATAAGATTCAGGGTGTTCTTGCCATGCATCTTGAAGGTTGACACCATTGCGACCAATTATAGGAAAACGAGGCCTGAAGGTCGTGTTAAAACCTGTCGCTGCCACCAAGACATCTACTGGATAATCCTTGCCACCAGCCACGATGCCACCACGAGTCACTCTTTCAATCGAGTCGAATACTGGCTCCACGTTTGGCTTTTGCAAGGCGGTTAGAAAGCCCTCTCCGGGATTGATTCTTCGACACCCAGCCTCAAATGGAGGTATCAGCTTCTTCTGCAGATCTTGGTCAGGGATGAGCTGTTTCATGCGCGCCTCGAACATGTCGCGTGTCCTCTTTTGTTCTGGACTGGTCTTGATAAAGAGGCGGAACATGCCGTTGAATTGATCCTCCAATCCTTTTCTGGTATCCAGATACATATCCTTGTTTGCCTCGAAGAGAGCCTTCTCTTCTGCGCTATAGATATAATTCGTCGCGTTGGGATCAGGTAGTGCTACTGGCGGTGCAATCCAGGAAGGTGTACGAATGAAAACCTTCATATCCTTGACCAGAGGCTGTATCGAGGGAACCAACTGGATTGAACTGGCTCCCGCACCAATGACGCCGACGCGTTTACCTCGGAGGTCGATCGAATGATCCCAGGATGCTGTATGCAATAACGGACCAGTAAATTCGGACAGCCCATCGATGTTGGGAATTTGTGGGTGATTGAGAATGCCGCCGGCGTTGACCAGGATTTCTGATGTGGCCAGAGACCCATCTTCCAGCTCTACCGCCCAGGTGCTGTCATTCTCAGACCAGCGAGCCGAGACGACCTTGGTGTTGAAGGAGATATATCGCTCGAGATCGAAGTGCTTCGCAACACCTTTCAGATAGCTCTGTATCTCATCAGATGATGCGTAGCTACTTTGGTTAGCACAAAGCAACAGCTCGACATTTGGCAACTCACAATTTTGACCATGAAGGGTTTGGAGCAAATGAATATTGATAGCAATGACTCGGCACATCACAAGCGCAGCCGGGATACTTGTTCTCAAACCACGTTCCTCCAAGATCTGGCGACTTCTCGAAGATCTGAAAACTGACATAGTCCTTGAGATGCTGCTTGAGCTTGTATGCTAGGTATTGTCAGCGTGGTCCTTTAGTGAATGAATTGGCTAAGAACTTACCCATCAAAATACCAGATACACTGGTTAGAAGCATCAGCCAAAGCCATTTCTCTGAGGGTAAAAGTTCGACTTACCCGGCTCCGATGATGGTGCATCGGATCTGCTTTGGCTTTTGCTGTTGTTCGGCGGACATGATTACTGATTCAGGTCAAATATCGTGGATAACTGAAAATTGTCGTGCAAAACTAATATTATGAGTCCTCAAGATAAACTACGTCCGTGGTATCATAAGTTCGAATTAAACGGACTGTAGCTGCCCATCTTCATAGGCTACTGCTTATCATGGCACAGTCCCACAAGGGCAAGGACGCACACCAAGCCGGAAGCGGTCCGGGTCTTGGTGGGCACGGAGAATTGCTATGTTGAAATGGCATAGCGTGGAGATAAGGCCGTACCACAAGGCTTGATGCTGTGGGTACGGAAGCGGGCCGTGATTTAAAGAGGATGTGAGAAATCATGATTGGCGCTTGTCTTATTGGCTCCGAGTGAAAACACCAAGAACAGTGATTGATGGTTGAAGAGTGCGGAGTCAAGAATGGCATCGTGTCTTCCGCGCCATATTTAGAAGGGTATAAGGGCCAGACTAGGGGCTTGCATTCATAGGCGAATCTTATCATACACAACAGCATCGTCTAGTTGCCATCCAAGCCTAACCCCCGTTCCGTCAACTTGTCACCAGACCTTCTCAATCATAGCATCAGTTATTATCACAAGCCACAATGAGTCGCTGGTTCAGTTTCGGTACAACGAAAGAGGCTGAGCCTCAGACTACACGAGCATTGCCTGCCTCATGGTACCGCTCTTCAGCAATGTAAGAACTGGAACGACGAGCTATCTTCTCCAAGAAATGGATAGTAGTTTCACACAAGGCGAGATTCGCCGAAGTGGGTGATTATCTGCGTATCACTGAAGCTGGCTTTACCTTTTTCTTGATCAAAGATCGTCATGGCGAGATCAGGGCCCATCACAACGTCTGCCGGCATCGGGCGTTTCCGCTGGTGGAGCAAGATACTGGAAGAGTCAACATTCTATCGTGCAAGTATCATGGTCAGTCTAATTCTTATGGTGCTTTGATGCGATATGCTGAGAGTTAAAGGTTGGTCCTATGGACTTGATGGCAAATTGGCGAAGGCTCCAAAGTACCAAGATGCCCCGACATTCGACAAGTCTTCCAACAACCTCTTCCCAATCCATATCCGTGTCGACAAACTAGGTTTCATCTGGGTCAATATGGACGCCGCCCCTACTCCTATAGTGGCCTGGGACGACGACTTTGCTGGTGTTGACACTCAACCACGACTGCAGCCGTTCGATATGGAAGCTTATCACTTTGATCATCAGTGGGAGATGATCGGGGACTATAACTGGAAGACTTTAGCCGATAATTACAACGAAGTGAGTCATTTTTACTCTTCAAATCAACTGGCGCTGAGGCAATGATAACAGTGCTACCACTGTCCAACTGGACATCCAGCCCTCAACGCCCTCACTGATCTGTCAAAATACTGGGTTGAGACAGCTGGCGGCCATATACAGCACTTCAATGTCGATAAGCCCGATAAGGATGGCATGGGTATTTACAGTACTTTCTACTATCCTAACGCCTCTATTACAATCTCGTAAGCACACCAATTCCCTTGATTATCCAGCCTGTTCTAACGGTCAGACCCACCTTCTTCTACATCATGCGCTGCATCCCCATCTCCGCATCACAGACCGAGATGGAGTACGAAGTCTACAGAGCCAACAGTGCTTCTGACGAAGATTTCAACGAGATCAGCGACTGCTTTAAGCAGATCCTCAAAGAAGACAAAGATCTCTGCAATGCAGCGCAGAAGAACTTGAACGCTGGTATCTTTGTGAATGGCGAACTGCATCCTCGAGTTGAAAAGGTATGTAGCCCCTCTAGAGTCAATAATATCCTGTGCTAAATAATTTGTTCTGTTAGGGCCCCCTGTTCTTCCAAGAGACTACGCGAAAGCTAGTCATGGATCATCATAAGCAGGAAGAGTCTGAAGGACATGAGATCTGGCCGGCTGCACCGAAGAGTGGGCAGTCGGGGAATGGCCAGGGCGATATTGACTTCTGTAACAAGCTAGAGGCATGTGCTGGGTCTGACAGTCTCAAGTGGTAATGATTAGTATATAGTGACGAGTATACGTAAAAAGAGAAGTTGATAAACAGTCCGCTACTTTACAGCATGGTGTTTCCCCAATCAAGACTCAACCACTCATCAATGGCCCTTCCAAAGTCATGTACTTCGGGAAAGATATTGTCTGGTTCCATGGCTGACCCAAATCCTTCCTGGATGTTCTGCTGCAGAGATCCCAGCAACCCAGAAGCATCAGAGGGAACACGGCCTCTTATGGGGTGGCTCACCTCTCCCCCACCCGGGGCATAGAGAGGCATATCCTTTGGAACGTTTTTGTGCCCAATAATGCCAGCTGATCCAACCAAATCATATCCATCACCATCGTCATCAGTGCCTCTCGCCGGGTCCAGGTGTGTTGATGCTAGACCGCTGTAGATAGACCCATCGGCGCGTGCATCCGGCCTTCCAGCTTGCTCGTAACATAGAATATCCCATAGAAGTCTTGTGTCGATGGAGAACTTCTGCCGGGCTGGCCTAGTCAGCCCAGGATCTCCGCTAGCTAGTGGAATAACCTGTATGCTCTGCTGCAGCTTTCGTAGGTTCTCATGCTTCAAAATAAGTTAGTTCCCCATATTCCCTCATAACCCTTTATAGTACTTACCATGGCTGCGACACCATGCCATGTCAGACCCATGCATCTCAAGAACTCGAGACACTTCTCAAATCCAGCCTTGGCCTTTTCACGCAAGGCAAAGTCCTCCACAAAACTGTGCTGCAGATGAATGGTGGCAACTACTGCAACAATGTGGGCCAAGGTCGGGTCAGACATTCGATATTCCAACTTCTCCAATACATCGAGATGATACATGATCCATCCAATGTGCCGAGTTATCGCATCAAAGGAACTGTTGACAAATGACTCGGGCATAGTATGTCGGAAGTGCCGTAGTCTCATGGACAAAAGAAATGGGTGATTGAGGATAACCGGAATGGAAGCATAGACTAACTGTGTAAATAGATAAGGGCCCCAATACCCTCTGTTTTGCTGCAGGGTTTCAGGCGTCTGCTTGTCTACTTGGTTGGCAGAAAAGCGATACTTGAGTGGTACGCTACAGTCAATCTCGAGATGTCGATATGTGACCTGGGAGTAATCGGAACGAGGGTTCCATGGCGGCAGGGTGTCCGAGAAAACTCGGCGAGATGCGTAGACTCTGACAGCTCTCCATATTTGCGCCAGAGGAATCGTGAATTTCATGATGCCCCGATCCATATCGCATGACGATGACTTTTCTGGCGGAAGCAGCCATGCTGAGCACGATGATATTCCGAGGGATGAGTCCTCGCCATGCGACATGGCAGTGGGCCATACGCTTGATGCTACGCTTCCCTGAAGATGATGAAGCACAAATATGCTTCGAATGCAGTTGTTGAATTCGGCACCGTCACTGAGGAAGCTACCCTTGGGAATGCCGCTCAGTAGCTGAATCGCCGTACTGAGATGGAGCCCTGCTTGGATAGTATTTCCTTCTAGATCCGAGGTCAGACTCGGTCAGAACATCACAGATCTCCGATAACATACCTGAATGTTCAAAAAGGCTCAAAAGACATAACGTTTGCAACACTGAACAGTCGACACGGCTACCGAACACTTTATCCATCACAGATTGCCGCGAGGCTTGTGCCATGGTATGAAGACGTTGGCGATATTGTTCACTCAGTAACCTGGGAGGAAACCGAAGACATAATGCCCGCAGTGCCATTACCAGCTCTGCCTCTCTATGCGGCAGAGACTCTGCAAACGCTTCGGCGTTGAATAGGACCAGAGGCTGCCGATGCAGCCAGGTTAAATAAAGAGAGGCCAGTTCATCACTACTTGGCTCGACGACTGATTCTGTGCTGTAGTGGACCGTCAGCTACACTCTCGGGATATGGGAAGATCTGCGTGCCCTGACGCCGGTCTTAGATGAACGATTTCACCGATATATGGAAGCTCATCATGATTGACCAAGGACCTCGGTGTATGTCCACCTTCTTGCTGCGACGCTGAGCGACGGCGTATTTCATTGATCACTGGACTGGATTGCACCTGTTAACGCAATGACTGCGCTAAGGTCGGGCTTATCACTTACTCTAGGCGATCGATAAACAAGTCCAATTTCTCTTCCAGTGTCTCCATTCGAAGCTCCTACAAGCATCGCATGTTAGCCACTGGCAGATATTGCGAGCAATGATTTACGGACCAATGATCTATCCGAACGCGCCCTTTGACTTTGGCCATCAGAACCTGATTCATACACGCATATCTGACCCAGACGTTCGCAGTATGAACACACGGGCTTCTCTCCAGGACACTTCGACTTCTTGCGACTATGGCTATTGTTAGCACTTGGAGTACCTGAAGCCGTGAGAAACTGACCGACATGGCTCGCAAGCTTGTCGTGCGCGCTTAGTTGGTCGAGAGTCTTCCATTACAGTATCAGCTGATGGAATTGAGGTTTGGGGGACGCGGGGAATGTGTTATATGCGTGCTGGTCTGCTAACGGAGAACTAGGCGACTCGGTTATCGCTGGGACAGCTTATCTGACAGTGACGGACAACTCCGAGCCAATCAAAAACAGTCCTTGGAGTTCATTGTGCATTGCACAGAACACAAGTATGACCACTGTCATTTTCTGACAATTGACTATGGTACTGAACTCCACCAGTGGCTTTGGCCAGTTTCTCTGGTGTGACTGAGCGCTTACGCTTGTTCTGGGCCGTTCCCTTCCCCAAAGTCCCCGGCTTCTGCATGTTCGATCTGGATAGTTGTATTTTTTGACTGTTTCTGTGAACTCGGACATCAGAACACGGAATACTCTTTTCTAGAACTGACTCAAATAGACAGGCAGGCTCACTATATTCTTCAATACTTAAGAACCTCAAATATCTCAAAAGAACTACCTTTATTGTGCCACCGAGAAGGATCACAAAGTATCTACGCTAACCATCTTCGACTTGATCATTCTCCTCACTCCTTTCTCACCACGTCAGCCTGAAATTTTCACATTTGAGCCGCATCTTACTCCGATCGGCAATAGAGACAGAAGCCAAGCCCTTCCTGCTGACTATTACATAGGCTCTCCATCGTCCGGACACGAACGCGACCGCCACCATGCAGAGTTTTCCCCCGACTGACATACGTCTCCCAACGGAGATAGTGTTGATGGTTTGCTCCTAAGGACGATCAGCTTCGCGCAAGATTGGTGTCTGGCAAGCTTCATTACGCGGCAACAATTCAAGCCTTTAGATCCCTCAGGCTCAAGCCTGACGGCGATTCGCCTTCACAGTTCAGAGCAATTGCCCTGTCGGATAAACTGCGAACCTTGGTCAAAGAGGTGACGATTGATACGGAGTTGGATCCAGGCATTCGGCTCCGTTCCGACACGGAAGCCTTAGCTATTTGCCAAAGCTTTCTTCGAATTCTTCCTTATCTAGGCTTGTTCAGCAATCTCAAGCATCTACACCTTCGATTCGGCCGATACTCTGCACGAAGATATGGCATAGAGGACGGGTTGCAGTTCCGGTACCTGGTCTTAGACATCATTTCGCACTGCGCGGTCGGGATGTGGACACCAGAGAACCGAAAAACGATCTACGAGGCAGAGCTACCGGCCATATGGGACAGCAAGTTGTTCAAATATACACATGATGCGTTAGTCCTTCCTGGAGAATCGTTGCAGATCAAAGAACTTACCATTTCACATCTCGCCGACTACAATGATCCCAGACTTATCCATTCCAGAGCCTGGAACAAGTTAATCCGGTTGCCAACCCTCATCGATCTGAAACTGCTCGTGGGAGAAGATCATTTCAATAACAGGCTCGACTTCAGTGTTGAGGCGTCCGAATTCTTCAGTGCTTTGCCGTCACAGTGGCTTCAACCTGATTTAGTCCAGAAACTACAGGTATTGTCATTGTTCTACACAGATTTCTGGGGATGGTTCCCGAGAATGGACCTTTCCCAGCTTGGCGACTTGCCATCCCTCAAGGTTCTGGCTCTCGGGCGCTATATCTTTACCGATAAGACACAAACAGACTGGATCGCGTCTCTGGGGAAGAATAATAAGAGCGACGGGCTGGAAGAGCTTTATCTTGATGAGTGCTGCATCATGTATGGAGTTATGGGGCCTTTGACAATGGATGGTTATCCAGTTCAAGACGTTGGCTTACACTGGAACGCGGAAATAGAACGTACCGGGTACGTCAGACGATGGCACCACGTGCTTTCAGAATGGAGGATAAATATGAAAGGTCTCAAGAAGTTTTACATGGGAGTTGGAGACTTTGGGTACCCTTCTCGCACCATAGACCCTTTTTGCGCACAAGATTGGCTCACTGATGACATGAGATATGCGAGAGACCCGCCACAGTGGTATTTCGGGCACAATCGCCACAGATTCTATGCAGATCCTGGACCAAAAGACATTGCCGTACGCCTCGTCGATGCCTATCAGTCACGCCGTCAGACCTCGAGGGTGGTGCCAATGGCAAACTACTTGTTAGGCACGGGATTGACACAGAGGCGAAAAGCACAGATGCAATACGCTGCGTATAGAGTTGGCATACCATATAACTGGCATATTGGCGAGAATCAGCCTACGATGGGTATTCGGGTTACTAGGAATCGGTTTACGAATAGGGATTACGATCGTGCTTGGGGACCTGAGGAAGAAACTGTCGAGTCTGACGATGCTGCTTACGCATCGCTTATGGAGACTATCCGAGATAGACTAAGATCTTAGAATGTGGGATGGCCGGTCTGGGGATGCAACCTTAAAGGCTATTCTGGAAATGGACTACCCCTTTCTATAGCACGGTTAGCATGTGAGTCTAGAGCGTCTTGCAACATCAGCCGCAGAAGAGATAGATGAAAACTTTTTGAGATTACAGGCAATATGAAGTTGTGCACGTATGATAAGCAACAACAAAAGGATTTATACAAGACTGACAGTGAATTATTTCCTAGATAATTAAAAAACGTGAGATGGCATCTAGAGAGTGAAGCTCGCTTAGAGTCAACATGCCCCAAACGGCTTGGTATACCCTCACTTGAGTAACTAACTGCCGACGCTAACTACTCCGCAAACTCTAATACCCCGCCAACTCCCCCGTAAACCATCTCATTCGGGCTCATCCCGCCTATGGCAATTAGATTACCAGGAGATCCCCCTCATTGATCCTTGCTGTTTACTTGCCGATAGCTGTACCGAGATATTACGGGCGCGGGATCTCATAGCTTAATGCGAATAAAGGAGTGAGCTAGCTTGAATAAGTCATCCGAGGTTTTTGGAGATGTTGGAGATGGAATCATTGACGCTGTGATAGAAGAATGGCTAGAAAATGAGTTTAGATAAATAGAGGCTGACTGCTTATCGAGTACACTGCTACATCAGAATACTAAGAACGACAAACACACAAAACTAGCACTTGCAACACCGCAAGAATGCCTACCCAAGAGGTACGCACCATCCTCCCCCCAAAGCACATCCCCTAACTCCAACAGGCACGCGAAACCATCCAGGATGAACTTCACATCGAAGTCCTCCCCGGAACGGAGATCATGACAGACGTTGGCAAAGAACACTACGTCCGAGCCAAAGAGTCTGATCAAGTCCTCGTTCCCCAACCATCCCAAGATCCTCACGATCCCCTCAACTGGTCGCCGTTCTGGAAGTTCTCTGCCATCTTTTGCGTTTCTACCATGACGTTCACACAGGGCTTTGCGCCGCTTGCTCTTGCGCCTATGTTTCCGGACTTGATTCGTGCTTATAACAGTACCCTTGAGGATGTCATTCAGTTTACGGGTGTTACTATCCTGATTCTGGGATTTAGCAACTTCTTCTGGTGCGTATCGAAGTTAGTACTGAGATGTAAGTGCTATGACTGACTCTTTAAGGGCACCTATCTCTACCTCGTTCGGCCGTCGACCTGTTTATATCGCTTCGCAGGTCATCTGTCTCGCATGTCACATCATTCGCGCCAAAGCATCCACCTACGGTATCTTCATGGGAGCTTGTGTGTAAGTTCATCCCCAGAGACCAACCCAAGAGCTTCCCCAAGACCTCAACTAACATATTCAGCCTCAACGGAATAGGTGCCGGTCCCTCAGAAATCCTCCAACCCGCCGTCATCGCCGATATCTTCTTCCTCCACGACCGCGGAACATGGAACGCTCTATACTGGGTTGTATACATGGGCTCACTGATGATCGCTCCAATCATTGCTGGTCCCATGGCGGACCGCACCGGATGGCAGAACTTCTGGTGGCTCAACGTTGCTGTTACTGCACTATCTATCGTGCTTGGCGTCTTTGGCTTTCCGGAGACGAAGTGGACGCGCATCGATTCGATTGAGGCTGAGCGGGGAGTGAATGAGATTGTTGATACCACTCAGGACAAGCCGTCTCATTCTCACGCAGATGCCGAGAAGACTGTTGGTACGCCTGAAGCCCAGGGTGCGCCCGCTGCAGACGCGCATTTGGGCAAAGGAACGCCTTCAAAGTTGCAGTGGCGATTGTTCCAGCCCAACTCTGCACCTCTCCAAAACATCCTTCTCGATATTTGGACTCCATGGAGACTCTTTGTCTATCCTATCGTTCTCTTTGCGTCTTTTGTTGTCAGCTGGAGTTGCAGTAACTTCCTCATTCTCAACCTTACCCAGTCTCAGGTGTTTGCTGCTCCTCCATACAACATGAGCTCTCAGTCCATTGGTAAGTCTCCAGACAGCTCCAGAAAATGACAGACGCTGATAATTATAGGATTCCTCAATTTCTCCATCCTCGTCGGCGCCTTGATCGGACTCGTCACAGCTGGCCCCTTCAGCGACTGGGTCTCCGCAAAAGCAACGACACGAAACGGCGGCATCCGAGAACCGGAAATGCGTCTCCCCGCGATGATTCCTTATATCATAATCATGATCTTCGGCAATGTGATTACCTCTATCGGATACGAAAGACATTGGCCATGGCCAGTCATTGCCATTCTTGGCTATTCATCGGCTGGCATCCAGGTTGCTGCTCTCCCCAGTATCGCCAGTACCTATGCTGTGGATTGCTATAAGCCAGTTACTGGGTCACTCTTCGTCGCTATCACTGTCAACAAGAGTCTTTGGGGATATGGTATGGGCAAGTTTGTCACGCCATGGACTATCAAGTCAGGGTAAGTTGCCTTCTATACAATCTCTTCAATGTCCGTTACTAATAGCTTGAGAAGATTCATCCCTGTTTTCATGACCAACATGGGCCTTACAGTTCTGTGGTGTGGCTTGGGTGCGGTGTTCTACTTCTATGGCAAGACGTTCAGAAGGTGGACTAAGGACAGCAATGTTCATGGTTTTTAGTGTTGTCCAGGTTATCTTGCGATCTGCAGTGGTTACGCAATGGAGCGTCAAGGGTTAAAGACCTGCTCTACTTCTGCTCTATCACATAGCTATTATATACTGTCACTTTGACTTGCTTCTTGAACTCCTTGTCAAGACATCATATTCTTCCTGAACTAATGAGGCATCGACATAAACAGGCTCGCAGCATCAAAGTCTATCGACGACATATCGAGGTTCTGATCCAACTCTCCATCGAGTAGATTCAGTGGTCCCCAGTAGTGATTCAAGTACACCATTCCATCAGGCCATGACGTCCCCGGATTCGCAGCCACAGCAACTTGAGACGACTTCTGTGTCGCCTTTTCTCTCGCTCCTTGTAATAGCTTTGCCGCTTGTAGCGCAACGACGCATTCATCCATGATCATGAGTATCTCGATCGCCATGTCGACTAGACGAAGTAAAGGTTGCATCTCACTCTCGACTGCGTCTTGCGTCATGTACACCAGTATGATGCTGGCGGCGAAAACAGTGTATGTAGTGTTGTAGAACCTTTGGCTTGTTAGACGGGTGGCCAACTTTGAGAGTAATGATACGTACCATGTTCGGAAGAAGTCGCTGTGCTGATAAGTCTGATATATGGTCTCAATAGTTTGCTTTGCTGATTCGAGACACTTTTGAATTCCGATTTTTGTGTCACTCATGGTCGCCCTCTCCTGTGCTGTTGATCTCAAGAGGAAGGACCCGAAGAGGAGTATTCTCAAGTTATGATATCCTACAGCCATCATTAGCATTCCATTTCAGGATCACACCAGAGATCACATACGCAAGTTTAGTACAAGTCTCTGTCGCTTCACCCACTGGACATCCCTGACCCCTCTCAGGGACGGTACCTGAGTCGACGATCCCATTGGCCGTATCGCCTCAGGGAGCTCTTGTGTCCACGCCTCTAGGTCCCTCTCGATCTGGCCAGCCATCGCTACCATCATCGGTATCGTCGTTTCAGGCAGGTAAATACTCAGACAGATGTTTCTGGTGATCTTGGAGAAATGCACCATATGCTCGATGATGGCGCAACAAGGATGTTCGGACATCTCAGAATCTATCCCTGTTTCGCTCTCGCCGTTACTTATACGTGGGAATCGTCGGTTATGATATAGATCTGCTCCTAGAGTATCCGGTCTGCCCATTGCGAAAGACATTTCACTTCAACAGTGTCAGATCCGCGACAACAGATTAACTGTAGGTTGGAGATACTCACGTTTCTAAGGAATAAAGTCCCCTAGTGAATAAGGTTAGCAACTGATCTCTGCAATCCGCAACTCGAGGAACGCCTTGACATACCACCATGTCCGTGTCTCTGCTCTCAGTACAGCTGGCGGTTTCTTGCTATTGGGCCCGGGCTCGCGATTTATGCCCATTGCCAAAGCGGTTCTTATGGCAAGGCCAACATACATGTAGGATACTAAGAATATCAGTAGACTTCTAGGACACGGCCATGGAATACTGACAGTGTGGATGCAGTTCGTTCTGACAGACTTTGGCCTGTAACCGTTAGTTGCTTTCAGCTGAGCGTCACCACGCAACCTACCAGTATAAAATAGCACTGAACCATGTCTAGGTCAGTCACCATTCCCAGCCTATTACAACAATCCTTAGCTCGATCAAAAAACTTCCGGCTCCAGGCCAGATTAGTCATTCCATCGATGAGCTCATCCTCTCTCGTTCCAACCAGTGCGCCAATGGATAAGATGCTGTAGTATAAGGCAACAAAGCTCGTAATCCTCTTATTCTCCGGTCCTTCGCCTGCCCACAAGTACTCGCAGCGATTCACGAACGAAGTCTTGTCCAAGATCGGGTGGATGTAGTGGATCGCGGAGAAGAAGCCGTCTATGAAGCTGCGGCATTGTAGATACCATGGTGACTGATCAGACTCCTCAGTACTCTTTCTCCCTCGCTGGGTATCTTGTGATTCGCTTGGGTCAAAGTGAGGATTATGCAACGAAGAGAGAAGTGCACCCGCGTCATCGTCGTCGTTGTCCTCCTCTCCAGTCCGTCGAACATGAGACAGAAGAGCAACTGACGAAGAACTACCGTAGAATTCAACATCTCTTGTATGGGTGTTCATACCAGAGACCTCTTGTTCTCTAGTATGCCATGACGAAATACTGTTCGGTGTCGGAAAGGCCTCCATTACCGAGGGATGCTGAGCTATTGGTAATGAAGAAGTATTCATCGCGATCCCTTCCGGACTATTGCTTGGCCCATCGGTCGCTGCCTTCTCATAGTTCTCCACAATGCTAGAGAGGCTTTTGACCTGGTCTTCCAACTGTCTTACATAGCTATGATTACACTAGTGAGCCAAGAGCAAAACTGAGGACGTTGCAGGCAAATGTACCTTGATGTCATGCGCATACGCGACATGTCCTGGCCTTTGTACACGCATTCAACATTGCGGCCTTCACGTGGTCAGTTTCTAATCGAGATTCTGAAGATTGGCAACTAACTTTGGCAATATGAACAGGGATAAGATTCATCGCACTTGTACTTCTTGGACCGACAGAGATCGCACGCGCGTGCAGCTCTTGGTCGCCTTGGACGCTGCGCTGCAGGTCTGTTCGCCTGAGGAGCTTGAGAGTCTGTTGATTCATCCATCAGTATCAGTGAGTATGCACGAGACCCCAGAATGTCGAATCGTTGAGACGTGAGTGCGGAGACCCCAGATGAACGGAAATTTCGAGCTTGGAGGCAAATCTGGGGTAATGTGAACGACGTCTGTGATCTGGATCTTGTCTCGGAGGTCTCATTGGCTGACAAGGTTTTTCTCTAAACTGAACATGGCTAGTCTTGAGATACTCGAGCTGCGGAAAAGCCGGGCTCGGTCAATGTGACCTCGGTTCTTCCGAGCGAGCTACGAACTACCCTACATCGACCACATTCCGAGTGTCATTTTCATATATGTAGTATCGCGGCAAAGCTAGCTGCTTGTTCTTCTTTTCTTTTCTATCACGAGACCTGTAGTTGACGATAATATCTCTTCAAAATGCCAAGTTCTACTGTAAGTACCTAAAATATCTGACGTGTAATCTAACTAATGGTTCATTGTGACAGCAACCGAGTCAAGCGAGTGAAGACGTTCGTTTGGAGGTAGTTGTTGTCGGCGCTGGCCTTGCGGGTCTTGCTGCAGCGATCTCCATTTCTCTTTCAGGCCACAATGTCACTGTCTTAGAGTCGGCAAAAGAACTGCTCGAGGTATACATCCCATAAATTATACATGATAGTCAAGACAAAGGCTGATACATTGTCCAGGTTGGTGCTGGACTCCAAGTCACTCCCAACTGCACACGTATCCTCCAAAAATGGGATCTGCCCGACAGACTCTGGAAATCAGCCGCCGAACCCACGTCACTCGTCGTCCATCGATACTCCGGCCGAACGCTCGCTATAGAACCCGATTTCCACAAGCATATCCGCAAGAAGTACGGCGCCCCGTTCATCGATCTCCACCGCGTAGACCTCCAGCTTACACTCTACGACAAGGCCAAGGAACTCGGTGTCCAGTTCAAGCTCGGAGATAGGGTGAAGGACATTGACTTTAGCATTCCTGAGGTCACCACCGAGGCTGGGGCTAAGTATACTGGGGACCTTATTGTTGCAGCGGACGGACTCTGGTCTAAATGCCGTTCCAAGTTTCTCGGCAGTGAGGATAAGCCCATGCCCACTGGGGATCTAGCATACCGTGTTGTTCTGAATGCGAAGGATATCGACGACCCTGAGCTGCGGGAATGGGTTGAGCGTCCGACGGTGCACTTCTGGATCGGTCCAGGCGCTCATGCTGTTGGGTATTCCCTGCGTGGTGGACAGATGTATAACGTTGTACTTCTTGTTCCCGATGATCTTCCATCGGGTGTCAGTCGGCAGGCTGGCTCGGTGGAGGAGATGCGAGAGTTGTTCAACGACTGGGATCCAATTCTGGCAAGGTTTCTGAGTCAGGTTGACAAGGTCGACAAGTGGAAGCTAATGCATAGTAAGTTACAGTTACGCCCCAATATTCGGATTCTCGAAGCTGACCCATTTTGTAGGAGAAGAGCTTGATTCGTGGATTAACGATGATTCGAATTTTGTCTTCGTGTAAGCAGCCGATATATGTCAAAGCTGCACGACATCTCGCTAATATGTTGCTTCTAGTGGTGATGCCTGTCATCCAATGTTACCCTATCTAGCCCAAGGTGCCAACTCTGCCGTGGAAGACGGTGCAGTTCTGGGTCTACTTCTCGGCCACGTCAAGTCGAAGCACCAATTACCCCAGGCCTTGTCTATGTATGAACGGTTACGCAAGTCACGTGGAGAAGCCATCGTGAGGGAGACCTTTAAACAGGTATGAGCTCACCATCCTGGTAGTAGTCTACAGTTCTAACTGACCTATCATAGAGAGAATCATTCCATATGCCCGATGGACCAGCTCAAGAGGCTCGCGATCAGACTTTCCTGTCTCAACTTGGTGCTGAGGAGCTCAAGGGTCCCTTCCCGAGCAGATGGACTTGTCCGCAGGTTCAGCCTTGGCTTTACGGCTATGATGCGTTTGAGGTTGTTGAAGATGCAGTGAAGCGCGATCCTTTTACGGAGTAGCTAGTTACGTCTGTGTAGATTATTCAGTTTCTTGTTATATTAGCAACGTTTTAGCGTGGCTGCAATGCGCCTATAAATAGTAGACAATGCAGAACATGAACCAAAGCATACATTCTACTACGAATCGACTTTCATGATATATATCTTCATGCTGAGCTCACCGTCAAATATTCGCACTCACTATGTTGGCCAGATGTATGTTATTGAGATACGATCAGCTTCTGCTAGCCACTGACAACACACTATTGCCAAACAGCAAAGTCGCCATACGCTACTTGATCAAAGACTCAAGGAAGTCAAAGCCCTGTCGCTGAAGATTCCAAGTAACAGACCCCACTTCCATCTTGGCTGCAAAAGTATGCTCCTCCCCAGGAACCTCCACCATCTCGCACTCAACACCGTTCTGCTTCAGCACTTCAAACAACTTTCTACTCAGATGAATCGGGACTTTTGTGTCTGCATCGCCGTGAACTATAAAGGTTGGAGGAAACGAGGAGTCAACATTCAGTGCAGGGTCGACTTTGCTCCACTCTTTCGAAGGGAAGATGGCATCGAGGACAGTACCGTTAGCCAGCTGTGTCAGGGCATATGCTTGACGGGGATCACTGAAATCTGGAGGTCCTGCTGCTTGACCTTCGAGGGAGACGCCTCCCGTGATGGGAACTGGGTCTTCGTCAAATACTTTGTTGAGAAATGTGTCTGTAAGTCCTGGTGGTAGCTTCATGCTCTCGAGCTTCGTCGTCCAGAAGTCATCAGCAAAGTTGCTAGGCCCATACATGTCATAGATCCCTGCGACCGGGCGAGGAACATCGAAACCCTGTCTTAACGTTAGCTCCTGATCACAATTTGCTATGTGCCAAGCTCACCAAACAAAGTGATAAGTGCCCGCCGGATGAGGTGCCGAAGGAAAAGACATGGTCGAGATCTGGTACGAGTGTTGAGTCCGTTTTGCCTAGAGCTTTTTCGAGACTTCCATCATACACCCAGGCCAGTAAATCTCGACAGTCCTGCATCGGACCCTCCAAGAGATTCACCTGAGGACAAAGGCGATGATTTGGTACCAAGACTATCCATCCTCGACTAAGACAATCTGATACCTGGTCTTTGTTGACCATCTTGGAGGATCCGAGCATAAAAGCCCCCCCATGGATATTAATTACTTAAGGCAATTAGCATTGACACAGACACGGCGAATGTTTTGACGTACGGACTGGGCATTTTGTAGAGTCAGTCCCGATAGAAGGCAGGTAAACATCAACATCAATCTCTTGTTCACCCAGCCGCTTGTAAACAGCTCGAAACGAAGCTGGAGGACTCATTTTTTGTCACTTTGAGACTGAAAACGCGATTACTTGGCAAAGCGTACATAAAGGTCTGATGTCCATAGAGGGTATCTGGAAAAACATCGCTACCCCCTCAGTTCCGACATGCCGCTGTGAATAAGCCTCCCGGTGATGCCGTGAGCCCCGTGTCGGAATTGCGGCTTATCCGCACTTCCAACTCAGCTTTCGTCAGCGGCGGAAGTGAGTTGGAGGGGTAGACATGGAAAATCCGGGGCCGATGCGGGGATCTCCAGCGCATCCGAACCGTGATGTGGAGATCGGGAAGTGGGAGGTCGAAGGGGTAGAAGAGTAGAGGGTCCTGCAAATGTTCCAGCATACCTACACAAGCTCAACAATTGATCAATACTTGGTAGTTTTCTCCGAGTAACTCACAGACACCATCACATTTACACTATTCCCAATTCAACATGAGCGTTCCCCTACATACATCTCCTCCCAATGAGAGGACAAGCTACATGATCGACCAGCTCGAGGGAGAGCGCATTAGCATTCCTGGCAGCAAGGGTGTTTTCAGAATCCTTGCTTCGTCGAAGCAGACCAATGGTGGTATGGCTGTGTTTACTAGTGGTGCCGTCCTAGCGGATGCCCCTGGTTTTCACTGGCATGAGGAAGCTCATGATGTCTTTCTTGTCACCAAGGGTTTCTTGAAACTATGGAGTGGTGATAAGTGTCGCATCATGGGTCCTGGTGACTTTGCTTATATCCCTCCTGTAAGTCGCGATATCGTGTCAAACTGTTGATGATGTCGGCTAATGAGGTGCAGCATGTTATCCATAACCCTCTCCTGCTCGGACCGCACACTGAGACCGTGGGTCTAGTAGCACCAGGTGACTGGGTTGACTTCTTCAGATATGTCGGCGAAACATACAATGGCATTCTTGTGCCGGAGACTGATGATCGCGATATCAAGTCTATGCTTATGCAGAAGATGATGGCGGCCAAGGACAGATTTGACGTTCACTTCAAGCGTGACTACCAGCCACCTGAGGTCGGCGAGTGGCTTGACTCTGAGAATCAGCTCGCTGCTCCTGGTGAAGCCTATTTCCTACGGGCCAATACTGGACCTAGATGGCTTCTGGGAGGAGTTATGTCAAGACCTTTCATTCTCGCCTCTCAATCTGGCGGCAAATTCTCAATGTCGAGTATTGAGTCATCGAATGTCTATGGAAAGTCACCTCTCAGCAAGTGGCTTACATTTACTGCTATCGATCATTGTTTCATCGTTCAAGAAGGCCTTCTGAGAGTAAAGATCAAGTCTGGGGATAATAGTTCCTGGAACGAAGTGAGAGAGGGCCAAACGGTGGTCATTGCCGCAGGGGAGACTTTCACATTGGACTTTGGCAGTAAATATGTCCGTGTCTGGACATTCGCCAACGGACGAGGAATTGAAGAGCTGGTTCAGAATGCTGGATCTCCGGCTACAGGTTTCGTGCTACCTGATGAAGTTGGAGGCTGGGAGGAGTCTAAGCTGCTGGAGGTATGTAAAGACCTTGGGGTGGAGGTGGCAGACCTGTAGAGTATTAGCGTAACGAATAAATTGCATGTTTCATTTAAATCTATTAATCTGAGTATTGCCGTTGCGTTCGGGGATGTTAGTGCTCGCAGTGTCGCTTTCTACCTGACTTGGCGCGGGGAATAGGCTGTCGATATTACGCGGTCATGCTGGCATTTCAACTGCTTACGCTGACTTCAGGCATAGAAGATTAGTGAGTTTACGGACACTCTCTTGTGAAATAGTGAAGAGCTAGGCTGAGCGACGGATATCTATTAACTTCTATCTGCTTTAAAGAACAACAGTGGCACGTTGGTCTCCAACTTCAACGCCATACTCGCCCTTGTCCACCGTCCAAGCATGCGACTCCTCGTTCCAATGGCTATTGAAAGTATCCACATCAACTTGTACAGACACTTCTCTGGTCTCGCCCCGTGAAAGTTCAACCTTTGTGAATCCCTTCAGTTCCCGAGTTGGCCTCCAATTAGCTCCATTCTCAGGAGGGCAGATGTAGACCTGCACCACCTCTTTGCCAGTCACACTGCCAGCATTGGTTACACTTACGCTGACTGTGAGAACTGAAGGATTTGACGAGGCGTCCAATTTGGCGCTCAGACGTTCGTACGAGAACGAAGTGTAAGACAGTCCATGGCCAAAGGGAAACTGAACCCGCTTCTCTGATACCTGGGCACGGTATCCAATCTTTAAGCCCTCAGCATACTTGATAGTGAATCCACCAGACTCATTTTTCTGAGCAGGGAAGTTTCCAAAGCTAGGCCAGTCTTCCAGAGTCTTGAACCAAGTCGCCGTCAACCTCCCACTTGGGTTCACCTTTCCGGTCAAGATGTCAACCATTGCCTGAGGCCCTTCTTGACCAGGGAAGTGCATATTCACAATAGCATCGACATCATCGACGAAACTACTGATGTCAATCGGGTTACCGCAGTGCAAAAGAACAGCTGTCTTCTTCGAAGCAGCAGCAACCGCCTTGATCATGGCGACTTGATTGGAAGGAAGGGTAATCTCCTCAAGGTCAAAACCTTCAGACTCGTACTGCTCGCTGCGACCGGCGTAGATAATGGTGAGATCGGATGACTGTGCGACTTTGACTGCTTCTGATATAGCTTGTTCTTCAGAGTACTCTTCCTCGAATGCCAGGGTGAGGCCATATGGAGTAGGTTCGCCAATGACAGGTTCTCTGGATTGCATGGTAACAGAGATGTGATACGACTTTCCTGCTTCCATCGGCAAATGTACTTGAGACTCAAGTTTGATCAAGTTGAAGAGGAACTGCTCGGTTGTAATATCCGGTGCATCGCCCTTGAGCATACAGACGCCATCCACTTCGATGGTGAATGATCCCGAGTGACGAAGTGCGAGCGTGTGTGTTCCAGTAGTGGTAGGAACAAGATTGGTAGTCATCTTCACATGAGAGCCCGGTGTCTCCAACCCTGGCTTGCCCTGAGCCATCAAGTTGATAGCAGCGTCTTCCAAAGTCTCGGCGAGAACCGGTTCATCTTTGCCAGCGTTGTAATAAGCCACCTCAACGCCCTTCTTGCCCTCATGAGTCGTAATAATATCCACAGGCACCGTAGGAATAATGCGGCGCATGCGAACACCACTTGCGTATGAGACTATATGCTCATTCGGTAAAGCTTCGCGCAGCAGATCGAGAGGGACTTGTCGATACTGAGGGTTGCATGATGCACTACCACCACCAGTGAAGACAGTCTTCTTGGCATACTCGCCAACGACTCCGACCTTGAAGCCGGTGGACTGTGGCAGCGGAAGAGTTTGGTCATCATTCTTGAGAAGAACGATACCCTCTTGAGCTAGTTGACGAGCGATGTCATTAGTCTCCTGGATGATCTCCGACTTCTCTGGTCCTTCGCTCTGTGCAGCCTGCGTTCTGTTTCGTAGCTCAAGAAGCCGCGAGACGCTGGCATCGATCACATCTTCACTGATCTCACCAGATGCCACTGCCTGGATGAGCCTTTCGCCTCTGAATACAGGAACGGGCATCTCAACGTCGAGGCCAGCCTTCATGGCGGCTACAGTAGAGCGAGTACCGAACCAATCTGACATGACTATGCCTTTGTAGCCCCATTCCTTTCGGAGAATGTCTTGAATGAGAGCTTCGCTGTCGCAGCAAAAGGCTCCATCAACTTTGTTATATCTTCGCAAGATGTTAGTACTAGTATCATGAATAGTATCAGTGGTACTCACGCTGTCATGACCCCAGCAGGATTTGACTTTCTCAACAAAAAGGACCAAGCAGCTAAGTAAATCTCCCTCAACGCCCTTCCATTGGGAGACTCTTCAACATCGTAATATCGTCTTTGCGTCTCAGAGTCATTACAAACAAAATGCTTCGCACAAGCTCCATAGCCTTTACTCTGGATACCGTTCACAATAGCCGCAGCCATGTATCCCGAGAGTAGCGGATCTTCACTAAAGCACTCAAAATTACGTCCAGCGCGAGGATCTCTCTGGATATTGATCGTCGGCCCAAGGATCATCTGCGCATGCTTGATCTTTGCCTGGCGAGTGAGCTCAGCGCCCATCTCCTCCAAGAGCTCGGTGTTCCATGTTGAGGCTATGCAGGCTGTGTTGGGAAAGCATGCTGTTGTGAGTGCACTGTTGAATTCACTGGGGCGTATTCCGCTTATTGAATCAGCTGTCTGATGATGTTGTCAGTAGTCAATACGGGAGTGATGGATATGAAGCTCACTTTGAGTGGTGCAATGCCTTTTTCGGGGATTCCTGCAATTGAGACAAAGTCATCTGGCGTACCAGACAGTAGCCTGACCTTTTCTTGTAGAGATAGAGTCTTGAGAGTAGCTTGAATATCCATGTTTGCTAAGAATAACTGCCTTACTGTGCATATGGTGTTCTTGGGCAGTGCTAAGAGTATGTATATATGACCGCGCTTGTCTCTGTTGACGCTTTTGCCACTCCGGGTAGCCAAGTCTAGACCTGTTCCACAGAAGGGTTGGTGGGAGGCACTGCGAGCGCCCCATACTCGGATTTTCCGGGCATGATCCACAGCACTACTTTCAATCATGCGGAGCCGGATTCATGAGCTTGTTGTTTTCGCCATGCAATTCGTGCGCTTGCTGGAGATTTCATGAGCTGGTAAGCGTCGAGTCAAGAGAAAATGCTTCTGGGCGATGACGCTTGTCATGATAGTCGGCTGTACGTGGAGATATGGAGACAGTCAATACTGAGTTCAACTCAGTGAGTTGGTCAAGATATTCTCATAATAGCGGCGACTTAGGGAGGATCAATCTGCAAGACCAATGGTGATTGTGTTATCTCTGCAGTAAAATTACTATAATCTTTGCTTTAACAGCTTCACAAACATCTCTGTTTCAGAGCCTTGGATAATACCATCATTCTCCAAACTCCAGCCCTTCGGAGCCTTAACTACGGCAGTACTACCATGAGCCACTGACAGCTTAATGCTACCTTGTCCCTTCTTCTCGCTCACACGTACTACCACCGAGAAAGGCCCTTGAGGAGTTTCGAGTGAGTATGCCACCTCTTCCAAACCTGCAAGAACTGGCTCAACGCCAATCGTCTTCCAGCCAGCTTCAAGAGGATAAACTCCAGCAAGGTACCGTGGTAGCAGAAACACTGGCCACGAAGACCACCCATGAGCCAGTGACACGTCATGATTGAAAGGCGAACCGTCAGTTTTCATAGCTTCCCAATGGGCGCCAGAGTAATTCGGGTTATCCTGGTCCGCCATGATGCCCCATACCTGAGATAACAGCTCTCTCGCCTTCGTGCCCTCGTTCTTGGCGAACAGAGCTTCTAGTGCAAAGCCAGATGCGTATGGACTGGTGACTCCAAACCTGTCCCAGTTATCGAGGCCTCGGAATGCGGAGGGTAAAGATTCGCTGGCTGGGAATATGCCTTCCACCAATTTTGGATGGTCTGGGGATACGCCCAGGGTCGCCGCATACGCGTTGACATCTTGGAAGACACGATCACGGTCTAGAGATAGAGAAGGTCGCATAGTACCTTGCTCATCATTCCAAAGCATACGGATCAAAGCCTCTTTCAAATCGGCTGCTTCAGAGGAATATTGAGATGCGGCTTCACTGTCCCTGAACATTGATGCCATGGCGTTGAGGGCATCCAGATATGCAAGGTTCAGTCCGGTTGAGACACCAAAGACAGGGCCGCCCATGGGGAACCACGTCACTGTTCACTATTAGTACATTGACAAATAATATAGTGGAGAGAACATACTCGAGAGATATGGCGGTGCTTGCACCAATCCATCAGAGTTCAAGAACCCCCTCGTAAACTCCATCTGTCGCTCAAGTTGGCTGTATGACTTCTCGACGAGAGACCAATCGCCCGAGTTCAGCCAGTAGTCCTTGACCGAGACAACCAATAGCAGCGCATATGTCAACGAGTAGTGGCCGTAGTGCGGCGGGTTGTCTGCACCATCGTGCTCTGGAGCCTGGATGGGACAGAGGTTGCCAAGATACCCTTCCTTAGTTTGATGACTGAGCAAAAGCTGTATAGTTCCCTTCCACGCTTCAAAGTCAGTGGTGGAGTATGCGATTGACCGACCGGTGACGAACGCATCGCCGCCAAAGGAAGCCCTATCCCGCTTGGCGCCATCGATGATACAGGCGAGCTTATTTGTTCCAACCTGGAAGTCATCAAACGTGCGACTAGCATCAGGCTGCAACAACGAGTTCTTGCAGAGAGTCTGTCCGTCGTGATCTGCGACCGATAGGTCTCGGTAGAGTGCAACCCAGCCAGGCGGTCCACCAAATGCCACAGAACCAGTGTTGACAAACCCGTTGCCAAGCATCGCCTTCACATATATATCTCTGACAGTAGCAACCTCATTGCCTCCAATAGTGACAGTAACGCGATCTTCCACCGCCAGCGTCTCAATGGTCAACCATCCTGACAGGTCCAGGGTGTCTGGCAGTTGCCATGACCCTCTCTCAATCGAGGGTAGGATAGATGACTTATTCGACAGTCCCTCAACGGCTGTCAACGTTCTACTTCTTGCATCCAAGCAGAATATCAGGCCGTTTGTTATCATGCGCACAGCCCAACTCGCACCATTTTCCTCAATCTTTGTTTGGAACGTGACCTTGTAATCCTTCCATTTTGTACCCTGTCGGCATGGAGCCCAATGACTTCCGTAAACACGAGTTCCCTCGTCAGTAACATCCCATGCTGGAACTGTCTCTTCTCTAGCGACGGTACACAAGTCAACTGTTCGAACTCCATCTCTCCAGATGCGATTGATGGTTTCGTCGGAGCAGTGGAAATTGGCTTTCACTAAAGCGTCAGGCCGCACGGCTTGGAAGCCGACCTTGGAGAACACGATGCTCGTGTTTGAGTCGAGCAAGGTGATCTTCTCATACCTCTGGGACGCTTGAGTAAAGCGAGCTTTCACGGTTTGTGTATCGTTGGTTACGCTGGCCTGGTGTTGGCAGACTCGGTAGCTGTCCATGGCGTTGGAGAATAAGAAGAATGGGCCGTCGCCTATATCAGTTAGCATTGGCGCACTAGTAGATACGGAGGGGACGTAGCTGTACCATTCTCATTGTCTATTCCCTCTATAGTCTCGCTGTAAGTGACCTGGAACGCGACTTGTTGCTGTCCTTTAGGCGCTGATGCGGACTCAATGGTGAAGACGGGAAATCCGCCCTCGCATCGGCCATAGTCAAAGATGACTTCAGCCTTAACCTCAGTGTCGCCATGGCTCAAGGTAAAAGACGATACCTCTTTTCCGCTTGAAACATTTCCTGAAGTTCGCAAAATTCGTGTTGGGGTAACGAACTTGAGTGCGTTGCGGGTCTCCCGTGAATTCTCCATGTTAGCTCGCCGGACCAGTATTCTGATGTGGCTGCAGGTTTGTCTGGGGTACACAATAGCATGAAAGAGGTAACATTAAGCTTAAGAGAAGCTCAAACAAGAAAAGTCTGCGCGTTTCATTCGGTTTGTGATACCACGATCGCACAAAATTACACCGACGACCGAGTGAAATCGGGGAATCCTAGTGCCCCCCGGAAAACCCGACCCCATCCCCAGATTACCCCACAAGACAAGAATCTAGACCTCCGGGGTTACCACCAAGGCAAAAATATCCTCTCCAACCACCAGTCGGTCATATTAAAGGGGCCATCGAGTCCAGGGTTCTTCGTATTCTCATCTCAACATCCACAAACTCTACAGTGGACTATTCAACATCACCACTACTTTCCTTTCTTTTCTACTCCTGCCGAGATGACTACTCAGGATTTTGATCATGATGCGAGACTTGAGAAGGCGGCGGTTGCGCATGCTGAGGATGCTGTTGCTGTGAGGGATCATGAGATGACGACTTGGGAGTGTGCGAAGAAGAACCCCAAGGCGATCCTTTGGGCAATCTACGCCAACCGTGAGTCTCTAACACGTACTCAAACTGTTAGTGAACAGTTCTAACTTGATGAATAGTGGGAGCTACTCTCGTTGGCTACGAGAACCTCGCTCTGGCCGTCTGTCTCGCCCTCCCGGCCTTCCAGTAAGTTTCCATTCCGTCACCATCCATCCATTCTACTAACACAGTATAGGATGAAGTTCGCCAGCCTCGTCGACGGCAACCTCATCATCCCAGCATACTGGCAATCCCTCTGGAACGCCACCTACAACATCATGCAGCTCTTCGGCTCTCTCACCGCTGGCTTCGTCCAGGACAAACTCGGTCGACGGGCTGTTTTCCTCGCAGGCATCATAATCGTTTCTTGCGGTATCACTCTGGCTTATCTAGCTGAGACACCTGCCCAGTTTATGGGTGCCAAGATCATCTCTGGTTTCGCGGTTGGTGCGTTCCAGTCGACGACGCAGACTTATGTTTCGGAGATTACGCCGCTGCCTCTGCGTGGTATTGCGTTGTCTCTCAACATTCTTATGATGGTATGTCCTGTTAGCAGTCAGTCCGGGCGACTTCGCTAACTTATTTGTAGAACGTCGGCTTCTTGATTGCCATCTCCACTACCTACGCACGCGTCACGATCATGAACGAATCCGCATTCAGAGTCGTCTTCGCCGCTGCATGGGTCTTCCCCGGCATCCTCGCCCTCGGCCTCCCTTTCCTCCCCGAATCTCCATACTATCTCATTGCGAAGAACAAGCGCGATCTCGCCCTCAAGCACCTCGCCAGACTCTCCTCCAAGGATGAAGACCTCGATGCTCGCATCCGTCATATGGAAGACACTATCGAGGCTGAGAAACTCATCTCCTGCGAGAAAGCTTCGTTCTTGGAGTGCTTCAAGGGCAGCAACTGGCGCCGTACAAGGATTATTCTGATCTGCATGTACATGCCCCAGATTGTCGGCTCGAGCTTATCCTCCAACGCTCCGTACTTTCTCAGTCAGACTGGTTTGAGCAGTGGTTTGATCATCGAGATCATGCAGATCGGTCTTGGTGTTTCTATCCTGTCATCGTTGGTCAACATCTACATGATGACTCTCTTCCGCCATCGACCATTGATGTTTGTCGGCATGACTATCTGCGCTCTCATCTATCTGATCATGGGTGTTGCAGCTGCTTCTCCCCAATCTGAGAAGACCAACTTGGCTATTGGCGTCTCTATGCAATTCTTGGCTCTTGCATACGGTCCAGCTATTGGATCCAGTCTCGCTGTGGCTGGTGAAGTGTCTGCTTCCAGATTGCGAGCCAAGTCTCAAGGTATCGCTTTTGGATTCCAGGCTATCACCAGCACTGTTTGGGTGACTGTTCTGCCATACATGTTCAACAAGGATGAGGGCAACATGGGTGGTCATATCGGTTGGGTCTTCCTTGGCATGACGCTGTTGATGATGGTGGCTGTCTTCTTTGATGTACCAGGCACCAAGGGCAGGACATTCCATGAGCTCGATATCATGTTTGAGAAGAAGATTCCTGCTCGTCATTTCGAGCACTACAAGAGCGATTAATAGCGTGATGTGCGCAGCTATATGAGGGATTGTTTATCTTGGCAGAGCTTTATTTTCTACGTGTCACATAGCAAGACTTCATACCGATGGTCAAACTGACTATGGACACCATTTGACTTTAATCACCGGCCTTAGTCTATCTGTGCGTGTGTTGTCGTGATGGGCAGTCCCTATCATGTGAGCTTCGATTTGACTTAACTCCAGATCCTTGGCTCGCTGTCAAGGTACATCAGAGCTTGTGCATTAAGCCTATGGTGCTTGAATTCTTTAACCTCTTTACAGTAACCGAATGAGACTCTGAGGTTACAATGCATGTAATCGCCACGACGTAATTCGTTCAGCGCTTAGATGGAGGCTGCTTCGTCGAAGGCCATGAGCAAGTTTGCGCATATTTCAGGCCTCTTATCATGGGCGTCAGCACAATCTGGATCTTGGCACTGAATATGGCTTGACTAAGTGAGTCGGTTTGCGCATGAACCCTTCTTTTTCTCTCTGATATTGAATGGTTTATTATTCTTGTAAATTGCAATAGATTAATTGGTGGTACGCCACCTGGCGTAGGTGACACGCATGCGACTCCAGTTCAGCCCTACATAAACCGTCACTTCCCGTACTTTTCTCAAGCTCTAGTTGCACTCCCATCTTCTTCATTTACAGCTAGCAAGATGAGACTTCTTCTTGTAGCTCTGCTATCGTTGCTGGCGAGCAGTACCAATGCCTACAAAACAAGTCTCATGGGCTATGGCCAATCATGGTACGATCCTCCCTGTGCATACGCATGTCGCGCCGTGATCGGCAGCGCACCTCTTGACTGCCCATCAATGGACCACCATAGCACGGGCACGAGCGAACACTCGCACGGTGGTTCACCACTAGCGCCCTGCATCGCGACCAATGGTGACTTTCTGCGCACTCTCGCATATTGTCTCAGCACTCGGTGCGCAGACGTTTCGGCCTCGAGGCTTGAAGCATACTGGGCTGGCCAAGCTACTGGGGACAAGACCGTATCTGCTGAATGGACGTATGGTGCTGAGCTAGCGAATGTGACGACGCCTCCGAAGAGAACGTATACGGCGGGCGACACGCTGAACTACACGGCGCTCGTAGCAGATGCTGATTATCAATATCAGTATGACTTTAATGTCTTTTTTGACTGGGAAGAGGCTGTGCAGTCTACTTATGTGTAAGTCCGGAATGCTTGAGCTCGCTGTTTGGCTAATAATCTGGTCTTAGTATCGTGTTGATCTCTGTAGGCGTCGCAACACCAGTCTTGTTCTCAGTTCTGGGCTACTTCCCTTTCATCACTAGAGCCACAGATAAGATCAAGCCATATTTCATTTACCCATCTTCTATTCGCGGCTACAACATCCGTCCAATGCCTTACCTCCTTGGCAACGCTCCAACAATGGGCCAGGGCCTTTGGGTCACTATGTTTATTATCCTGAACATCATCCTCGGCGCTGTTTCTTACAAGAACTTTGCTTACCCGCATCCCTGGGGCTTCACCAAGTCAGCCGAGATACTCGCATACGTGGGCTATCGAACAGGCCACATCTCATTTGCTCTGCTACCACTCACTGTGCTGTTCTCCTCGCGCAACAATATTCTCTTGTGGATCACTGACTGGCCTTTCTCGACTTTTCTGGTACTTCATCGCTGGGTCGCTCGTCTCTGTGCGCTTCATGCAATCGTTCACTCTATCACCCTTCTTGCCGCCTACGTCAGTCTCGGGACTTACTATACAGATGTGCACAAGCCTTATTGGATCTGGGGTATTGTTGGAACGTTATGTCTAGTACTCCTTCTCGTGCAGAGCATTCTCTGGTTTCGACGTGCTTCGTACGAAGTGTTTCTCGTGCTGCATATACTCCTCGCCGCTTTCGTCATCATCGGCTGCTGGTACCATATCTACTTCTGGAAGCCTTTTTCTGGAGTTTACGAGCTGTGGATATACATGGTTTGCGCCGTATGGTTCTTTGATCGACTCTTCCGTGTGCTGCGCGTTGCGAAGAATGGCGTCCGACGAGCCAATGTCAGTGAGTTGTCTGATGAAATTGTCCGTCTGGATATCACAGGTGTCAGATGGTTGTCAACCCCGGGTCACCATGCCTACATCTACTTCCCTACACTACAACCGTTTCGTCCATGGCAGAATCACCCATTCTCCATTACCAATACTGCTCTATTGCAGAAAGTGTCTCCATCGGAGCAGGCATCATCGCACTCGGGTGATATCGAGATGAGCCAGAAGATCCCTCATGTTGCCATATCACAGAGCGTTGCAGGTACTGACAGCATCTCCCTCTACATCAAAAAGCACAGGGGCACCACGAGTTTGCTACGAAAACACTCAAACCTTCCTGTTCTTCTTGAGGGTCCTTATCGCGGCAACATCACTCGTGATGTGCTCAAATGCGATCGTGTACTCCTCATCGCTGGTGGCATTGGCATCACTGGTATTCTATCGTGGGCCCGAGCTCACGTTAATGTCAAACTGGCGTGGAGTCTGAAAGAGTCTTCCCGGCCGCTTCTGCAGGACCTCGAACCAGCACTGAGCGAGATAGCGGATAAGGTCATATCGGTGGGGGAGAGATTGGATGTGAAGGCGCTTCTAGAGCATGAAGTCGAAGCGGGTTGGAAGAGGATTGGCGTTGTCGTTTGCGGTCCACCTGGACTCTGTGATACTACTCGTTCAGTTGTCGTCAGCGTTGGAAGGGCAAGCGATGCCGTGTTTGAGCTGGAGGTTGATGCTTTCAGTTGGTAAGCGAGATAATATACCTAACTATATAGCAGTCACCATTTGTTGAAGATTGTTCACTTCGACCGTGACCATGGGGTATTGATGCATGAAGGTCTCATCGACCGATCGATAGTGGTAGCCTCCGTGTGCCTTTTCAGGCTAATAAAAAGAGTAAACATTCTAAGCGAAAGGAGACTTATCGTAAGGAAATGACTATGTTAATCCGTGGGGAAAACATGGCACTGCATGACTGCCATAACAGGAACTTGTCTCTTGACCAGAGCATGCTTTGCCCTCGGCAAGAACGTACTGGCGTCAATCAAGGACTTGGCCATGGTGAATTGAGCAGTAAGGGGCAGTTTTTGAAATCATCAGGGGGGGAACGTCCATTGCCTGATCTGGCAAAGCGAAAAGATACTGATCTGACATGAAGCTGGAATACGGGGTCGACTGATGCGTATCACTAGCCGAATATGAAGAGTCGACAAGGAATGAGAGCTCTGACATCAAGAAGGGAGGCCAGATTGCAAGGACTGAACTCCATAGCGCGACAATAGGTAATCACCCAGAGTGAGCAAGCAAGGGGACAGCGGTTGTCAATAGTGCTCTTACATCGTGTTCACAGCGGCTGCCTATTGGGCGATGCGGAAGCGTACTAGAAACCATATCAGGAGTAAACTCTGCCTTGTCTTTCCCTAGGAATGGTCGTCAAACCCCCTATCCAATGTCAATGGCAGCGCAGTTGTGCTATACTTGGGCGCTAAGTAGCCGAACGGCCCGCTGTAGCCGGCTTCAGCAACCATCACATATTCAGAATGTGATCGCGTGCTGGTCAGGGGAATGAATTACTGTTCCTGACTAGAAGAGGGAAAAGGGGATCGTTGGCCATGGTGGAAGGGACGGGTGAAGTTAAAGGATTAAAGGGGCAGAGCACGGTTGCCAGAAGAGAAGTTCGCCGGTTTCTGTGCGAGCACGAACGGAACTTTTGCAAGAACAATAAGGTTAAAAACAAGCACTTGCTACCTGGCTTCGATGCTGTGGGTAGGATCTCGTAACTGTGATCTTACATGCAGCTGGAATACGGGGTTGGCCGTGTGTTGGATCAGACGATATCTATTACTGGAACGGTATAGGGCGATACAAAGTGCAGCACTGGTACTGAAGTACAAGAGAAATAAATAGCAGTGTACAATAATGCTAAGTCATGAAACCAAGATCTGTGATAGTAACTGTCTTTTGGACGATGACCAAAAAGTCATGCGGGGTCCAACATAGCTGGAAGCTATTTCCCTTGTTGAAGTTGCATAAGACCAGTTATGCTGGACCTTTGTATAGATTCCATATGAGATGTCATTTATCTCGTATAACACGTCAAGGCAATCCCGACCCCTGGTTTCAACAGCCCGCATGTTAAACCATCGAAGCTGGGTAAGTGCAGAGGTTCCGGGGTCCCGAATCCACAAAACGCGGACCGCGATGCGCTAAGCTCAGTAGCGGAATGATAGATTACCCATGGCATCATTAAGCGTCAAATACGAGAAGACCATTCAGAGTGTATTCCCAGCGGGAGCTCGTGATCATTTTCTGTTTTGGTGTTAACGCGAGGAATAAACTACCCTGAACTAACAATTCAAGGCAGCCAATCACACGTGAGACGTTTCATTTCCGTGTAGCCGGCCGGTAGAGTCTAAAGTCGCTCCGGAGAAACTGTCTTGTGATTCACCTCAGCCCAAATAGCCACTCACCAGTAGCACAGCGTGTCTGCTACATTTCCCACCCGTACAGAATTATCCAATTACATGAATACCGAATCAAGGGAGAAAAACCCAAGCAAATCACAAAGCTTCTGGCGTTTAGCCGCGATGCCCTAACTCATCTTAGTCGGAGGATCTACTGCAACCCCTCCCTGTCCACACTTCCCCACTCGCCCCAGGGGTCCAGAACAGCTCCCCCCTGCAAATTTGGGTACCGCTATTCCGCGACAAGAACAACATTACCGATGTAGCCGGTCCCTTGGTTTTAGCCACCTTGGCACCTTCCTTCGCGAGAGGGGGAAGGGGGCCTTTTTGATTCCTTTTTGATCTACACGAGAAGGAAGTGGCTGACGTTGGATTGGGATTGCGAAGGATTTGCCAGCGCAGAGAGAGGCTGAGCTGAGGAGGACCTGTGCTGTGCTTTGGTAGGCAGAAGTCAGTTATATGACTCAGGCCTTGATGACCCCACCAATTTCGCTCGTTTATTATGCAATGTCCTTTGAAACGAGGGATAATAAGTGAATGCGCTTTGTTCTGTTTCTCATTGTGTTCACATACCGAACATGAACCAAACATTGACTTTTGCACTTCGGATACCGGCTTGCACACTGACTCCCTACCTAAACCATGTGAGGAAAAACCTTGTTGCCATGCTACTGTCCATTCGGGTTATGACGAAAGAGTGAGCGAAAAGGGTGCAATGACATGGCATGACATGACTTAGGGCTGCAGCTCACTCTCAGGTCCAGATTCGGGAATAACCGAGCAAGGGTTTTTCTCTCCCCATTTCTAGCGTCCGGCCGCTATGCAGCGTAGAGAAATTGGTCTCGTGATGCATGACCTCGGGTACAACGAGATTAAACGAGCTCCTACGGCGCATCATACCATGGCATGTTTAGCCTCCGTGTACCCCCCTCGACCAATGGACACTAAAAAAGGCAGCCTAACACTGCCCCCTTTTTTGCCTTAGTTGAAACTCGGCTCCTCGGCTCACCCTAAAAACAGGTGAATCCCACGTCTCCGCCAATCAAGTGTGTCGAGAGCATAAGCAGACGGTGCCGAAAATCCGTAACACGAGATTGAGCTGCTAGCGGCTAGCCTAGAGCCAACGGCCCAAAGCAAAGAGGAAACAGCGCACGCGAGCTGTTCTTTTTTATTTTGCATAACGTAAAGGGGGGCGTTCTCGGTCAGGGCTTTTTGGGTAGACGCCGCAGCTAATTAAAAAAAAAAATTGAATCCATAACTTTAGACGATGATGGGCAGAAAATCTGTTATAATAGTCCCGGGCTCCCGGTTGCTTTCTCCACATTTTCGATCTCCTGTCTCGAGTTTCTCTTGTCTTTTTTTTTCCCTTCTAGAACGAAACGGCGATCATGGTGCTTGGCTTTCAGCTCTGAGGTGACATTTTTTTTATTATACGTGATCAGTGCTACATACTCTCATTCATTTATCTTATCTTTTTCCAAGACTTTCGTCTATCAAACATGGTCTGCATACCCTCTTGGCTCACGAGGTTGGGCGCTCGTCTTGCCAATCGCCCATTCATCTTTACTTTTGCTGTCTCAGCCCTCTTCGCATCCAAGCTCGCCCATATCCACAGCCACCGAAACGCCGTCGCTACCGGTCGATTATTCACCTTCTTCAGTACATTTTTCGTCCAAGATATTCTCGTCCTTCTTTTAATCCGACTCCTCCTCGATCAATGGTCTCCCAGGACCCAAATACTACACTACGCCACAACAGCCGTCGCTGGTCTATTAATATTATACAATGTCGCTCTGTCGTTAATATCCATTACTTTTTACCTCGTCTCCGGCGCCGAGATTCACTGGCGAAACCTCAACCTTGTGTCCGACCCTACATCCAGAGCTATCTTCCTTTCTGGTCTCGTGACCTTTATCTTGGTCGCTTCTTGCTTGATCGTCCTTGCTTGGCTGCTTCAGAATGTGTGCTATAGAGTGTTTGGGTGGGGCGCGGACATGATCCATTTCCCTTGGGCCATGGCTCGAACTGCGACAAACCGATTCTTGAGGAAGCGCAACATCTACAGCCCTCTTCCTGATCCTGAGCCTGTCATTGCCGAGGAGGCCCAGTACGACGACGTTGACGATGAGGCATGGATCGAGGACTTTGTCGAGCATGGCAAGTCGCAAACTCTGTACTCTCGAATCTCCCAACGAGTCAGCACTTTTGGTGTCCGAGTGCAGCCTTCAACTGTGAGGCGCATTCACTACGGTATGCCATACTTCTTCTGGTCTCTGTTCACCATTGTCATGCTGGTCTTGTTGCTTGAGCGTCCCGATGATCGATCTCTGCTCTTCCTCTCATGGACTACTGGTCTCCTCCCTTTTGTCGACGTCTCATCAACGGCACCTCTCCTTGATCAACTCCCTTCCAAGTTTGAGAAAGTCGGCATTCAGCACCAGTGGGATGAGAAGTCAGCCCTTGGTGAGCCCCCCAAGATGGATTGGCTACCCAAGGGCAAGCCTCTCGCTGGCTTCGAGGATTGGTATACACCCAACGAGCTTCACTACAACGCCGCCAAGGATCCCATGAAGATCTCCAACCTCGACCAGCCTGTGCTGGAAGAATTGAAGGATAAGCTCAAGGATGTCTCTGTCAAGCACGTCATGCTCTTCCTGCTCGAAAGTACCAGGAACGACGTCTTCCCCTTCAAGAAGGGCGGTCATATGTGGGAGAAGTTCCAGGATTCTTACCCTGATAAGAAGATCCCCAAGGATGTCGAGGAACGCCTCAAGAACTTGATGCCTAATGCCCGATATGTCACTGGCGATTACGATGATGGCTTCAAGCACGACAAGACACCCAAGCGTGGCGGTGCTCATTTCAGCAATGCTTACACCTCCGGTACCTACACTCTCAAGAGTCTCGTCGGCACCATCTGCGGTCTCAACCCTCTCATTGCCGACTTCAACCTCGACTACAAGCGTCACATCTACCAGCCCTGCCTCCCTCACATCTTCGACGCCATGAACAAGGCCGAGGACGAGAAGGCTGCCAAGTGGAAGTCATACTTCTTCCAGACTGCTATGATCCACTACGACAACCATCACAAGCTCATGGCTGCCTGCGGTTATCCCGAGGAGAACACCCAGGACCGAGACTCCCTTCGCAGTGAGAACGCTAAGCACCGTGTTGATCTGGAGGACATCAACTACTTTGGCTTCCAGGAGGATCCTCTTGAGGATTACATGCGCGATGCCTTCAATGATGCCAAGGAGAACAACGGTCGTGTTTTCCTCACACATATCACTAGCACGAGTCATCACGCTTACGGTATTCCTAAGAATGAGACGTACACTGCTATTGGCTCTGGCAAGGACATTGATGAGATGTCTCATTACGCCAACGCTGAGAGCTATGATGATAAGTGGATTGGCAAGGTTCTCAAGATGTTGGATGATCAAGGTGTTGCAAATGAGACTCTTATCGTGTTCCTTGGTGATCACGGTGTCTCGTTGGTTGAGAATGGCAAGGCCTCTCCTTACTACAACCCCAGCGTTGGATCAGACCATGTCCCGCTTGTGTTCTCTCACCCATCTCTTCCCGCTTTCAACGTCAAGCACGCCGTTCACTCCACCCAAGTCCTCCCCACGATCCTCGATCTCATGCTCGAGAGTGACTCATTCCAAGGCGTCAGCCGTAAAGCAGCCGAGTCGCTCGTAGGCAACTACGAAGGCCAATCCCTCCTTCGCCCAATGCAAATGGTCAACAACCAAACAGGCCAAGCGCAATGGCACTTCACCGTCGTCAACCCCGGCCGAGCCATGCTCAACGTGCGCGACGTCCGCTATCCCGACCGTCACCTCAGCGTTCCTCTCATCGACAACACCGAGTGGCGCCTCAGCGATCTCGCTGTTGATCCCTTAGAAAAGGATCCTGTTCAGGCCTTTGACTATCTCTCCTTCTTGGACTCTGTGGAGAAGAAGTGGGGTGTTGAGTGGGCGCAGTGGGTTGAGGAGGGTGCTTTCATGACGAGGTGGCATGTGCAAGAGAATGGAAAGCGTTGGCGTTATGAGCGGGATCCTAATGTTCAAGAGACAAGGGATCAATAAAAAAACATCTGGGGAGTTAAACGGCATAATTAATGAAGATGTATGAATAGTTTGCATTTTAGAGTTTTGCATTGCGATATCCATTTATATCATTTCAAAGATTCATCAACAACGGCTTTCTCTGTGACATGTCTATCTGAACTTCACTATTATGCTCTAGGTAGCGTAAGTGGCATATGCATAGTACGCCGCTGTCTAGCTGATAGTAACAGGGTCTATCTGGACCATGTGCTCCATGTAAGTGAGCGTCTCGGCCACTGAAGCTCGCCGCAGCAGGCTGTTTGTCAATCCGGTGCCGTGTCAATCGGAATGCCGTTTACACTAACAGACCGTGGTAATAGCTGACAGTATGCCGAGACAATATGTCGTAGAGATCCTGTTATTGGGCCTATGCGATGATGTCGTCCGCACTGAGTCTACCATGGCTTTGACACCAAGGGAATCCCGTCAGATCCATGGATCATCAAGGGTCGCGATCCACAGCTGCTTCTGTACAAGTTATGTCTTGCAATTATCTAGATGATACTTATCTTGATCTATGGCGCGTCATGGAGCTTGGCTTGTACTCTTGAGCTACATTTACTATGTAAATATCTCAATGTCTGGGTCGATGTGAATCCCAGTTCGAAGTGATTGTTCTAAAAGAAACGACCTACCCTAAAGACAAATTATTAATGCCCAGCGCACTCCAAAGCCATTGATACAGCCTGGCTTTATGCCGGATAAAACAAATTAGTCCTACGGACTGGCAGCATATAGCATAAACTTGAAGGTCTAGTAAATGGCGATGACAAAATAATAAAAGTAGCCATTGACATGATAAACTGACTGCCGATGAAGTTGTCCCGATTTGGCATGCATTGCGGGGAAGTTCTAAAAATAACCAGTATAAAGTTATGCAACTTCATCACATCCAATCAACGCGTGGATCTCAAGCACGACAACCTTATGCTCATTCCAGCCAACGCATAAACAACTCACATCGAGCCTAACAAGTCCCAGTCCGCCCGATCATCCAGCGCGAGTCCCGACAAGGCATGCATCACCGACAATCCGTGATCACCTCCCTGTAAGATCACGGCACATTTCATACTAAGTTTTCAGCTCTGCCAGAATTGCGGGGATGATCGCTGCTCTGAATCAGCCTTATGCCCTCCGATGGAACCTGGCTTGACTCTATCGGGATTAAAGTGAGCATGGTGAGACAGTGAATCAGCGATTAACTGCCGTTGTTAGTTAGATAAGGTTGTAAGTGGCTTGCAGCTGGGTCTTGGAGACTAAGACGGTGGAATTTTGGACCGTTGATGGATGGCGGTGTGTTGGATTATAAGAAGGAGATGTTGTCCCAGCTTAGCGGCAGTTCATCGTCCTGCAGAGTCATATTAAGCTTAAATCTTAAGTCACCATGAAGTTTAGCACCATTCTCCTTGTTCTCGCCCCTCTCGTCTCTGCAGCTGCTTCAAAGGAGGCAGCCGCTGGACTGCCTGACCTTGCTTCGGCGAGTGAGAAGGGCCACGATCTCTCATCGCACGGCGAAGGACTTCAGCTTGCTGCCAAGGTCTGCCCAGCCAAGTTCCCAAGGAAGTGCTCCCTCGGCAACTTCTGCTGCCGAACTCTCAAGTGTTGCAAGAAGGAATGCTGTCAGAACTCTGCGAGGTACTGCAGCAATGGCCGTTGCTACAAATAGATAGCAAGTCAATGAGACATTAAGTAAGTCCAAGGCAATCCTTGAGTAAGAACAAGTACTAACCAACTGTAGCATGAATGGTACAATATCGGACTGATGTGAATAGGTTTGAGGGCTGGAAGGGATACTCTACGCTTTGGGAGTCGGCTTATTGGAAAGGAACCCCGATATAACTAGCTAGCATAAGAATAAATGAATGATCTTTTATTCCAAAAGTGGCAGTGTATTTCAACCTATCTTGTAACTTTCTCCTTGCCTCTATACATCCACCTAAGTCAAAACAATATCTGGCTGAGGATCATTTAGCCTGTCCCAAGGAAACCCATTCCTGAATAGAAGCTCCTCTTTCGACTTCTCGGTAGACATGACCACTACACATGAGTATTCACTGACGTTCATGCTGATAATTCGATAAAGGCCACGAGCTATATGCTTCGTCACCTGAGTGACTGCATGGTGAACATGCTCGTTGGTGCCCGTTCGAAGGATGGTGAAGTTGGAGTCCCCGTTGATGTTGATGAAGACAACATCGACTCTGTTGATAACTGTGCCAAAGCCTGGAGCTGGCGGTGGCCATGAACTGGGATTGGTGGAAGGGTCAACTGTATAATGAACTGCGGGTTGTTGGGCCATAATAATTGATTCTTGGATATGATAATTGGTGCGGCACTTTTGCCAGAAAATATTCGAGTTCGAGGTTTGAAGAGCTCGGCTGGGAGAATGAGTATTATTTATACACCATTGCACTGCAGCGATTGTTATCTTCATCATTTGCCTTATCTTGCTGGCGATACCCTCTGTTGGTCGTTGTCCCGTTTCATCAAAAGTTCCACTACGCCTCAAACGTATCTAGCATTCCCTGCTCATTCAGAAGCCCTCGTGATATCCAATGTAGTGCAACCAACAGCCAGTCGCCAACACCGTAAGGTGCACACTTTTGGGCAGCCAACACGACAAGTAGCTCTCCGACAAGCGACTTGAAAAACTTGTGAACGATCTGAATGTTTCCAGCCCTCTATGAGACAAGCTCCAATGTGAGGTGCGGTGAGCTGAAATGTAGGAAACGCGACATTGTCTTGTTGATTCTTATCTTATCCTTATCTTATCGTGTCGCCATTTGTCCCAAGTCGCGACTTTCAGCCAGCCATGGTCACGCACAGCCTGTCGATCACTAACATGATTGGACGCTTTAGAAGCGTGTCCGCTGATAATTGGCGATCTGCCAAGCACTGCCCCCGCCTGGAGGATTGCTTATTTCCGATTAAATACAGGGTAATCGCGGGCATTATTGAGAGAAACATTCTTGGCGTTGTTTCGTTTCAATCCAAGACTTTTCGTTGAAGCAATGTCTGATAGCACGAGTGCTAAGAATACCGAACAAGCGGGACAGTCTGGGAGTAATGTTCCGTCGTGGTCGTCCAGGTTGTACCGACAGGTTGGGTTCTCGGCGAAAAAGACATGGCAGGATAGAGGTGACATCATTCGTCACTCCAAAGAGCTCTTCACTGTAGGTTCATGGACGTAATACTCCAAGTCAAGCTCACAATGTACAGGGTGCTGGTCCAAATGGACTGCCATACTCCCAACTCTCAACTACCTCAAGTGTACGGCTTCTTGAGGTCAAGCCTGGGAACCCCAGCGAGATGTTGCAATGCTCTCTCCACACAGTTGACTTAGTAGACAACCCCAAATACCACGCGCTGTCATACACATGGGAGCTGGACCCACCAACCTTCCCTTACGAGCTGAAATATCTGTCTCAGAAAGTTCCAAACTTGTCAAAAGCCGTCAGCAGCGGCGTCGACACAGTCAACCATACCATCAATCGCCTCATGGTTCGGTCGCGCTCTGAGCCAGTAGATCCAGATGCAAAGCCAGTTGAAAACACGACCGACCGCGACAAGATCCTCTGCGACGGCAAAGGCGTCTACGTCAAATCTAACCTATACCAAGCTCTTCTCCAGCTGAGAAAAGCGCATCCGGGGCTCTATTGGATTGACGCGATTTGTATAAACCAGTCTAACCTTCCTGAGCTGGGCCAACAGGTTCAAATGATGAATCGGATCTACAGTTCAGCCTCTCAAGTCACGATTTGGCTGGGTACTTGTCCCCACGTTTTCGCGCCAGGTGTAGCCAACCTCATCGAGATGACCAAATCCGGACTTCCCGAAATTACCGAGGCTGCTGAATCCAAAGACTTTTACTACACCAGAGTCGGAACGACATCCCTTTGGCATTTAGTTCTCTGTGTCTTTTTCATCGTTACGCGTAAATGGTTCAAGCGACTCTGGGTTTTGCAGGAGCTATGCCTCGCAAAAGAAGCCATCTTCCTATTGGGAGATTACGAATTCGAAGCTGATGACATCTCTGTTGCTTTTGGTTGGATGAGAAGTATTCTGGGCGCTTGGAACACCAGTGGGCTGCACATGTTTGCACAGATATTGACGTGGGTTGGCGACATGCCTGATCAGGCTATTTCGTTGCTCAATTCGCGCCGCACGATTTCTGAGGGTGACAGAGTTGGTCTACAAGAGTGGTTCAGGCTAGTTAAGAACCGAGAGGCAAGAGATCCGAGGGATATGGTTTACGGTGGACTCGCTTTGATCAAGCCAGAGACGCTATTGATGGATCCAAGCTTGAAACAAGGCTCCGGCAGCTCACCACTGGACCATGATGAAATTGGACCAGATGGTAGACGGCAATGGCTATCACTGCATGCAGACTACGCCATAGAATTCCCCTCAGTTCTCGAGAAGGTGGCGCTGTGCCTTTTGTCCGGTCCTGAGCCGATGAACCTCCTCTCGCTTGCAACGCGATACCGCAGTCCATTCTTCTACGACATGACGAGAGACACATGCATCCACTACTCAGCTATGAAGTATGATAAGCTGTCAGAGCTTGAACTTGATGTGCCATCATGGTACCCAGTCCCATGGTTTGAGAATTCGCGGGGTATGAAGCCTCTCATCTGGCAAAACAGTACACCACTCGAAAGAATCTCCAAAATGACCAATAGTCCATCCGTATCGGCTGACGGTAAATCGCTGTTTCTCGAAGCAGTGCAATTAGACGTCATCGAATCCTGTGTCTTGTACAATTTCTTCGGCGATTTGGCGCACGATATGGAGATGATGATCACGCTGAGCGACACGGAAAATAAGCAAGCACAGGAAGCTGCGGCATTGAAGGATTCTTTTAACTACGCTCCGCCCTTTCATCTGTTGGAAGTGATACTCAACATGACTGCAAACACAAGATCACTAGGAAAACCGCCTCTTGAGGTCTTCTGTGACCTGCTCACAGCTGGAACATGGAGAGGCCCAACCAGCAGCAAGATGATTGGGTTCTGCCAGTGGCTTGACGACTGGGTTAATAACTACATCAAAGAACATGACGAAGAAAAAGCAAAAATCACCGACGAAACACCCATCCGGAAGGAATTCATCGCCAAAAGAGAACCCATCATGGCAAAAATAAAAGACGACTACACCAACCTGCGCGCCGCATATCCAAATGAACCGTGGTCACCCGAAGACCGCAAAGCCATCTCGGAAGAACGCAAGACCCAAGCCTCGCACTTCGCAAGAACCCTGCAAATAGCACAGACGGTCCGAGCTCTGTTCAAGACCCAAAGTGGCAGACTCATCCTTGCACCGGCCTGGGCTGAAAAGGGCGATGTTGTGATGGCGGTGAAAGGCGGCAAGGTCCCTTACGTCTTTACACCAAGAGATGAGGACATTAAGCGCAAGATTGCGTTTAAAGAGAAGTACAATGGTGAGATATCGATGGAGGCGTTGAAGGTACGGGCGGGACATAAGGAGGCGGAGAAATGGGATGCGGCAAGTCTGGGGGGTGACATTGGAGGTAATGAGAGTTATTTGCTCACTGGTGAAGCTTATTTACATGACTCGGATTTGGAGGAGATTCTGGGGAAGGAATTGGAGTTTGGCAGATTACACATCGTCTAATTGAGATCATGCGATGCGGAGAGTTTGGCTGTCATTTTCAGTTGCGCACCTGGACCTTGACAAACTTCTGTCACGTTCCGAGCTTGGATGTGCATGTTGCCCGAGATGAGATTGATAGCTGAGCTTCAATCTGCACAGACTTTTTGTTTGTGGCTTACCGACTCTCCGGATCTCAGCGGAGCGGCAAACAACAGCGGTTATTTAACGACCGTGAATTGATGAAATGAAGCAATAACGGCGTAAGGTAATATCAAGAACACTCCGCTGAAAAAGCCACAGGAGCTGTTTAGACGCTCGAGGCTTGAAATATTTCCAATAATTGTTTTGCCTTTTCGATATGCTTAAACAGCAGATGTAAGCCCAGCGGTTAAGCGATGTTCATCGGCCACTGCGAGGTTGATCTCGTGTCACTCCAAATACTCTTACGTGATGCGATCAACAAAAAAGGAAGGCAATTCACTGCTCCGGTTCTAGATCCCCCAGAAACAGTGCAGAGTCAACCCCTGAAAGCCCTACTCGGGACTCACGGGAACAGTCTCAGCGGCGCTAGTACCTGAATTTAGCGCTGACTCTGGATATTGACCTCAACAAACACAGACGCCTCAACGGCACCTGCTACAGAGGTCGGTAACAGGCTCTCCAATCAATCACCCCTGACCTCGTATTTCCCAGATGAGTTCCACGGAGAAAAGCTTAGCTCAGTTGAGGTTACATCGCCAAGCCAATCGATCAGCAGCAATCTCCACGACGGTAAATCAGTGGGTATCAGCCGACCTGGCCTAACCTCAGGGGTAAGACGTTCTAGACACCGCTAGCCCGGACGGCTAAACAACTGCAGCCAATAGCGACAGACGACAAATTTCCTGCCTCTAAGCCATTGTCATAACATACGAACTTGTGCCCTGGATTAGTTCCCAATAGTGCTTGTAACCGCGCGCTGCCGAGATGCACTTCCAATCACCGTAACTTTCGCCAACCCCTGAGCACGTCAATTGCTTCTCAGCTGGCGTAGTGGATGATGTGAACTTGTTTATTCGATGAGTTTTGCTGCTGGTACCTTCCACTATGAGCCGTGAACCGAGATTAGTGCAGTGTTCACAGGGCTGCTAGACGAGCATGTCACTACCTACTGCATCTAAAAGTAGATCCATCGTGGGAATAGACAAACACATAAAAGACCTGGATATCCTCTCCTCAAGCTTGCTTTCCTTTCTGCTCTTCAGTCACTCACTCACATCCACTCTTTACTCGCAACTTCTCTACGCTCTTTAGCAAAAGACAACAGTCCTTCCTTAATTACCTTTTCTTCAAACAACTAAAACCGCCAACATGAAGTTCTCTGCTGTCACCCTTCTCACCCTTGCCACTGGCATCCTCGCCGCTCCCGTCGCCGAGGCCAACTACGACGTCTCGTACTCCAACTACCAGGCTCCCAAGGCCCCCAAGCCTCACTATGAGAAGCCCAAGCCCAAGCCTCACCACGAGAAGCCCAAGCACGAGTATCCTGCTCCCAAGCCTCACCATGAGAAGCCCAAGCCCAAGCCTCACCCCAAGCCTCACTACGAGAAGCCCAAGACTCCCAAGTACCAGGCCCCCAAGCCTCACCACGAGAAGCCTAAGCCTCACCCCAAGCCTACCTATGAGGCCCCCAAGCCCCACAAGCCTGAGTACACCAAGCCCAAGTACGAGGCCCCCAAGCCTGCTCCTAAGCCTCACAAGCCCGAGTACACTGCTCCCAAGCCTCACCACGAGAAGCCCAAGCCTCACCCCAAGCCTACCTACAAGGCCCCCAAGCCCGCTCCTAAGCCTCACAAGCCTGAGTACACCAAGCCCAAGACCGAGAAGCCCAAGCCTGCTCCTAAGCCTGAGTACAAGGCTCCCACCTACCAGGCTCCTCACTACTAGATTCGCTCTGAGAGGATGAAGGACAGTGGCTGTTTGTGCTGTGGTTATTGAGTGGGTGACTCGTGCTGATTCACGATCATGGTATACGACCTGTGTGGAAACGCATAGCGAGAGGATGGCGCTGGACTTCTGACTTATGAGAGATTCTGGAGGAATGGCAGACATGTGTTTGGATGGATGGACTTTTGACATATTCTTCTTGTACTTTATTGGCATATTAGTTATTAATAACTGCATCCGAATGAACTGCGTTGCTTAACTCTATCTTTCCCTGAACCATGTCCTTTTGTGATAGTACTCTGCTCAAGTCTTGCGACTTGACTAAAAGCAATACTCCCATAACCGACGCTCAATTGTCAAGTCAAGCCTAAAATCACCAAAGCTCTCAAAGATTCGATCAACGACTGACAACCACCTCTTGTTGAGCTTAGTAACATAATGCGCTTTCTTGAACTCCCAATAATCGGGAAACCATCCAGAGTTCTCCCAGTCCACGATACCCGAAATCCGACCATTGCGCATCAAAACGTTGCGCATATTAATGTCGGAATGGGTAAACACTATATCATGGCCCGTGGAATGAAATACATCTGGCAGAGCGGGAGTCCGCAGTGTACTATTGAACTCTTCTTCGTCGATGAATGGCCCGAAGAAGTCACCCCGCTCCTTGTCGTAGTCTTGACAAGCCACGATTCGATAGTCATAACAAGGTCCACCAATGGCATTGCTAATAGCATGCTTTGGCGCACCCTGCCTTGAGATTGAGCGTAGCTGTGCCATGTACTTCTGCATATCGCGCTTGAAGATATCAAGATCATCATTGCTAAGAACATCGATGTACGAGCCGAAGCGCTGTCCCGGCAGGGTCGTTATCAACATGTAGGATTTTCGGTGTCAGAAACCAGGTCCAACGGGCGAGGAACCGGAATCTGGGTTTGGCTCCCAACTAGACAAAGTGCCCCAAACTCATTTGCCAACGCTTGGTGGTCTTCAACGCTCTTAATCTTCATGTACATGCCAAAAGGGAGCTGTTGAGCCCTCAAGCTGCAGGACGGCCCGTAAATAGGAACTCCCAATTGAATTAAGGAGTGGTAGATTCGAACGCGGAAAGGCACTGGTATCAGGCGGAAAGCTGAAGCAAGCGCAAGGGCGACATGCTCCGTAACATAATGGTATAGCGAGAAGGGTATCATGCTAGTAGCCGGACGTTGCTGCCGACGCACAATCTCTCGAGCAACTAGTGTCCATCGTATGGGCCCGGAAAACCTTGATACAGCTACTAAGAGACGGATATCTGGGGTCTCAATGCCAGAGTTCGAGTGATCTGTAAAGCTGCGCCATTGTAACTTGGGAATGCTGGCAAGAGAAGATGGTTGGACGGTAGGGCCTCCAATTGTGACTTGCGTTATGCGATACTATAACAGCGTCAGCAAAATTCTGAGATACAGATGCATGAAGGGGGTGACAAGGACGGGGCGAGTCTTACATCGGAGCCTTTCGTGGAAGTAAAGCGAAAGCACCCCTCTGATAACGCTTTTTCCGCAGAATGGCGTACAAGCCAATGGTTTAGGGCACCATCAATACAAGCAGTGCCATTGACGACTCGATCTTGCATATCGGCACCAATAAAGACACCAAGTAGCTGCTGTAGCGACTTGAAGGGCGATCAGCTAAAGCTCGTTCATGCGCAGAGCACAAGGCAAGACTTACCTTTTTGGACAGCCGAAATACAGGAAAGGTTGGCTTAACAATTAGGGGATCCAGAAGTGACGGACCAAGCCCGGTGATACAGCATTTGTGGCTATCTCTACTTGTTACATTTGGAACGGTGTTCTTATTTGGCTTTGCTTGGTGGGAGAATTGCTCGGCAACTTTTTCAGTCAGCTTCCTACTGTATCATAGTGGGGGGACGGTGCTTACCAATGCTCAAGAGCTCTTTCCATTCGCATAAGAGAGGCGTTACATCAAAAGTTTCCTCCCCGTCAGAGCATTCGTCGGAACATCTCTGCAGCATGTAGCGAGAACTAGCTTCAGGATCTTCCGAGTCACGCAGGAAGCAGTCCAAGAGCTAATCATCAGGGTGCTGAAGGCGGGAGCTAGAGATAGCAGCGAGGGCCTTTTCAAGACTACTTGCACTTTTATCCATGATGTGTACCTGTTGTTGGCGCAGTTGAGTGTGTAAAAGGAAGAGAGAACCTAGTGAGTGAGTGTTGGTTGATCAATTGAGGCGAGTCGCAGCGGGGCAGCACTTGGTGGGTCATTGGGCTACAGTTATCAACAGTGCATTTTAAAGATATATATATCAGCCTCGTAACTTTAGTTTTCAAGGAAGTTTCTATATAAGAGAAAGATTGCCCGATTTCCTTACAAGATATAACTTATGCAAATCGTGAAACAACAGAGGTGCATCTAGAAACTGTACTTTGAACATCATGAGGACATTTCCCGGGAGCATTTCCCTACGGGCTTAAGAGAAATGAAGTGATGTCTTGTGCCTGAAAGGGTTGTATAAAAAACTTCGCATAAGACACTAATAAAGAACAAACACGCCCATTACCGACAGATCATAATCAGAGGCTATACAGAGTAAAAGTACAGTTTCTGGGAATTTATCAAGAGTCTTTCCAAGCTTTTTGTTTCTTCAAAAACTCTCCCTTCAGATTCTGATACTCCTCATCCTCCTTACACCTCTCCCAGTACCCCCTGAAGATCAAGCTCGCCCTCAGCTTCTCATCCTTATCAGGATGCTCATCACTCTTTGGCAATTCCTCCCTCGTGCCCTTCTTATATTTCCGCCCTCCAGCATGGTTCGCGTATCGCTTTGCACGCGTCATACCCATCTGGATGAATTTACGCGTCATATCCATCCCCACAAAGTCGCGCTGGTCTTTGAACTCATTGAACTTGGACCATAGGTCTTCAGCGCTTTTTCGCGCGATGGGGACTGTGCGGAAGCGCCAGAGGGGGAGAATGGCGGATTTGTAGGGTTCAAAGGTGAGGACGCCTTGTTCGCCGCGGCCGATGCGGTAGGACATGCGGTGGGCTTCGGATATTGTGTCTATCAAGGGCTTGGCTTTTGATCGTGATGTAGGCATTTCTGGTCTGTGAAGGATGGGTATTAGGGACGGAGAATAGTATTTTTAATGGCTGATACTATTTGAATAGAAATCTGGGCTGATTTTGATATGGAACAAGAAATAGGTGCGATGGGTTCGTCGCAAGCAAATAAGACCAGAGCTGGAATGACAGAAATCTATGACGTCGATTGGCATCGAGCTACTAGTGAGATACATAATAACAACGACTATTTATTTAATAGGTACCGTAAATTCTCATGAAATCCATCACGGCTCGCTTAGTTCATATAAGGAATGTAGACGACTGATTGATTCTGCGACTTTTTGAGCGACAGTCGTTATCGTTTCAGCCTGAAATGCAACGGACAAGAGGTTTATCACATGTAACTGACACGCTTGGATACCGACCGTTGCTATAGGATGGCCCCCAACTTTGTACGTGCCGCAATGTATAATCTATTGTTGGGGGCCGGCCTTGACAGATTGAAAATTGAGACCATGATTTTCTTTTTGGCTGCCATGTTACCTACCAGATGGAGCAAAACGTGTCGCTTCCCCGCTCCTTGGACGGGCATCCAATGTAACCAAGATATGAATGGCGGTCCATCATTGGATGAAGACATCTTGGCTCAAAAGTTTGCGGATAGAAGGGTCGGCATTCCGAGTGGTCTTGACAGGAATATTGGGTTCAAGAACCATGCAATGATAACCATCCGGAGATTACTGCTTTTGACATTAGCCTTATGTTTCATTTACAGTGCTGCTCTATAAAAGTGGTGGCTGCCCCTCACCGTTCATTATCCGTAGCAAATAAACGCAAAACACAGCCTTCCGACCATGCCGGGATCAGACAAGACTTTCGCGCCTCTCAAGGCAACTGACTATTTCTCACCCTACCATCGCGCAGGTGCTCCCAAATCCTCCCAGCTACCCGACCAAGATGATCCTTACGCGGCTCTTCGCGCAAAAGCGTTAACGGCCCTTGAAGCACAGGGATTTGAAGCCAAGACCATGGTAGAACGCGGTGTGACCTGGGCAGAAGATCAAGATCCTTTCGGACATGTCGCGCACTCACAGTACCTGCATTTCTTCGGTATTTGCTGGCAGCGCGTCATGGAAAGCTACGATGAGTTTTTGTCTAAGCAGGAATACGAGGATATGATCAAGGGCAAGAGTGTCATTCCAGTTGTGCACAAGTATGAGATATTGTTGAAGAGACAAGTTCGATATCCGGATTCGGTAAGTCAAGCCATGCGCGACGCGATATTGAAGACCAGATCTCATCGTGGGACAGCTCATTGTGGCCAATCGTGAGGAAAAGTTCACACCGAACCATAATATTGGCACGACGGTTCTGTTTTCTTTGCAGCAGCAGGCAATAGTGGCACAGGTTACGGGATCGATTACGTATATCAATGCGAAGACTGGTCGACCAATTGATATCAGGACTGTAAGCGATGGATGGGCCAAGTTGTATGATGGATTTACGCGCAAGGTTGAAACGGCAACGGCACTGCTGAAAAAGTGGGAAGAGGAGCATCCTCCCAAGACTAAGACGAAACTGTAAATATTGCTTTTTCTATATATAGCAGTGTGAAGTTACATGAATATACTTTCTATTACCATATTTGGGGAGCGGAATGCTCGTGAACTAGGTACGAAGTCCAGAGGTCTGGCTAGGTACTCAGTACTCCGTCAAAAACTTGTCTCGATTCTAGGCGGTTTTTGAGAGAGTATAGATCATGATCAGGCCTGCTCTAGTAGAGTACCTGGCGTCTGAAATATCTTCGGGGAGCAGATGGCCATCCCCGTTCGCTACAAGCGCCTCGGCCAATGTGCATTTGCCGACGGTTTCAAAACCAAGCTTTTCGTACAAGTGAACAGTAGCGGTGTTTTGAGGCTTGACCATCAATCTCACGACAGTTCGAGCCTTTTGTTGAGCTTCTTGCAAGTGTCTAATAACCTCCCGGCATAGACCTTGTCCCAGTTTCCGTCCTTGATGTTCCGGTAGAATGAACAGGCTCAGCATCTGCCAGCGATCTTCTTCATCATCCCCGCCAGGCATCGGCTGACCAGAAGCGTCGGGAAGAGTGAAGTCTTTTCTGCTGACTGGGCCTCTCAAAGTCACTTGTCCTATCCATTGTACCGCGGAAGAAGAGCCAGCGTTGGCAGGGGTTGCGATGCAGACGAAGTTCTCTCTATCATCTTGGAGGAGGCGATCCATCCATTGGGTCTCTGTGAATTGAGATTCGATTTCGTATGTGGAAGAGAAAGACTCTGGAGATGCCTGTAGAGCTTTAAGGCGCAGGTCGCGATATTTGATTGCGGATTGATCGACTGAATCCGTCTTGGAGACGTGGGAGAAGGAGTAGTGAAATAGGGAGGACATAGTGACTGCGGTGCGACGGATCTGGCGTATTGAAAGGATGTAGTCAGCCAGTTTAGTGTTGAGAATTAACAGAGCTGTTGAGAAGAAAGATGTATGAATACCAGGCCAGTATATAGCTATTCAAGAAATGCCGGTGCGGCGAAATTATGTCAAGTTTGCTCTGATTAATAATCTGGCCGATGGTAACACCACAGCTAGCTTAACCTGACGCAGTTAGAATACAAGATAGGGTGCACTATAGTGGAGCTCTCCTACTGCAAGAAATACAAGATAGGGCCTATTGCTTATATTTTCTCTTAAGGGTTTATAATAAGTGTTGGTATTGCTTAAAGCGCGAGTACTCAATCATATTTAACTCAGTCATTTCCTCCACAACCATCAGTCCACCCGCCAGCACCCTTGACAACTTTGTTATTCTTAAAACACCTAGACCTCACGAAAATAGGCGTGTTGAACGTGAGCTTCCACTCATACCCCTCCTCAGTAGGTTCATCGTAGTACTCAAAGTTCCAAGCCGTCGTTCCAAGTCCATAGCATCCATTCATACTTGGCCTCATCGTCTTCTGACCAAAATCCCATGTTGAGAACCCACCGCCTTCAATCGTGTATGAACTATGAGAAATGTGATACCATCCTTTGCAAGTTCCCTGGGCGTATTCTGGTGGTGGCCAGGGTCTGTTGTAGCGCGTTGGGCTTACTTCATAGGTGTAGGCTCCGTTGTCCCTGACATACTTGCCTCCGGTCTTCCAGTTCAGCCGCCGATTGGTGTCGCAGTTGTGGATGAGCTTCTTGAAGGAGTCGATGCACTGATTCACATCGTAGTCTGCGACATCATCGCTGAGCGAGATCCTGAACTCATGCTCATCGGGTGTGTCTTCATCATAGACCTTGTAGTAGTCCCAACCCTTCTCATGATCAGGCTGCTCAATGTTCTTACAGAAATCCTCATAGTGCTTGTCCAGTCGATCAGCGCTGGCATAGATCTTCCAGTTGTCGTCGGACCAGCATTTGAACTGGTCCTTAACCTCACACGAAGGGGGATCAATGCCAAGCACCAAAGACCGAAGATCCATTGCCTCAGCCATTGCGAAGCTGGCCATAGTGACGTGCCCCTTCTCGTTGGGATGAAACTTCTCCGCAAAATCGTTGGGAAGACCAAGACCCATCGTCCAATCTCTGCTGTAGTCCGACGGACAACCCGGAGGCTTTGGAGCACGACGGCCGAGGACTCTACGTACCAGCGCAGAGTCGTTGGGGCTGTTGAAGAACTTTGATCCCCAAATGCTTTCAGCAGCACGCTTCTTCTTCAGCTCTCCCTGGGAGTAATCGTAGTAGTCGGATTCGGGAACCCCCCGCTTCTTCAGTTCATCGTGTTCTCCAGGTGAAGGATTCGTCTTTGGCTTGATGAATTGCATCTCAGGCTGATCTTTACTCGGATAATCTCCATTGGCGGATGGAGAGCACATCTGTCCATCGATGCTGGCATCAGTGACCCAAGGGTTCCAGTCCGCAAAGCCGATCTTGTACTTGACGTCGTCATCTTTCGAAATGGCATTGACAGCGTCAGCAGTTGCCTTGTTGATCTTCTTGACGAGTGCATTGAATCGGTGACGCCGGGCAATCGTCAGCTTCTGTGGCCATTGCACAGGTTCTTTAAATTCTGATATGTCCCAAGACTCGTTCTCACAGTCATCGTTCTCGGTGCTGAAGAATTCAGCATATCCCAAGACAACGACAATTCCATCTTCTTTCACCTTCTTATTCAGGGCATAAAGAATCTCTTTCATGTTGTCCGTGATGATGTTCTCGACATTGTCTTCGGCAATCTTGAGGACGGTTTCGCATGCTTCGTCATGACCGGCGGAAAGGATAATACAGTTGGCTATAATACCAGACTAGAATTCATCATTAGTTACCATTCGCATGATCATTCAAAAGGAGTATCTTACCAAGCAGAGATCGTTGCCGCCGGCTGTCAACATGACCATGTCAAGATCTCCATCAATCTGTTGTGCTTGTTGGTAGATCTGCCCAGCACGATCCCCACTGCAAGCAGCATACTGGAAACTCTCGACTTGCGAGCCAAGGATTCTGTTGATGATCATGGGATATGACATGTCATATCTAGAACAATACCAGTTGCCGTGTCCGCTAAACTCGAGGTTGGGTAATGTGATGTTAAGAGTTTTGACTTTGACATCAAGTTCTTCGCCGTCAAAGACACTGCCCATAGGCCGTCCAGAGCCGATTCCAGCGGTATAGCTGTCACCTATGGCTGCCCATCTCTTCACCCAGGAGAAGTCTGATGGATCGTCATCAGCTCTCTTGATGAGCTTAGAGGGGCCTGGAGCAGAGTGAAGGCGAGAATGTCTGAGATGAGGAACATGGCCTTGTGCGGCTGAAAAGATCGTGAGAAGAAAGAATAAGATAGCCAAGTCCATAATTGCGCCAAAGAGTACAAAACAAATCATCCAGTTTGGTGCTTGTAATGATCGAAGTTGCAAAGAGGGAAAGTGACAGATGAATCCTTTTCACGGGCGCTTCAGTAAGCGAGGTTTCATTGAGTTCTCACAAGGCGTTTCGCTGTCGCACTGAGAATACCTGCAGTCGCCCGGAGAAGTGTGCCTTAGTGTTCATACTGTGCGACATTCACTTTCCTCATCGACGCAATCCTCTGTTGGTCGATAAATAACTCACACTCCGAATAGATTAGAACAGACCACGGATCGGCACATGACGAGGTAAGCGCCGACGCTGAAACATGCACATGCCCATGTCTACGTTTGGCCAACAGAGGATTCGCTGCCCTGCCGCGACCGAGCTTCGGACACACACAACCTGTTTCGACGATACTGTTGTTGGTCCGGGGTATTAATTACTCATGGTGCTCCAACAGCTGCGTCCAACCCCCGCAAGCCCCTGCATTGATTAGTGGGCTGTGCGGGCTCATTTAGATTGAGCGCCAAGATGTCTTGAATAAGAACCAACAACCAACAACTGGTGGTGAATGAAGAGGGAAGTATGAGAGTTGCAATGATGGGGGTCTTGAGGATTCCCCCGTCCATCTGTTCCAGTAAATTACATCTTTCACTATCTCGAACTTGTTTGCATTCACTCACGACTCCAATCATTCTCCAAGATGTGTTCACCACGTTGGCTTGTCACCTTGGGACTCTTCTGCGCCTTGTCTGTCAGAGCGTTGGATCTCAACTCTTTTACGGGCCAAGCTCAAGTTTTCGGTCGTCAGCGCGAGATGATCTTGAATCAGCATCAAGATGACGGCACAGTGAAGCCCATGCGTATGATGGCCGAGCCAGAAGCTGACGACTCTGACGGAAAATGCACCAAGACGAAAGGCTGTAAGCTAGGCTGTTGCGGTCCATTGTAGGTGAATATGCATCGCCCATAGGGCCATAATAATTAACATGATCTCAGGAACAAACAAGGTGTTGGAATCTGTGGTACTGGTCCAAAATTCTGCGGCAAAGGCTGCACATCAGAGTGCGACTACAAATCGGAATGCGATCCAGGCGGCTGGGGCCTCAAATATTCCAACTTCACCACCTGCCCACTGAACGTCTGCTGTAGCGACTACGGCTTCTGCGGCACCCTGCCCAGCTACTGCAAAGGCAAGACAGTTGCCTCGCCCAAGTGCGACAAAGCGAAGCACTCTTCAGACAAGAGGACCATTGGGTACTATGAGGGCTGGAACTATCAGAGGCCCTGCGGTAACATGGAGCCTGAGGACATTCCGCTCGGATACTACACGCACATCAACTTTGCCTTTGCCCTTATCAACCCTGATACTTACCGCCTGGATCCGATGGATGCAGGAACAGCCTCTCGCTACGGGAGAGTTTCTGCACTGAAGCAGCACCAAAATGACCTAGAAGTCTGGATTGCCATCGGAGGATGGGCTATAAACGACCCTGGGAAGTATCGAACAGTCTTTTCTGATCTTGCCAAGTCTGAGAAGAAGCAAGACGCTTTCTTCGACTCACTTATCACGTTTCTGCAGCGGTACGACTTTGACGGTGTCGATCTTGACTGGGAGTAGTAAGTTCCTCTGTAAACCTGATGATCTTATCCACTAATACTCTGGTCAGTCCAGTCGCAGAAGATCGAGGCGGCGTAGAGGAAGATTTTGAGAATTACGTTAAGCTTTTGACCCGACTTCGGAAGCGACTTAATTCTTCAGGTCGCAAATACGGCTTGACCTTGACACTGGTAGGCTTTCCATTTGGATACCAATGAAACGACCCTAACTGACGACTATAGCCCGCCTCTTATTGGTACCTCAAGGGTTTCGACATCGTCAATATGGAAAAGTATCTCGATTGGTTCAACATCATGACGTACGACATTCGTAAGCTCCCCATTTCAAGACTTTGGAGATTCTGCTGACAGAACGGCAGATGGCGTCTGGGATGAGAACATCGAGTCCCTCGGTCCTTACGCGCACGCACATACCAATCTCACAGAGATTCAACAGGGTCTCGAGCTTCTCTGGAGAAACAACATCAATCCTGAACGGGTTGTCATGGGCCTTGGCTTCTACGGCCGAAGTAAGTAACTCCTCAGAAGCCACCAGGACTTCACTGACACTAATTAGGCTTCACGATGAAGAGCTCCAGCTGTATGGACGCTGGGTGCGAGTTCAGCTCAGGCGCCAAAGGCGGTGAATGCACTGGCACCAAAGGCGTTCTCTCAGCAAGCGAGATTAATAAGATCATCAAGAATGGAGGAAAGATGAAGCTTGACAAGGAGGCAGCCGTGCAGATTGTGACCTGGGACTCAAACCAGTGGGTTTCTTGGGATGACGCCAAGACGCTCAAGATGAAGCTTGACTATGCCAACGAGAATTGTCTTGGAGGGTATGTTTCACACGAGAACTTGCCGTGAGAAAAGGCGATACTGACTCATGATACAGAACCATGGTCTGGGCGATAGATTTGGATGATGGTACGCTTATTGAGGCGCTTGGGAAAGGCATCAAGCGTAAGAAGTCACGGGTTTCCCCACCTGAGACGATTGTGAACTGTTTTCGTAAGGGAAGCTCTCTTCACGAAGAGCTGTAAACGTTCGATGCAACTGGATTTGTTATGAAGAGTCTGTTAATATATTTATTATCTCCTGCCTATCTTGCCGAGACATCATAATCTGTGACTATTGATCAGTCAATCTATCGCCTATTAGTTTAAAAAGAAAACGCCCGCCAGTGCCCATTCACCCTACCTCTCAAGCATCTCCAAGACGATATCTGTCTTCGGAAATGACTTGAGTATACTATGCGTGCATCATCGATCGCATTTCAATTGCCGTTATACTTGACATCCAATCGATTAATGAAACGACGACAGTGGTTATGTGTCATTGCATAGGAAGCAAATGTTTAGATAATAAAAAGTGTCACACTCAATAACCTAGTCTACACCCGAAGCCAAGAATACAAATTTGTTCCCTAAAGTACAGTCATCCCAAGTGTTCTTATCTCCCTAACAAATTCCTGCTGAAGTATCTCCAGCTCTTCTAGAAGACTTTCCACGAATCTTGTTGAAAAGTCCCCGAGCTGTGCTGTCCTTATCGTTGAGCAACTTGCTCTCTCCGACAAAATCAGTTCCATAAATTTTCAACAGCCTTTGGATGTCGCCAGTTGACGGGCTTTTTCTAAGAGGAATTCTTTCTCCGCCAGGATAAGTGAGAACAGGCAAACGCTGATCGCGATCCTTCTCGTCCTCTGCATTGATATTGACTCTTCCTTTGCCCCCGGCACCGCTTGGATACATCATCAGCGAGTCTTTGTCAATCTCATCGTCGTGGGTGAAACCAAGATATGGTAGAGGGACCCAGTCCATTGCGCTGAAGCCATAGTCCTTTGCGACTGAGGCTATTCTGCAAAGACTGTCGAGAGTGTCCTTGTCCTTGTCCTCTTTGGAAGCGTTTGCCTCCTCAAGCTTGGCCTTTGCGGCCTCATAGTCGTCTAGGTTCTCGCAATGATAATCCTCTGTCATAAAGTCGGTGCCCATAAGATACTCGATCCATGTCTCATCAGAGTTGCTCTGGCCCCACCATTCTTTGATCTGGTGCTCGTGTCCGAGGCCCCAAACATGACCAATCTCGTGAGCAGTGTTGACGGCAGTGTCGAGGTTTCCCACCCCAATCACGTCACTCAGATGCATGGTAGGGCCCTCTACGCCTTCCCGCGTGTTGACCGCTGGTAACCCGATGCTAGATCTGAATGTGCCTTGATCGTTGTAGTGTATAAGCAGGCATCCACTTCTGCGGGATCTACACTTTCTTGGTTTGATACCCTCATATTTGAAGCCGTTTGCGCCGAGGATTTGCCAGATATCAATGGCCCTGCGAAATTGTGCTTCAAGCTTCTCCTTTGCTTCATCGTTGGCGAAAGCGTATGTTATTTTCTTGTTTGGCCAAAGACGGGTACGCGAGTTGTCACGGTAGTTGTGCTGAGGGTTGATAGATATAGCCCTTTTCACTAAACCATCCTCAAAGCCGTTGTGACTTGCTGCAGGGATCTCCCAGAGAGAACTGCCTGCTTTGGCGAAGCTTGCTAGTAAGGTAGCGAGAAAGAAACAGAAAGTGGTATGCATGTTGCGAAGTTACAGCCTACGCTCGGCGAAGTCTGGTGCGAGAAGGGAAAATCGTAAAATAATGTAGAGACAATGAGAGCCAGACAGAATGTGCGCAAAAGTCATCGAACTCGCAGAAATGAGATTAGATGGGGACCTCAGTGCTACCGGTTCTTCAACAGGGCTCCCAGCTCTCTCCATCGCACCAAGATCGTGATCTCTCTGCAAGCGCCGAATACTCGTCGGTCAATTTCTGTGGGCTGCCATCTTGCATGTAATGGGGACCAACATTCGTTTCATGATATATTACGCCCCATAAGCCACAGAAATGCTTCACGTGTTCCGATTCGATGTCGTGAAGAGCCAACAGTCAGTTCTTAGAGATCGGAACTTCAGCGTTGTGCCAAGAGACGCAATACTTCATCCTGTAATCACAGAGGCACGGTCCGCCTCGTGAATCAGTTTGTCTATGAATAGCATTTGAACGCTTGAGCCAACTAAGCCACAGGGCATCAGCTGATGACTGCATGCTTGGTTGGTATCATGTTAAGTATATCCAGCCAAGGCAAAATATCAGTGGAGAAGGATCAACACCAAAATGTGATGGGTGCTTGGGGAGCACCTTCACTCGGCTGATCATAGAGGGCTATTCCTAATGTGAGACGGCTGTTGGTGATTGAGGTGACATTGCTTGTATGGAACCAACCTATGGAGTAAACAGGGGCGATAACGGCCCTTTCAGGCCGTGCTTACAAGGGTGCGACGCTTGCAGCCAACAGATGTAACTCTAATTCCGGTCTTGTGTTGGGCCCGTGATGCTAAAGAAAGTTCACCAGGACCGTGCAGAAAGCAATGCCCCAATCCTTCGCATCCCCGCAAAAACGATAATCAAGCCTTGTTTCAAAATTGATGTCCCAAGAATCCGATTGGGCCTAACTGGGAACCTAATATCTATGCTTCTTTTGGGCCCAACAGGACCAACAAACAACTCAGTGGAGTCCATCCATGAAGGAAATTGCGAGGATAGACAAATGAAGTGACTTTGTGCACCCGCCACTCCATTACTGTACCAACAGTCAATTCACATGTCGCAGTTTGATGGTGCCCCTGATGGACTCAGCAATGGTTGGATGAATTATCCGGCGCCTCAGTAAACGATACTGTAGGTAGCACAGTCATTGTCCTACGGTGCAGTTCCCGTTTCGGCCGATGCTGTGTCTCGCACTGAAGAGTCCCTCATATGTCCTGATTTACATGTGCATTGTCAATCTCCAGTGAACTCACTTTCATCTTGACTGTCATTACTCCTCTCTTCCTATGAGAGCTGTTCAAACGGAACCCAGTCGCGCTTCATCATGCTGTCTCTTTTCACTCTGGCTTGTCTCTGGGTAGCTTTGCCTGTCGCCTTCGCTCAAGATAGCAAGCCATGTGGTCCAGTTCATCCTGGCCAGCCCATGAATTGTATCGCCTGGCATACTGTCAAGAAAGGTGATGACTGTGATAGTGTTCCGAAGAAATATTATATCAGCAGGCAGGAGTTTATGGCTTGGAATCCAGCCGTTTCAAAAGACTGCTTGGAGAACTTCTGGGTCAACTCCGCCTACTGCATCAGGATCGACGGTACTTCAGCTATTCGCAGCTCCACCAAGACTATCACCACGAGCAAGGCTGCCGTGTCCACTACTCGTCCAACAACAGGTACTGTTACAACTACGAAGCATACAGCGACCTCAGGTCATTCAACAACAAAAGACTTTTCGTCAGTTACAGAAGATCTGAGCCATACAGCGTCTCTCGTCACCGCCACCACTGTAAATACGACATACTCGGTACGGCATCCGATTTCGACATGGAATATCACCACGCCAACTACCGACTTAAGCTGGCCTCCCAAAGCAACTCAGAAGGGGCAGCCAGTCACATGCAAGAAATGGCACCTTGTCCGTAGGGGCGAGGGCTGCCAAGACGTCCTGAATAGATACAGTGCTTTCATGAAGAAGGATGACTTGTAAGTTGAACCATTATCCGAGCTGTGAGACTCAGCTGACAAATTATTCACAGCTTCAAATGGAACCCTGAAGTCCATGCCGACTGCTCCGGTCTTTTCGTTGGCTACTGGTATTGCGTCGGGGTCAAGTCCAATGCAACGAACAACCTCCAGTGGTCAACGTCAACGCCGCCATTTACCCCCCCTCCAGACCCAACGATTCACAAGCCTACAAAGCTCACTCCAGCCAACTCCGACTTTACACCAACACCAACACATGGTCCTATGCCAGAGGACTGTATCAACTTCCACCAGGCGGAAGCGGACGAGAGTTGCCGTGACATTCTCAAAACATACAACTACCTCTCAAAAGAGAAGTTCTTCAAGTACAACCCCGTACTGAAAGGCAACTGCGATGGGCTTTGGAAGGGCAACTGGTACTGCGTCGCCGTAAAGAGTGAGGCTCTGATGCCTCCGACAGTTACCACAACCCCCAGTGATGTCCCAAGCGGAAGCCCCAAGAACTGCACCGCTTGGTACTACACTACGAGTGGAGAGACATGTGACCAATTGGCCAACATGTTCGGTACTTTTAGTGTCGAGGAGTTCATCGCGATGAATCCCTCAGTTCTAGAAGATTGCGATGATATTGATGATAACACCTGGTACTGTGTCGCTGAGCAAGGTACTCCCACTACCAGAACTGCAGCCCTGGCAACACCTACTCGACCAGTAACAGCCATGCCAACTCAGTCGGGTATAGCCTCCGACTGTAAGGAGTACTGGCTTGTTTCGAAGACGGATACCTGCAAGTCTATCCGACGAGCTAACAGTATATCACTGGAGAAGCTGGTAGGCTGGAACCCAGCCTTGGGTAGCAAATGTACTGGATTGAAGCCTGATTCCTATGTTTGCGTGGATGCAGGTAAATAGCTTTGTACAAGAGTTCATTTATTTCTTGATAGTTTGGAGTCCAGGCTGGTGGGGGCTGGAGACCTTGAATATGTTTCATTCGTATCATCAAAAGACTTTTGCATTTGTAACCTATCAATAGCAAAGCTGCTCTGGCACCGTGACGTGATACACAGTGCATTCCGTCCTTCATACAGTACGACATCACCAACTGCATATAAAAAGCGTGGCCCCCTCCACTATCCCCCTTCTGCACTGACAACTAACATCACACCACCCAAAGCCTTTCTCCGTAATTATGCATCGGCGTTTCAAAGCATGGGTGGAGGCCAAACGTCACGGACACCCACGTATCCCCCAGGACCCTGAAATGCCATGTCTTCCCAATCCGCGACCGTACGCCTTGACTCCATCACCATCGCAAGAGCAAATCACAAAGCTAGCAGAATCGGTTCTTTTCTTTAGACTTCCCCTCGAACTCAGACGAAAGATTCTCATTCACGCATTTGGAAACCGAACTGTTCATATGGACCTTGTTTTAACTCATCCATTGCGCAAGCCACTGAACGCTGCTTCCTACAGAAGCATAGATCCGAAGGACAGATTTTGTGGTGGAGGCCATGGGGTTGAGCATCTTTATCCATACACACAACAAAACCTAGGTTTGGACACGAGTCAGCCTAAGTATTGGCAATGGAGGGGCTGTGTATGTCATCGCCTGCTCCCGCCTGAGTACAACATCACAGTGAAATTCCCGCACTACGCAAAGCCTGGCGATGATCGATGCTGTGATGGTTGGGGAATCCACTGTGGAGTGTGGACTAGGAAGCACCGTATGCTTGACTCTTGCTGGATTGGAGCCATGGGGTGGATTTTGACCTGTCGTCAAGCGTGAGTTGCTCTGAAAAAATGTGTATGTCTCGCTTGTATGCTGACCAGTCTGCTTACCAGATACACGGAAGGAATCGGAATCCTGTACGGCACAAACATCATCCATATATCCAGCAAGCCACTTCTCAATAACCTGAGCACACTGGTCCTTCCCCAAAGGCTCTCGATGATGACCTCACTCGAGATTGTGTTATCTCTTGACAATTACGAGCATCAAGGCAAAGCAGTCCCGAATCAACAAGAACTGGAAAGAAGTCTTCTTATTCTTGACACTTATTTCCCCTCTCTATTGACCCTCCACCTTGGGTTAAGGCTCAACCTTCCCATTCTCGAAGAGATTACAAGTCGTACAAGGAAGATCAACAGAAGACATGTGTATCTGCCAGGCATATTCCAGTCGATCGACGCCTTTGTCAAACGAAGGAGTGATGAGCCTCAGCTAGGTCATTTCCGGGATCCCTTCTTGTTATCGATATCAGAGTCAGCATATGAGGATTTCAAGACGGACGTTGAGACTGATAGCCTGCACTATTTTAAGCTCCAAGGTATCCAGGTTTGGCGCCATCTATCGTCTGAACCTATTGTGCTGGATAATGAGGGCGAAATAAGCAATGCAACAGCAGATAATGGCTACTGGATTTGGGGAGATTATGAAGACAGGTATGAATTGGATAACAAACCAGTGGATGGCATTGTCAGCTGTTTCGGTTCACCCTTGGGCGACTGATGATACCTGACGTTGTTGGTGTATTCTTAGATATACTTTGGGCTCCAGGTCGATCGACTGTGATTTCTTTGCACAAGGCGCGAAGCAGATATAACTATAAGGCTGTAACCTCTATTGCTTACAGTCATGTGCACAGTACTTTGCCATTTTTCACACTATCCTGCCCCGCCAACTCTTGGTCATAACTTGCCTCAGTGCGCTTTTGCCTGGCGCTTACCTACAGGCTACAACCAACATAAGCACGAATGGCGATTGTTGCCCGCTATGAAGGATGAAGCGACGCTTTATGACATGATACGTTGCGAAACGGGAGAAGCACAACGGCGTTCCCGAGCCTCCAACTCTCCCAAGTCCGCGATCGCATATTTTAACGCCTTCGCCTTCAATGGAGGCCAATGTCCCCGTCACAACAGACTGCACTCTTCTTCCAGATGCTTCCTTATGAGACCCGAAGACAGGTCCTGATTGAAGCATTTGGCGATCGCACAATTCACATGGACCTTACATACAACCACCCACCAATGCCGGGTAACAACAAGGCTCACGCCATGGTTCAGGAATGGAGGTTGGGTCTGGATAAGAGCAGACCTAAATTTTGGCACTGGAGAGGCTGCACATGTCATCGGAAGCCTCCGCCCTGGCATCCAGCTATCGCGACAGAGTCTTATAGTGTGAGAGCCGTTGATAAGGACAGGTGTTGCGTAGGTCTCGCGCAGTGCTGTGACATGTGGAGTAAGAACTGCAAAGAGCTCTATGGGTGTTGGATTGGCGATATGGGATGGCTTCAAACGTGCAGACAGGCGTGAGTCTCCCTTTTAGGGTCTTGTTTGTGGATGCTCACTATGTATCTGTTAGCTATACTGAGGGCATTGACGTCCTGTACAGTACGAACACCATACACATCTCGAGTGCAACCCTTCTTGTCGATCTTACAGCTTATATCCTCCCGCAAAGATTATCATCGATAAGATCCCTGGAAATTATATGGTTCGTTGAAACAGACGTCTGTATAGACAAGAATCTCCCACGAGACAGGGATCTGAACGCAATCCTCCTGGTTCTCGACAGTCACTTTCCGAATCTCAAGAGACTCAATCTGGCCTTGAAGCTCGGACTGTCCAAAAACATGGAAACGCATTACCAATATCTCTTTGACGTTCTGGACAAGTTCTTCATGCGTCGGGCTTCTGGTTGCATGCGGGAACCTTTCGCCGTTTCTATCCCGTATATTGTGTACGTCGAGATGCGGCGCGAGATAGTTCGTGCACAAAAACATGAGGGACGGGTCTTTCACTGGCAGATATGGCGAACCTTGGGCGGTGAGTATGTTCTGCCGGAGAAGCCGTGGATTACAGAGTCGTTTCATACGACACCTGGGGCAAGATGTAATAATGGCTATTGGATTTACGCTGGTGAATTGAGTGCACGCACGGGACAAATCTGGGGTTTTACGCGGTCTAAATTGCGAGCTATACTTGCTATCTTCTGTGCCCTGTTTATTACTCGGGAGTAGCCTAGGCAATGGGAGTGTAAAGAGTGTCGAAATTCTTGTATCCTTCTCCCTTGACAAAGGTCTGCATCCAGGGTCCCTGCTCCTTACCCTGAGACAGCGCCCAGTACAAATCAGCATGTGCATCCCCATCGACGCGATACTTGGGCGCTCCATCAGGCTTGCGCTCATCAGCATAGTAGAACCTACAGAATGTTAGTTCATTATACGAAAACCTCTGATACGTTGACTTACTTGAAGCCTTTGTTCTTGTACGCATCCGCAGCAGCCCACATCATATGGGCTGCGCCAGACTTTCCAACGCCTGCATCGAGGAACTTTGGAAGGGCGGTGACGTTGAGGATGTTGCCGGTGTAGATGAAGGTACGTGAAGCTGAGTCTGGGAGCTGGGCGAAACCAGCGACTGCCTGTTGTGCTGCGATGAAGGCGCTGTGAATGTTGATGGCAGTGTTGTTGCTGAAGTCGGTGTAAGAGACAGATAGCGGGTCATCCGCGGGAGGAAACGCTGCAGCGCTGGCTGTGATGCATGAGACCACTGCTACGAGTATTGATCGAGGAGCGAACTTACCATTGTAGACAACGACACTTGGGGTCCCGAAGGTTGTCTTCACCTTACTGAAGGCATCAGCAACCTCGAGTGGCTTGGTCAGATCAGTCTTGATGTTAAGCTGCTTATCTGTGCTGTCTGCTTCCTCCTGGGAGCGAGAAGCAATGGCGACTCTGAAGCCCTCGGAAGCAAACTTGCGAGCGACGGATTGGCCGATGTTTGGGCCGGAGCCGAGGATGAGAACGATGGGAGACTTGGCTGCCATGGTTGATTATGTTTATTGATGGGCGAGGTGAGTTGATATAGAGTGCTGCGGGTTATAGAAATGCTGTCAGGGTGTGAGCTTGGTGATGTGAGATGAGTAGAGATGCGAATTGAACATTGAGACACAGGCGTTGGGCAATCTTATATAACTATTAACATTGAATAAGTACATGCGGCCTCGAGAACCCAATCGAGCTCATTATGAAGCATCCTATCAATCACTTCGCAAATGTTGACCCGCGATGCGATGGGAAGCACCAGGTATGTTTACTGTCAGGTTCCGCGGAACTAAGGTCAGATCGATCTTATCAATCACTGGTCATGTCAGATCAAAGCCAATCAGATGTCGATAATACGTCATGGAGCATGGAGCGTCTTACTGGCTGTTGGTGGCAGCTTGGCTCTCTGTAGAGTCATTTGTCAGCTCTAACAATTTGTCAGAATTGGATACAGTAGTCTTGCAAGTATTGCTGCGATTGAACCCAATTACAACGGAGAACTATACTGTTAGAATCTGTACGCCACCACTTAACATAGTAGCTATTCTTGATGCTAGGTAGAGGATTATTATCGACGTGGTGTCGTGGTTTACAGACACGAAAAGCCATACGAGAGAGGAACACCAAGACAATTCATTGCGACGTCTCGGCCCTAGGCTCTGCAAGCTCGATCTGGCCAATGCCCATAACGATACGCGATAGCAACAGCTTGTTAACCTACCATCTCTCCTTGCTACCTATCTTCGCTGATGGCCGTCTGGAGCATAACCCTCGCGCTATTTGAGTCGAGGTGCAATGGGATTAATGCTTCCTGTATCTCGTCAATGAGAGGTCATGGGCAGATTCAAGTAGCTCTAGTGCCTAGACCACGTCTTGCATATGATAATATGCCAAATCGATTCCCTCGACACACCAGGGAAGAGAAGAAAGAGATGATCTCTTGAGCAATAATATAAGACCGACAAAGCCACTGCAGCCCTACCTCAGCCATCTAACACTGCTAAGAGATGCAGGAACACGATAATTATCCATAAACGTCTGTCCCGAGGGCTTTGGAGACTAGGCGAGGAAGGTAATGAGCCCAGTGATGTCGGGGATGCACTAAAGTGTATAATTGTACTCGCATTTGATCACTCTAGTTATGCTTAGCGATATTCTAAACGGCTTAGTATTCCAGCGCGCTGGTATGCAAACTCAATTCGGTGCATGCGTCGGCTACTATTGAGCCGGTAACAAGCTGTTTAAAATTCTGCTTAGCTAAAGACTCCTCGGTAATCTTTTAGGATCGTTAGAGTTTGAACTTGTATCCCACATTGAGCACGTGTTGAACGGTTTTGGTTAATGCTAGGTAAGGTAGCAAAGCTAATTTTTATCGAAGGACTAAACATGGTCTTGTCGAGAGGCGAGACCGTTTCTTCACCATTGGCCGGAAGATCGGCTAACTAGCTCTTTGAAGAGCCGCAACTGTTATACGCGCGATGTAGTTAGTCTCTGTAGTAGCGCTACGATAGCCTGAAGCTTGTCTTCATTCGTTCTCGCCCAAAGGGGAATTTCATCGTTTGCTGGAATGTAGAAAATCTCGCAACGACTATAGCACAGCACTAGAAAACAAAATGAAAATTACCTAGCACTTATAATACTACCATTGATCCAGATTTATATTCGAAAAATATCAGGGCCTGGACCTGCTTAGTGATATCTTAGGATCTCAATGCGGTAAGTCATTGAGATTGCAAAGGTCTAGCAGTAGATCTAGCCCGGGAGGAGCGATTGTGTGTTGAAAAGCCGGTATTAGTTAGACAAGTTAATAGTTCTTACTCTCATCTCTTAACGCTGTGGTATATAATACCTCTCTGGCATTCAATTCAGCAGTTGAAGTGAGTGTAATTCTCTGCCTTGATACCGAACCAATACACCAAAATGGTTGCGCTTAAGATAACACTAGCGCTGCTCGTCAGTGCCGTTAGTGCTATACCGACTAGTGCTCAGTGGCCCAAATACGATATCAATGGTCAGATCCAGGACTTGGCCTTTGACAGGAGAGCGCCTGGTATGTGTTGGCTAAGTTTGCAAGAGTAAAAGGTTGAGATAGCAAGTATTTACTTTCTCTAGCTATCTGCCAGCCTGACGACAAAGATATCGTGGCCCTGAGGAGCAACAAAGCAGACGGATCCGCTTTCTGTTCAACGTACCTCCAAAGCACCAAGACTGTAACTGCTACTCCTCTGGTCACTACCGACATGACCAAGATGGTGACCAAGACGGCGGTGCTAGTTCAGATCCAGAAGGTTCGCATTAATGTGTTTCACATTGTGCGAACCAAAGTGATGCAAACCATTTCGACGGTCGTCACAGAGACACAGACATCTACTGTTACCGACTTTGCGACCAAGATAATTACAAACACCATGACAGACGTTTCGACTGATACAGATACTACTGAAGTGACAGAGACTAGTACAGCGCAATTGACGGATGTAGTGACTCAACAGATCACCAAGACTATCACGCAGACAATTGACCTGACCTCAACCATGGACGTTACAGATATTGATACGCAAGATATCACTGTCAGTGTCCCAACCACAGTCACTGTCACGTAAGTACCCTCTTCAATTATCCATGTCAACAAAGCTAACATCCATTCCAGAGTCACGTAAGTTTTGCACAAAGAAATTCTGCGAGAGCAGCCAATAACATCAGACAGAGGAGCAGCTCCCATAACCTCAGTTGGTAACGGTGAGAAACTCTTAGAACCATAGCTACTTATGAACCCAACACTGACCGTCGCCCTATAGAATACCACTGTGCTATACCTGGTTACGGACATGGAAGCTATTCGGTCGATTCAGGCTCTTTCAGCAGCTGGGACTTGTGCAAGTCGTATTGCGAAACAGTGCAGGGCGCTGTGAGCTTTGGGTATGGCCCTGGTGCATGCTCATGCTACAACCAACCAGCGTAAGTAAAACAGAGAACCATATGGCTCGTTTTGGGGAATCACTGGTCCTATTTGTCCTGCTCATAGATCTAATGATTGCTAGGGAAATCAATACGAACCCAAACTCAGGTAGTCCATACCAATTCTATGATTTTGGATGCCCGTCACAAACCAAGGTATGCTTTTCCCCTCTAATCTCAGTCCACATATCCTCAATTCACCAATTTATGCTAACTCTTCCTTCAAGCCGGCCAAGCGAGCTGTTTCCGTCAAACAGGTTCCCTCTTACCTACCACTCAAGAATCCACTACTTGTTAGCAGTGCCTGTTCGTGTCACATCAGCAACAAACCGGCTGCCGCAACAACACAAACTGTCACTGCCAAGGATCCCAAGACTGTCACTAATATGGCAAAAGAGTACACAACAAGCTATATTACAAAGAAACAAGTTACTACTGTGTGGAATCAAGTAACCAGAACGGCAACAGACTTCAAGACCTTGGCGGTAACAAATCGCAATACCAAGTCGGTAACACAGCGTAAGAGTGCCACGATGACCAAGCCAGTTACACTCACGGTGACGAACTACAAAACTATTGTTGTCACCAACTACAACACTGTCGGCGTGACTAACCACAACACGGTTTACACAACTAATTATAACACTGCATCTGCGACTGCTTATAATAGTGTATATGTCACCAACATGGGTTATGTCACCGTGACCGCGTATGATACAGTTGTGGCAACTGATATCGCTACGAACACTGTGATACCGGATGGAGTAACTGTATCAGCCGGCGATTCATATGTTTGGGGGTCTTAGAGGGCGTATAGACTTTACAATACATTCAGGCAGTGAGATAAATAAACCTGTTAGTCTTTACGTGGATAGCACACATACGATTAATTTGAAAGAGAAACAGGACTCTGTTCAATATCTCTTCGGCGGAGTACACGGCACATGAGGCATGGTGTGACGTGGAATGGGCTCTTTGATGACGAAGTTGAGACAGTGGATGACATCCACGCTTGATCACAAGAGACGTTGGAATCATGTAGTTATCGCCACGTTGTGATAACTTATTGTACAGTAAGGATAAATAAGGTAAGTTCGTGCGACAGCGACATCACCAAATGTCAAGGGGACATCTAACGTCACTTGTCTAAAGCCTGGCTTTGACACTGGTTAAAGTCAGCCCTCAGCTGAATCAAGGCACTGTAACTCCAGGGCATGAAAGGACTTACCATCTGCCAGTAAACACCACGAGTAGCCAATAACTCGCGGTGGCTCCCCTTCTCAATCAACTTGCCCTTAACAAGAACGAAGATAACATCGGCATTTTGCACTGTCGCAAGACGGTGAGCAACGACGACCATAGAACGCCCTTTTCCAGCGCACTGAAACGCCTCTTGGACCAACTTCTCACTCTCCGAGTCGAGAGAACTTGTCGCCTCATCGAGGAGCAAGATATCAGGATTTCGTATCAAAGCCCGGGCTATCGCGAGTCAACTCAGACCCAGCTACCCTCGTCAAGGCTTGCCACTCCCTAGTTCAGCACATTGAAATGTTCAGAACTAGTAGGCATACTTATGACCAAGCATGGTTACAATGGTGTACGACTGTGTCGCAGGTGTAATAATAAAGGTAGAATAAAGATCTATTTCCGAGAGACATAGAAAAAAGGGAGGGAAGACGAGGTCTTTTATTTTTCAGATTGCGAAGCAGAAGATAAAGTCTTTGAAGAGGAGCATAGAAAAAAGGGAGGGAAGACAAGGTCTTTTATTCTTCAGAGACTGTAATGGTCTAACGGTGAAGGCGTTCAAACGCGCTCAACCGCTCATCCCTTATTCTTCAGATTGCGAAGCGGAAGATAAAGTCTTTAAAGAGGAGCATAGAACTAATCTGCCCAGTGTCATAACCGAAAAGGAATCCCCCTATAGACGTGATGACGCCCAGCAGGGTGGCTTCTATACCGCAATCGGCGCCATTGACCTTGATAGACCTGGGAGTGTTAGCTGCAGTCGAAGATGTGTGTAGAGACTGCACGGACTGGCCTGACTCTACCACGAATTTCGCATGCTGTGTCACATACCATAAATAAGAAAATAACGAACCTCAATATACCAGTAGCGTATTCCAATAAACTTAGCAAAGAGTACCCTAAGTTTAGGCTAAATTTTACCTTATAATTTTATCGCTTAGGGTTCAAGGTCTTTGGCCCAATAGCAACGCGCAGCCTGTCTAATGTTCAATCTCCAACTTCTTCTGTGCCAACCTCAAGAGCCAGTTCTTCTCACCGACCTTACTCTCGTACATCGAGAGCGTCTCGGTGACGGAATCCTGCAATCCAAGAGCTGTCTTCTTAGCATACTCCATTCCCCCGGCAGCGATCATGTCCTTCAGAGCGAGCTTGCGGACTTCGGGACACAGTCCATTGCCGCACTTGCGCTGTTGGAGTATGCTCAGAAGGCGACCCTGTTCAGGCGACTTGCTGGCAAGAGCGTGGATGAGTGGAAGCGATATCTTGCCTTCGCCGATGTCTTCGGCAAAACCCTTCTTTTCCGTGTACTGTACGTACAGTTAGCGAATGAGACTATGTCTATCGGGCTGCGTTTATAAATACCTCGTTACAGCAAAGATTTTGGTAATCATCGCGTGCTTGGAAGAAACGACCGACAAGTTTCATCAGGAGACTGACATCAAGATCGCGGTGTGCGGTGGCTTCAGAGCGCATCAACTCCGCCAGAAGAGTGAAGAGACTGCCAGTTTCTAGGTCTCATGTTTCAGTATGCAAGGACTTAACCATCAAAAGACACTCTGCACTTACTACCATCCACCATTGTAAAGTACTCTTCCTCTGTGGGCACAGAAGTATGGTAGGTCCAGTACAGATCCATGCCTTGGCCAATGTGCCCTTCGATGAGCAGATCTAAAAGCATGCGAGATGCCCGGGACGAGAGAGACTCCGCGGCCTTCAAGGCCTTGAGCATGAGTAGGCTGGCTGAATTGATGGTCTGATTGACTCCGAAGACAACGTGCGTAGCTGGATATCCTCGTCTGAGGGGGGAATTGTCTTCGATGTCGTCGAACCTTGTGGGTACGTTAGAGACTTTTCCTGGTTCGACATAGCGTTATGATACTTACATGAGGGAGGCACTGTGCAAATGATTGACAATGTCGCGAATGATTGTGAGAGGTTTCTCAGGAACTTGATACCAGACTTCTAGTCCGTCTATGATTGCGTTCCGGAAGCCTTTGGAGGGCATCATTTCCAAGTACTTCTGGGGTTGAAGAACCATCTAGTTGTTGTTAGATTTGTAATCGTTGCGTATTGTCAGTGTATTCCACTTACATCCTCGTATTGGCGAATTGACCACGTATGGCCAAGCTGGGATTTCTGGGGTTCTTTGTTGTTGGCGACACTTGTTCGGTCGTCGCTGGTCTTCCATTCACGACTCTCCAGCGTGACTTCTTGGGTGGAAAGGTCGAGATACTTACGATCGTGAAGGACAACATCAATATTATCAGCCATCGCTCTGGCGTTGACTGAGATGGGTCTACCAAGACTCTCGGTGTCACTCTCCTTATCAGCACAATGTTTCCACAAAGCCGGATACACATCCGGGGCGCCAGCTCGATATCGTGCTGTCGTCATGCTCCAAGCAAAGTTCCCCGCCGTCACGAGGTCGAGTAGTTCCAGCCACTGTCGCGTCTTCTCGGTAGCAGCACCTTTGGCAAGGAACTCGTCTTTCAAGCTGCAGTACTTATCCTCGCGTGATATAATCTCCTTGCGGAGCATCTTCTTGCCTTCTTCCCTCTCGATTGAGTGCCACTTCATGAACAGGAAGATAGAGTTGGCGATTACGCCGGTGGCTCCATTAGACTGGTAGTTGCTCCACTCCTTCTCCCAGGAGAAGTAGTCGTTGACAAGGACCCAGCTGTCATAGGCGGCTGAAGTGATGTCGGCTGTTTTCTTCTCTTCATCAGGTGAGAGTTTGAAGTCCATAGAAAAACAGAGGAGACTCATGGTCCAGCTAGCACAGGGGTGTAAGTAATGGGATCAATGCAATATGGGATTTTGTACGTACGGGCATCCGGCGTCGACAACACGGAACTTGAGATAATCCTGCAGGACAGTAAACTTCATGTCTCTGATCTGAACGAAAACCTCCGACATCTCCTTCCAGAGACGGAGTGTTTCCTTCGCCTGTTCTTTGTCGACCTCCATGAGCTCCATGACCATCTTAGCCTGCAGTTGGCGTCGCTGGACGTGATCCTTTGACTTGGGACCACGGCTTGTGTCGCCTTCCAAGGTCAAGCCCTCCATGAGCTGCTTGTTGGCTTTTTGAAGCTTGATAATCGTCAGACAGTATTTCTTAGTGAAAAGCTTGGAGGTGAAAGTATTACATGGGACTCATCCTTCTTCTCAGAATATTCGATAACTAAAAGGCCATGTTAGCATGCTAGGGTCAGGAAGATAAGGCAAGTAAATACCATCGTCGTGTATGTAGGCGTATTCAACCATGTACGTTGTAAGAGCAAGTCTGTCGCTCAAAGCCTCACACGCACACAGGGCAGTGAAATTGCCTACCACGGGATTGATACAGCCCACAGCATAGCTATGGACATCTTTGTTGCGGTCGGCGCCTGCCCGCGCGTCGTTGCTCGATTTGAGAAAGTCGACCTGACACTGCCAGGAACCAGCATCTGAGAGACGTGCATCTCGATGTATGCGTGGGGTGAAGCGGCAAAAGTACTCTTCTCCTTCGTAGGTATGTCGGGGCAAGGGGATAGAGTTACGGATAAAGGATTGTTGACCCATGGTTTGTCTGTTGGAAAGAAATCTTGAATGGATGGTTGTTTGATGTGATGTAGTAGGAAAGATTCTGAGGTGACGAGAGTCTGTTATATACTCGTACTGTCACTTCTATGAGAATGGTACAGGATGCTGAGGCAAAAGCAATGGTACAGTCTTGCGGAGATGAGTCCGATGCCGCCGATGAGTATTGCTGCACTGAGCCTGTTGTATCGAAGCTTCTTATCGGAGGGGACCACTTCACGCACTTGATAGGACGGCCGGGACCTAATTGACGATCCGTCCCGAATGGGACGGCGTGGCTTGTTATCTAAGACAGCAGCTCGGGTCGCGAAGATCCCGAGTAGAGCTTGTCTAGGTAGGGAGGGCTAATGCTACTGCGATTGGTTGAATTGCCCAGTAGCAATATAGTTGACTCAACTCAGCTGCACTATTATAGACAGTTTTACTGTCTGGGCCAAGTTCTGTTTGTTGGAATAGTCTTGCCGTCCAGAATGAGATCATATACTGTCAAAGCGGCTGCAAATGAATTAATATATTGGCAATATAACGTCATTCTTTTATGCCCCTACATACAAGTAGGGGGAGCTCAAGTAGGTCTAGAATAGTTTCAGACTCTGATTCTTTCTTAAGGAGGTATTAGTGGGGGGTGTTATAGAGCCAGATGCTTGTAGTACTGAAGACTAGCGATGTTACTTCTTATGTAGTTTCATTCATTCTACTGCGAATTCTTGATAGACAGTGGATCAAATCCGCCCACCATTATTCTATCTTACTAGCCATTAACTATCACTCTAGTCGCTCTGCGTACTCTCCCCTATCATGCATGTACCTGTTGCTTGCTAAAATGATAAGTCATTTCCACCAACTGCAGGGCTAATAAATTGCGGCAAGACTCAAGACCAGTATCGCTCCCATTTTCAAGACCCCTCCAGTAGCCAAATTATCTGCCCCATTCTTCTTAGCGGTCTCAGTAGCTTTGCTTCTATCCCCAGTTGTTGTGCCAGTGGGCTTGATGAGTCGTCGCTTGCACCGAAACTACCATCGCTACCAGAGCTCCCCTTACTACCAGAATTGTCCTTGCCAACACCGGCAGCAGTGATAGTATAGACAGTTCCATCGCCTCCGTTGGTGTACGAAAAGACCTTTCCGCTGACCGGTGCCGTGACGGAGCCTGGGTTGTTGCTCAAGGTGGCGGTACCAGTCTTGAGGGGATCATCGGGTTTGTAGTATGTGCTAACACCATCCAAAGAGTATGAGAGCTTGGACGAACAATCGTACGTCTCCATGTATGACCCACAACGTTTAGCTCGGACTCGAGGGTGGATATTTGTTTTAGGCCGAGAAGGTTGGGATCCGTCTTCGGGCAGATCTCGATGATACTATCGCATGTTAGTGTTGTTGTCTCAATGGTTCATGCAGTGTGACATACCTTGACAGAGTTATACTGATCTCACAACAGTTGCATCCCTCAATCTGTTGCAAATTGTTTCCCGCATGCCTGAATCGGCATTGTTGTAACACGTCGCCGTCTGTTGAATGGCATCCTGGATGTTGAGAAAGACTTGCTCAACGTTACAAGAGCAAGTGCCTTGCGCATCCTTGGGGGCGGGAAAGTAGGGAACCGGTTGCTTGGCAGTAGCGCAGTTCATGAAATACGAAACCATGTACTCCTGATACTCGCATTCCCAGACCCTGTTCCAGCAGAAAGCCGCGTAGCAGTTGAAGTTGTCGACGTAGTCCTGGCAGCCGCATGCGAGGAGTTCTACCTGGCTGTTGTCGCGGCGAGCCTGAGCGATGCAGCTGCTCGTCTTCTTGTTGGCTGAAGCCTGGCACTTTTCGAACCCTGATACGTCGGCACAGCCTGAGCTTGAGAGTGTGACGTCAGCTGCAGCGGCTAAAGCAGCCAAGCTGATAAGAAAAAAGCCATATGCTTTCATGGTACCCCGTCGTTGCTTGCCAAAGTAAGGTTACTATAAAAAGAATGCCAAGACATTACTTGTCTAATGAAACTTATGGTGTCCATAATATACTTTTGCAAGTCTCTTTCAGCTCTATACAAGGGTCTGTTGACATATCCCGAGCTATCCGCATTCCGCCTTACGACAGAGGGTATTTATTGAAATGGATAGAGAATAAAGCTTTCATTTAGCCTAGACTTGACAGATACAGAATGCGAGCCTGTCATGTCGTCCTGTTTATATTACAGGCCCACAGCGAGCGTGTCGAGACGCCGGACTGAGATATTTATCCCAGCTTTCATATCCCTCTTGCCACGAAACCTGGTGATTACTGCACTGTTTGGGTTACTGATTGGATGGATCTTCTGGCATTCGCGTTGTGTTAATGAGCAAATTAATAATATAGGAGCTTTGAGAGCCAAGCACCTTTTGCTAATGGAATTACTGCATTGAGAATTCTTATATACAGTCCTTCCAACTTCCAAGTACGTGGGCGGAGCTCTTACCGAGTCTTCAGCCTTATTGACATTTGATTCCGCTGATGAGCGGAACTGTTTCGCTTATCTTATCTACATCTAAAAATAGCTTATCTGCTTTCTCTTATCGGACTGGGCATTTTTCGTTGTTGCTGCTGGTTTCCGTGTTTACTTGGCTAGCTAGTGCGGATCCCCGATCACACCTTAGGCATCCAATCACCGTCTTTATGCTACGGTTAACTTTGCCCGATCAAGCATGTGCAGGAAGCGTTATCCTGGTGGAACCTCCTCTCTAGAATACCGGAATGCGGGGTAGCGCGTCTGGGCGCTCAATTAACAGAGAACATCTGCCGGGATGTGAACATCATCATCACTCTGTAACTGCAGCGGGCTCCGGCTGTGACCATGTCCGACGAGTCACAAAGACGCCGTGCGAAGAAGGTGAAAACAAGGAGTTAGTGCATCTCAGAGATGTAAAAGACTTCACTAACAGGCGTGTCTAGCTGGCTGTTCTAATTGCAAGAGACGCGTAAGTCGCGGCCTTGTCGAGACGAGAAATCCGTTATAATACTAACTTTTGAGAAAAGAAAGTGAAGTGCGATGAACAGCTTCCGGGATGTAAGAGGTGCGCGAAAATTGGTGTCGAATGTTCCGGCTATCATAAGCCTGTGAAATGGTCAGTCAAGTATGAGAGATACATGGTTAATTCATCACCGACTGCGGGAGACTCCTTTCATTGGGTTGAATCAGGTGCCAAAAATCTATCAAGCTCTATGCAGCTGAAATCAGGCCCTGGAAGCGGCGAGACTCAGGACGACAAAGACTCCGAAGTACAAGCACCTCGTTCTTTCACGCAAGGTTCTAGTTCGAGTTTATCTGATGCCAGGGAGCACTTGGAGGACATGTTAGAAATACAACTACCCTCGACGTCGATTTCAGATCAACCTTCGACCTTGTGCGACGATGTCCAAGTGGATGAGGAATGTCCTCTTGCGCTCGATGCCTTACATGATGACTCTTTTTGCCTGACGTCCTACACACCAACTCCACAGACATCACTCATCCTGGATCACTACTTTACAACAGTTTGCCATTTCAACTCATCCTTCGACTCGGCGAATAACCCGTTCCGATCAGAAGTTGCCAGAATGATGGCCGACTCACCCCTACTCTTCAGTTGCGTGCTGAGCATGTCAGCAGCTCATTTGTACCAAGGCGACAAAAACAGCAGCTATGTCCCGTTGGAGTTCCAGACTGAGGCAATGTCACATCTCTCGCAGACATTGTCCGAGCTTCCTATGAGCGAGGAATGCGCGGTGCATGATAACCGACCTACAGCCTGGGTATCTCGGGAGAGGATTCTGAATGTCTCAGATGACCTGCTCTTGAGCATTATATTCCTTGGAATGACTGCAGTAAGTACATATGCCTCTTTGAGCTGATCCAGACTCACATGTTGACTCACTAGGCTTGGCATGATGTCTCTGCAACTGGTCTGCCACATCTCCAGGGGTCACGACAACTATTCAAATCATGGATAGCATTCAACAAACTCACAGACATGGACAACAGAAGGCAAATGACAAGAACACAAACATTCGTGGTCTCATCTATGGTATATTGGGAAGCTATGAGCTCAGCACTCTTTGACCAGCAATACGAAGGCTTATCACATCTCAACATATTTTGTGATCCCCATCCCCCAGCACTCATTCAGCCTTGTCCATGGACTGGTATTGCAACGCCCATTTTTGTGTTTCTTGCAAAGACACTGACACTGGTGCGGAACAACCAGTCTTTGAAGAGCTTGCGGGTTTTTGAGTCTGGAGAGAGTCATCGGAAGGCGCTGTACACTGAGTTACTTGTCAAGGCAACTAGTCTTAAGCGTGAGATTGTGGAGTATCGTCTGCCCTTTGTTGGCCTTATTAACAACATCGGAGATCCATGCACAACGCCTGATCACCTGCTGGCTATTTCTCGCTGTTATCGTATGGCTGCCCTATTAGAGCTCTATTCTGCATTCCCGGAGACAATGGGGAGAGAAGAGAGGCCAGACGGTACTATTGATCTAGGCCATGGCGATCACAAGACACATCTAGTCGTGGGACTGGCATTCAGCATATTGGAAACCTTGGAAAGGATTCCAGATGACTCGGGGACAATATCGATACAGCTCCTGTCACTAATGATCGCTGGTAGTGTACTGGGGCCTGTCTGTCCAAAGGGAGAAGGTCTAGGATCGAAGAAATTAGAAACACTTCGTCTGCGGACATTTGTTCGACAGCGGATTCACAAGATGTATGCGGCTGTTCGTTTGGGGCCAATTGGAAACGCCATGCTCATACTAGAGGAGGTTTGGGCGCGTATGGACATCTTACCGACAGTTGAAAATCTGAGCTCAGCGATGCCGAGCTGTCACTGGATAGACATCATGTCGGAGAAAAGACTGGAAACAATGTTTGGATGACCCGGTTAACTTGGAGATTACCACTGGTAACAGAAGGGTGCACTATCTTATGAAAAGTGGTTATGTTGGCCTGTGATTATTTACAAATGCACTCGGTTAATTGGTCCTTTAGTATTGTATCTTTCGTCAAGTAAATGCCATGTTCTGAATTGCATGTAAAGTCTGGGGTCTACATCATCAGAAGCGTTGTTTCCGTCGCTGACATGTTTCAGTCTAGTACTAAAATGGATGTAAAGTGCGAGGTCACTCAGCCTCGGAACGTCGGAATGACCACTTTGGCCATCTTATCAGCAACCTCGTACATTTTGTCCCAATCAGGAAATGTGCCCATGAGACCTCCAGTGCATTTAAGATGGCCATGTTTCTATCAATGAACCTAAGCATATCATCACAAAATTCTCTTGTCATCAGCATCGCATCTAGTCATTATGCCAACTTCAAAAGAAGGTTATCTCTGGACCCCCAACGGCCTCACAACTGGCCTTGAAACAGACTCTGTTATCAATGGGACATCTGAGTCAGCACTCCTTGACAAGTATGATGTTGTTGTAATTGGAACAGGCTTTGCTGGACTTATCGCTGCTCGAAATATCAGTTTGACCACCGGTAAGGTTCTTCTTGTCGAAGGCCGCGATCGCATCGGTGGAAGAACATGGACTGCCAAAGCTTTGGGTGAGGAGTTTGAGATGGGAGGAACATGGGTTCATTGGTAAGTCCTTTATGTGACGGCGGATAAATAGGTCTAATACAATGTATCTAGGGGCCAGCCGCACGTTTACTCAGAGATTCATCGCTACAATCTTCAAGGCAACCTCAAGACCTCCTCAGGAACAGCAGACGCCAAGTACACGGCTTATACTGCAAGCTTTGCTGGCCCAAGCAAGCTTGATACAAAAGAGACAAACCAACTAGTCCAGAAAGTAGCTGATGCTTTCTTCGCCATTGACGGCTTGACCAGTTACGATTTAATGCCATATCCCCACGATCCATTGCGCGAACCTGCGCTGTGGAAGAAATATGAACATCTCTCCGCTAAAGATCGGCTCGATCAGTTGGACATTCCCCAGGTCGAGAAGGACATGTTTGATGCCATGATCAGCTCTTTTGGCTCCGTGCCAGGCTCTCAATGTGGCTTTGTTGAAGTGCTGCGATGGTATGCACTTGGTGGCCATTCAATGGCTGGCGTTTTCGAGCGTGCTGGGCTCTGTAAGCTTGGAAATGGCGGTATGACATCTTTGGCACTGGCTATACTGTCTGAGTATAGGGGACATTTACTGTTGAATACTGTGGTTGAGAAAGTCGACCAGAAAAGCAACGGGGTTACGTTGAGTGCAAAGAACGGTCGACGTATCGAAGCGAAATACGTGATCTCGACTATCCCTTTGTGAGTACTGTCCAAATTCCTTATAGCTGCACCTGGAAGCTGACAATTATTCAGGAACTGCTTGTCGGATATCTCATTCAATCCACCCCTCTCGCCACTCCGCCAAGAAGCTGTCAAGGCAGGTCATATCAACCAAGGTGCCAAGATTCACTTCAAGTTGAAGCAAACCGAGCCCGGCTGGTTCGCTATGGCAAGTGGCTACGGAAAGTCCCCGTGGTGTTTTGCATTCTCTGACCACAATGGCAAAACTAACAAGAACAATGGTACATATTGCATTGGCTTTGGCTATGGCAGGCATCTCGCAGATCCGCGAGCTAGCGGAGACATCATCGCAAGCTTCAAGGAACACATCAAACCTGATGCGGATGTTGAAGCCTATCTCACCCACGACTGGATGAACGATGATCTCGCGAAAGGGACCTGGAGCTGCTGGGGACCTGGCCCGGCTATGAGTCGTTGGCTCAAGGAGCTTCAGACGCCTCATGGCAGAGTCTTTTTCGCCAGTGCTGACTGGGCTAATGGATGGAGGGGTTTTATTGATGGAGCTATGGAAAGTGGTATTACAGCAAGTGTTAGTGTTATGAGGTCGTTATGCTGGGAAGGCTATTTGTTTAAACTTTAATAAGAAATAGTATAACTAGATTTAAAAATCTATACTTCCTGGTACTTGTATAGTATCTTCTTCTTTGTCTTCTTTGTCTTCTTTGTCTTCTTTGTCTACTGCATCTTTCATATCTTTCATATCTTCCTCTGCTTTCTTCTTTCTCTTCTTCTCTACTGCTTCTGCTTCCCTCCTTAACCTCTCTTCTTCCATTTTCTCTTGTGCTCTTAGAGGTCCCCACTTCTCCTCATCTTCCATCTCCAATCTATCTTCAAGCTCCTTGTTCTCCCGTTGCTGATCCTTCCATGCCGGCATACCTTTAGCTGCTATCGTCCCTCTCATTCTCTCTAACTTGGCGTTCCATATTGCCACTGACTCTAAACATTGCTGTAGAGGACGTTTATCTCGATACAACTTAGGTGGATATCCAGGAGGTGGACAGTACCTAAGATGTTCATCTTGCCTACCGTAGCAGTCCCAGAATTTTTCACCCATCGATCTGCATTCATCATTGTATCTGCAGATAACCCCACCACCCTCATTTTGGTTATTAGGGGCAACTATCATATTTTGCTTATCATGGACCTCACAGGTATTAATAACCTCCTTACCGCGCTCTCGAAGGACAACTATATTATCCATTAGCATTTTGCTTATAGCGTATAGATAAGCGTGTGACTTACATGCAGTATGGGCAACCCTGTACCAAATGCAGACTTGATCACCTGGGTTGCCATGGCAAGTATATGAATTCCCTTCAGTCCAACTAGTCGTAGTCGATAAACCGAAGGTGGTTTGTTGGGTTAGAGTCAATTTAATTAGCGGTATTATTTTTGGCAGTTCGATATTCATGCCTATGGCCATCAGGATTTGGGCCGAAAAAGATGCAGTCTTCGACTTATCACTGCTAACACAACAGGTATGGTTTCTGCCACAATGCACAACGTCCTGTAATTACTTAGTATCAAGAGTGCGGATAGAGAATAAGGCTTTAAGAGGCAAGCTTACTGAGATCTGCTGGTACAAGTACCTCTGGTGAGGCCATCCTTGATATAAATGTTAGCTACGCCAAGTCCAGTTAATTAAGCCATTATACTCACCAGCTCCGTCAGCGTTCAGAGGCGCTACTGGTTCCCCTTCCTTCTTCTTCTTCTTGTCCTTCGGACAACGACGACCAATTTTTGGCATTGGGTCGCTCTTGTAATAGTCCGAGTCAAATTGCCCCCTCACCGGGGGGAAAGGGCCAAAGCAATTGATGTCTACTGTCTTCATGTCGTAGATAATGTCTGTATAATCCCAATACAACATTGTGCAGTAAACTGAAATGCGCTGGTTGACAGAGTCAACATCTGTCTTGCATGAAGGGCCTCCTGAAAATATAGGATTAGGATGAATCGCGTAGGTATCGTTCCCCATTGTGAAGTTTCCGCTTGTAATTGGCATGATATAAGTGCTGTTTATGTCATAGTTCCCATATGGTGGTAAGGCGCCGTAATTGTTGACGGTAACTTGAGAAAAGTCAATAGGCACTCTGCTGTTGATTCTCCTACCACATCTCCCCATAAGAACGCCCCCATTTCTGCGATATATAACGAGGGAAGACATGTTTTTTCCTTGGTCTAAAGTGAAAGAAAGACTGACTCTTGCCGCAGAGGCAACAGACAGAACTAGATAGAATATAAAAAGTAACCACATCTTTAACTCTGAAGAAGGCGCGAATCTGCTCCTGTGAGTGACGTTAGTCTGCGAATAAGGCTTGACTATCCAGATGCTTGATAGTACTTACCGATTGGAACAGACCCTGCTGATGCTTCTTGAAGGAATAAATGTCTTAGGATAATGGTTAGAGAAGGGGTTTAAATGTAACATTAGATCTCGAACTCACCAAGGGAAGGATCGGTCATTTTATACAAGTTCCTTATCAGCATTTGTAGGAGAAAGAAACTTTAAGGGCGCTTTGTATTTACCCCTCAATTCGTTTCGGGCCGCAACCTTACGTCGTTATCAGCAGGCAACGTTAAAAAGAAAAGCCGACGTCAGTCACGATCTGTGGCATTACTGTTATTGTTATCAATTCTCGGAAACTCTGATCTGGTCAAACTCCCATGTGACTCTCGATCGAGGTGCCTCACTGTTGCATGTTCGCGTACTTTTGATGTCGGACAATCTTTGCATTGTGCTTGGCTGTCAAGAAAACCAAATGCGCAGGATCATTTTGCAGCAAGGATTTGAACGTCTCGTTGCCACTATTGACGAGCATGTCTGCCTCTGTCTTGTCATTCATACAGTAGAACGCGTTTCCAACGACAAAGAAATTGGCAAACATGGGCTCAACTGTAGACTGATGTTGATCCAGGGTTGCAGATCATTTCACCTCCTCCATCCTGGAAGCTGAGTTGCCAATATAACTAAATATGAATGGTATCAATTTGCATGGCATGCGATGGGCTGTTTTTCTGTTGAGGGCCCTTTCTGTTGAGTCGTGTTGACTGCGATAAATATTCCATTCAGGTCGATCTCTCTCTCTTGATTCCATTGCAACCCACAGAAAACGACCGGAGGTTGTTGTTGTTGTTGTTTATTGCTGTTGTTTGGTTTCAAGCCACAGCTCAACCTGACGTTTTCCCGAATCATCCCGAGCGGCTTGAGTTGTTTCTCCGTAAATTGACTTTTGCGACGCCAGAAGGTCAACGCCCCCCATTTTCTGTTTGTGGCGGATACTCTTGGTGAGAAATGCCGACACGAACATCAGATAAGCAAAGCTTGACTCCTCCAGTGCCTTGATGTACTCGGCATCATTGTTAGCGCCGAGCAGCTGGCCTGATTGGGATGCACAACACATACCAAAACCGCCGAGCTTCCAGCATGGCTCGTCTTGGATGCTCTCGTGTTTAGGATTTATCATCCTGAAGCTTCTGCCCGCTTTCTCGGCAGCGACATAAGCCCGAACAGGTGCCGAAGTGAGCTAGTATGTTGAGAGATGTGTTGAATCATCACTGGTTCCATGATCAGGAGGCGGGGCATGCACAAAGTGACTGGTGTGGTGTACACCCAACAGAGGTGGAGAACAAGCTGATGATAATGGGATGCTGTTTTGGCGTGAATTGACCTTTTCGGCTTCAGGAAAATGGAACACCTGTCGTGTTTGCTCCGTGAGAGTCTCGCAAACACGAGGTTTTATATTGAAGCTTTCGGTCGAATGCCGCTCGGCAGTACTTGCCCCAAAAGCTTATCGACAAGATTAAACGGCACCTCGGTAAAGACAGCACGCAGTGGAAACTCGGCATCATGATACTCCCCCATTCCAGCGGCTCGTTGTTCCATGCCCGTGGTGACAAGATCATCTCCAACGCTGGTAATAATGTTCAAACAACACTCCGCAGTGCCGAGTACGCTAAAGGGTGCAAGGGTATATGGAGACGCAATGAAAGTTGTCTAGTCAGGACCCATGAAGTCGATGATCGATTCCAAGACGCTGTTGTAACATACTACGTTCTCGATGTTCACCTTCTCACGGTTGAGAAACATTCGTCCAAAGCTTGTCTTCAGCATGACTGTTGTGATATTCGACGATCAGTGTCTCGAACTCTTCACAGAGATCAGAGTCTCTTGGTTAGTCGATCATAAGACGTGAAGGATCAATGCGAGGAGTGCAGTCTCATGGCAGCCTTCACTACCGACTCTTGCATCCAAGGAGGTCCAGCCGTCCTTGACAACACCATCGATGATTCATTCACCCGCAATGAGAAGATTGATCACGCATCCAAGGCAGCGTCTTCTCAAAGCTTCCAGGGCGTCAAAATCGCGGAAGCGGGGATACTTGGTCACTTGGCGTGAGCGGCTGCGGCTCATTGAGGGCGACTGACTGGCCTTGGACAGGGAGCTGGATGGTATTTTTTCCTGCAGGTGGCGCGTTTGTAACTGGTTGTTGTAAACCTGATTTCTGTACGACCTTGCAATGCCTGAGCTATCCCAAGTCGCTTCAGAGAGATGGCCGATAATTGGCAGAGAACATTGAATAGATTAATTGAGGACGGGTCTTTCGTCAATCGCATTCATCCATATGCGCCTGAGAGCGATGTGCTGCGGAAAAGGAACAGCATGCTTTGCATTGTATGATACTCATTCGAGGCTGGTTTTTTGAACCTGGGTCCACGTTTCATCTCACAAGATATCGAGTCTCAGTGACCTACAACTAGTCTTTATTCTCCATCATGAACGTGATGATCGGAAAATCTCAGTCGACAAGATATGATTGACGGTTTCTGGTAATCCTTGCTCCCATCGTGTTCCTGTTCTTGATGTAGGACGTCGCTTACAGCCAGCTCCGTCACTCACAATGTGGAGGGTACTCATTGCATAACAGGTCAAAGTGGGAGCCACGCTACAATGTGATACAAGACAAGTACACTCGCTTGGGACCCGACCAATAGGACAGTTTGCGCCATTGGTGCTGTCAAATTTCCTTTTCAGCGCCCGATTGGCGGGGACCTCAGTAAATAAATTCCGACTTGGCTCTAGGCAGTTCAATAGTTTTCAGCGCCAAAGCACCTAGCATCAATAGTTTCTTCAAAACCCCTGACTAAATACGGCACAACGGCTGGACGGTCAGCGCTAAGAAGTGCTTTTAAAATGAAGTACGATGTACGGAGTAGATTGCCATATTTATCTCTTGAGTCCCAAGTTTGCGATTTTGGTGATTTCTGCTTTGACATTCCGCATCCATAGATTATCGCAGCCATGATCGCCAAGAGTCTTGTCTTCGCTGTGCTAGCGGCTTATGCTGCTGCTGGGCCCTGTAAGCCTGGTGGGGTTTCGTCTTACACGCTCTCCGCCAGTGAATCGACTAGCGAGCCTACGACTTTTGATCAAGTCACAACTACTACAGAGGCAGCTACCACTACAACGAGCGCATTCGTGCCCGCTGGCGAGGCTATTATCTTCCAGGTCAACCCTCAACGTCGTCTATCGAAGCGAGATACAACGTTCGTGGGCAGCAACAACCCGACCGAATGCACCTTTGCTTCGGTCTTTCGCCTCGACGAGGGAAAGCTCTTGGAGGATGGAGTGCCTATTTACTATTCTGGCAGTGGCTTTCAGGAGCTTGCTGCTCAGGGCGAACCACCAGCTGATTCAGTGACGACGACATTCTCAATCGCAAGTGGTCGTCTTTCATGGACGGATTCGTCGTTCGGCGAGGCTGGGTTCTGTCAGACCGAGTCTGATGGACAGGTGTACATCACCTTTGGGTCAGAACCTGTTGGCTGTGAAACTGTGACTCTCACAGCGTACAAGGGTATACAGGACACGTAGCTTCTGCGTTTTATCTTGCTAACATGGTGATGCAGAGGAACAATGTCAGAATGGACAGATCGTCGGAGTCGAAACGTCCAGTGCTGAGACAACCACTACAGCAGAGACGACTGCCTCGTCCGATGCTGTACAACCGACCACTTCTTCCGACACCTGTTTTGTCGGCATTGATGGTTTGAACGGCGAGCCTCCACGAGAGAGCCGTCTAGCTGACTGTTCGAGACTGAACACAGTCACTGTCAGCCCATACCCCGAGTAAGACTTCGTTTCTCCCCTTTTCCGATCAACCACTGATATTTGCAGAACTTCAACCGTATTCAAGCGCGAAGTTGCGTTTCGTATTCCGACAGCCTTCCCGACCTGGCGGCCTGCGATGAATACCCTTGCAGCCCGCGCAGAGGGAGAGCCTATAGCCACTACCATCCAGCCAACCGAGGTTCCTGTCTATGCTACCTACTGCGACTCACCCGAGGAATACTACGCGGCTTGCTCAGAGGCTGGGATCACTGCGTTCACGACTACTCTTCCTACGACAACTACTTCCACATCAACGACTGTTGGTGATTGTCCAGCGAAGCGACTTGTGAGGAGAGCTGGTGAGCATATGGGGTATGAGTTTGAGGATAACTGGGATGCCCATATCATGCCAGGATACAAGCTGTTCTAGACCATCGCTTTCATAATTTAGATGGCAATCCAACCTACATGTTTCTTGTTTGTGTACTACCAATGATGACTGCGAAGACGCCGAATAGGGTCACCTGTCAACAGTTTGTGACTGCTGAGCGGAGCTTTTACATTTGGCTGAACCCCTGGCTTTCGTGACTGATAAGGCTGACCCCGTTTGGCGGTGGCGAAGCAACTAGCTCGGGCGCATTTTCAAGGATGCCAGGGGATGATGACAGTGAAGCTCCAGTGTCACTCGCTGGCGAAGGCCATTAGCGCCTCGACTAAGATTCAGCTCAGTGACACGAACACCAGATCTGGTAACATTATTCATGCGTCACCCTTTGCTGATGGCATCGGCATTTGACCCAAATCGAGGGCCTGGGTTACTTATCCTGAGTCATTCCCCTTCTTCTGTCGCTAGCGACGCTTGGTCAATTATTCTTGACTCCTTCCGGCGATGCTTACGCGATCAATACATCAAGCTGCAAGGCGATTCATAATTGCCAAGCGCGCGAGGCCTCAATTCGCAATTCTCATTCCACCAAAGTCGGACTGTTCATGTGCACGTCGGCATTTCATCACCATGAATCGCGAACAATTGACCGCCCTGGGCGAAAAGGCTTTTGCTGGAAAGGTGCCAACAATGCTCTGGTCAGACCGAGAGACGCTTTTCGAGGATGGAAGTGAGGATATCGACATTATCAGGTCCCGCGCATCAGAGCCTGCGACCGTCGAAGCCATCTCGGCTGCTCTCACTTCTGCTATCGAGGATGAAGATTACGATACATTGAGGGTGCATCAGAAAGCCTTGTACTCTGTCCTTTTCAAGCTCTCCCTCGAAAATCTCCAGCCTTATCGACCAGCTTTGGCTGCACTCGCTGCATCTGACATCTCAGACTTTGCGCATCGCTCATCCCATCACGCCCAGACGTCTATTCTCATTCAAAACGCCGGTCTTCTTGAGCGCTTCGCCGCAGATCCCAACGCAGTCTGGGTCAGCAAGGACAAATTCGACATGGTCAGCGATCGCACGCTTACAGAGCGTGTTCACACTGCTGAAGAGATGAGGCTGTACATGCCTGAGTTGTTTGACTGGCTTGCTGACGCGAATAACCCGCCTTTCACGCCGTGTCGAGACCAGCTTGCTCGATTTCCTGAGACTGCAGCTGTTGTTGCAGCGGAATTTTTGGCCAAGGCAAATGAAGAGAAGGATACGGAATATCAGCACTTCCTGATTGACTTTGTATATGACTGTGTGCCTGTTGGGAAGAGCTGGATGCCGATGCGAGAACATGTTCAAGCGCTGGTGAAGGAGCTGGCGGGGAGTTCGGATGAAGATGATGAGGAGCTGGTAGGCGAAGCCAACGAATGGTTGACTAGATTGGAGCAATGGGAGGCTTTGGGTAAGGAATAGAACCAGTTCTAATGTTGAGTTACACTGGAAATTACATATTTCATTGAAGTATCCAATATCGACTCAAATTCCCCGTCGATGGAGAGTGAGTTGACTCGATAAGATTACTCGTGCCTTTGTGAGGGATATTCGAGGCATCAACGCTCCAGCGCTGAGAACACAATGCAAAGAATGACTCCGCCAATTTTACTTATATATCTATACACTATGTGTCTGCGATCCAGTATCCGAAATATCATTTTTAACCCTTCATCTCGGATAGGGACTACCCTGGATCCGAAAAGAATTTCGGAAATGTCAAACTGCATGATCAACCAACATCCGAAGCTGGAGGAGACCCGCACTTGCATACGAGGCTTTGATTGACCATACCCCAGATTATTCTCCTTCCGATAGTTTTGGTCCTTTCCCCCGGACTAGATCGGTACTGACAACTACCGTTGAAAACGGATAAGCTTGTCAGTAAGTGGACAACGATGATCCCCGATGCTATTGGCTGTTGACAACTGATCCCCATCTTTACCCCGCAAGCTAGAGTCAAGTCGGGTCAAGGTCTTTGTGGCTTCTGTACATATGGCCTGACCATTCACTTGAGGGCCATTCGTAACTGTTCCGATCTCATCTGTCAAGGCACGTAAGCACCCGTCTTCCGATTCGGATCTACCAACTTGTCGGTTCGCCCTTGCGTCACTTGACCCTCTTCAAATCATCAATGAGTATAAGATCCTGCGAGTGCATCTTGGCAGATTGACGATATCACTACCGCACTATCAGACACTCCGCTCCTTACGAGAAAATACGAAATCTGCACGAAAATGGCTGTTGGTGCAAAGACGGACCATGTCGATGTTCTCATCGTTGGAGCTGGACCTGCCGGTCTCATGATGGCAACATGGCTCGCCAAATGCGGCATCAAAACACGCATCGTCGACAAAAGAGGAACAAAGGTACCCTTGCTCGTCTTTTGACTCTTCATGGGCGCTCAGCTGACACATTTGTAGATCTTTAATGGCCAAGCAGACGGTCTTCAATGCCGAACACTTGAGATCTTCGACTCCTTCGGCTTTGCGCACCGAGCGTGGATTGAATCTAATCACATGCTCGAAATCTCTCTTTGGAACCCTGATGAGAAGGGTGTTCTTCGTCGAAGCTCAAGGATTGCCGACACCATTCCTGGCATCAGTCGCTTTCAACAGGTTGTTCTTCACCAGGGTCGCATTGAGAGATTCTTCCTCGACGCTATCAACGAATTTAGCGAGGGAAAAATCTCAGTTGAGCGGGGTGTCATGCCAACAAGCCTGGAAATTGATCCCAAGGTTGTTGAAGACCCAGACGCATACCCGATCACTGTCAACCTTCGACATCTCAGTGAGGAGGAGGCTCAGCCAAAGCAGACATCAACATCTGCCAATGGGACTACGGTTCAGGACGGTCTATTCCGCAGCAACCTTTCGCCAGATGATACAGCCGACATGCTCAAAGCTGCTGAACTGAACGATAAGGCTGACACTGTCGAGGTGGTAAAGGCGAAGTACATGCTTGGTGCTGATGGCGCCCACTCATGGGTCCGAAAGGAGCTCGGCTTCAAGCTTGAGGGTGAATCAACAGATTACATCTGGGGTGTTCTTGATATTGTACCTATTACTGATTTCCCTGATATCCGACAACGCTGTGCGATTCACTCGGCGAGTTCGGGAAGTGTCATGGTCATTCCGAGGGAGAACAAGTTGGTTAGACTGTATATCCAACTTACGACAACGGCCAAGATTGGAGAGCAGGACTCAAGAGCTGATAGGTCATGGATCACCCCTGATGTCATTCTTGAGTCTGCTCAGAAGATTCTGGCTCCTTACAAACTGACGTATCGCAAGTTGGATTGGTGGACGGCTTATCAGATCGGACAACGTGTCGGATCTAACTTCTCGGCTTATGACCGGGTCTTCCTCGCGGGTGATGCTGTTCACACTCACAGGTTTGTTCTCCGATCTCAAGGATGACGCAAATATCTGACAATTTCCAATAGCCCCAAAGCTGGTCAGGGTATGAATGTCAGCATGCAAGATTGTAAGTCTCTTCCTCGTGACATCGTTCTCAGCCTAGCTAACATTGCCAGCTTTCAACCTCGGTTGGAAAGTTGCAAACGTTGTAAAGGGCCTTGCTAGCCGATCGATACTCAAGACTTACGAGACTGAGAGAAAGGGCATTGCTAAAGCTCTCATCGACTTCGATCACAAGTTCTCTCGTCTCTTTTCTGGCCGCCCGGCAAAGGATATCATGGACGAAGAAGGCATCAGTATGGATGAGTTCCGTGAAGCGTTTGAGAAGGGTAATCTGTTCGCCAGTGGAATTGGTAAGTTCACTCAATAGACTTCACGCTCATGACTAACGGAATCCAGCTGTGGACTATGGTCAAAGCAACATTGTCGCCAAACCTACTTCTGATGATTCTGGCCTGAAGGACATCGCTGCCAAGAGGCAGGGTTTGGCCCCGGAAATCAAGCTCGGCATGCGCATACCCAGCGTCAAGGTTCTCAGCCAGTCTGATGCTAGACCCTGGCATCTGCAAGAACTCCTCCGAAGTAATGGATCATGGAGAGTTCTGGTCTTCCCCGGAGATATCGATCTCGACATCCAGAACAAGCGAATGAAGTCACTGTGTGACAAGCTGTCAGCTGAGTCCTCGTTCCTGAAGCGCTTCACACCGGCCTCAGCTCGATACGATTCCGTCATTGAAGTGATCACGGTGCACGCCTCCAAACGTCAGGACCACGAGATCTTTGACTTCCCAGAGATTCTCCGACCGTATCACGAGGTTGACGGTTGGGATTACAACAAGATCTTTGTGGATGATGAGTCTTATCATGAGGGACATGGAAAGCTGTATGAGACATTTGGTATCAAGCCTGACCAGGGATGTGTAGTCGTCTTGCGGCCTGATCAGTATGTGTCTTATGTGGGAGAGCTTGATGATTATGATTCACTTGATGGCTTCTTTTCAGAGTTTATGATAAAGCAGAAGGCTCTATAAAGTATGTTTTATTGATGAGATATGGTACGTGTGTGAGGCGCGTGATGTAAGCCATCAGCTGTGGGGACTATCAACTCAAAATAACACTCTTATCAAAGTCAATCCGGGCAGTATACCGGCTACCCAACACAATTGCCCAAGATAAGCTTTATAAGCCTATCTAATGATGATTATATCTGACGCATACAGAGAACTCAAAACACTTTCCCCAATGACGATGAGATATAGTACTACCATTGAAGAACTACTGCGGCGTCTCTGTAAAAAGTGCCTGTCCTCGAACGTCTCAAGTATAACAGTCTCCGCATCCCGAAGGCCAATGTGGCCAAGTCAGGAACCCACCTAGTCAACTCACAATGATGGGAACCCCATCAAAACCAGTTACACAACTGAATGGCATGCTACCGTAGTCCACGAATCCCATAAGGTCACTGAGTGAACATACACACCAACCTGCCTCAAGATCCACATTCTCTAACCTCAAGACAATCTACGGCTGTTCAATCCAAGGCGCCGAAATCAATGAGTCTCCCAAACTTATCCATCCAATGGTTTTGGCCGACTTGATCATTGATGAGTCGAAACATCAGGACTGCGAATCTCTCGTTATCGATACCATTCACGGTTTCCAGCACCTCGAAGTTGGGCCGCATCTTATTGAAGAAAACGGTCGGCTTTCTGTGGATTGGCTCAAAGTCAGGGCACTGGGTTGATCCCAGACTGAGGCACTCCTCGAATGTGTTGACCTCAGCACAAAGGACTTCCAAGATGACAGTTCCTGTGGCAGGGTCGCTTCCCTCTTGCCAATGATCGCAACCATCTCCGACAGAGCATTGTCCGGCATTCTCGTGCTGTAGATAAGAGAATACGTAGCGGGGAAAAGCCCACTCAGTACCTTGTTTGGCCCAGAGAAGGAACCCCTTTAACCAGCCCCAGCCCGGAGGTTTGTTGTAGAGCCATTCGTCCTCTTTGAATCTGGGATCGGGAGTCGAGAGGTAGGATCGCATATCTCTTCTTCCGTAGATCAGAGACAAGTTTGAAGGTGCCGGGGTGCTCACGGTGTTGCTGTTGGTATGTGCGTCATCGCAAAGTCCCTTGGAGGCGTTCTGGGCCTCATATCGGTTGAATGTCTGGAGAGAGAGAGATGATACCATACGTCGCAGTTCGGCCACTTCTTCCTCGAGTGACTTAACACGAGACTGAGTGTCATCTGTCATGGTCATGTTGAGGGATTGCTGTGTTGACTTGTGAGTTGTTGATATCGTGATGCTGGTGTCGGTCAAGAACTTTTGATGGTAAAGATCGAGATTCTGTTGCGTTCTGGGTTTGAAGCGTTGTCTAAAGTTGAGATGTGACTGACCAGGTGCTGCCGAAGCATGTCGCATGGCCAAGGAGCCCTATGACAGTGGCAGGCTTTGCTATTTTGCTTCGCAGTGGCAAACTTCATTTGTTGTCGGAGCCTGGCAACTTAACGAAGAGAATACTTATTCTGGCACCACGCGCGATCCTATTGGATATGCCTTGTCCAGTGGAGGGTACCACTGCCATTGCATAATAGAGACCAAGGCGTAAAATTGACGAGAGCGGCGTGAATTTCAGTCCAGACTAAGGCATCGACCCTTCCACAGTGGCGGGTATTGATAGTGAAAGACATTTGAAGGATCAATACACAGAAATTCAGTACCGGTGGAGTTCTGTTGAGCGGGTAGTAGTGGAGGCATAGATGAACATGGGACATATCGATGTTCGCAATCACGCTTCTTGAGAACATGTAGTGCTGAACGGATGAACAAAGTCAAACAAGGCGGTTTACGATTGAAGCTCTGCCACTATGAGGACAAGATACTGCAGGAGTCTAACCATCAACTGCAAGTTGACTACCGTAAACGTTCCAGGACAGGTTACGGCTTGTGTCATTTACAGCCTTGTAGCACCGAATTTGGAGCATGAAATGTGGCGCGCGCACGAAGAGGTCCTCGTCGTGGGCAAGCGGAAGAGAGAGTTTGTTGATGACTTGGAGTACCTGCAGCACCTGGACTTTCTAAACGGCGGTACCCCGAGCTATAGATAGCTGGCGAGCTAACATGGTAATTGGAGTGTCAGTTAAGATAGAGCTGATTTGTCTGTTTCATCCCATGTGGGTAAACTAGATTAAGTATTTTCGTCGTGAGATGCTCCTCTGTCTTATTGGCAATAGTAATTAAGAAGATTTATTATTATGGTACGATGATTAGTTCCTGTGAATTATTGTTCCCATCACTGTTTGCGGCATCACTGTGTGCAGCATCACTGTGTGCAGCATCACTGTTTGCAGGCTGTAGCTCATAACAGCGGTGATCTGCTCCTTTGCTCTGCAGATAGAATGGACCTTCCGATCTACTCGGATCGGAAGCTGAAGGCTGTGTACCCTTGTGTTGCCCAAGCTCTCTCAAGATCCCATAAAAGAAAGGCGTGTTAGCCACAATGCAACCGCAGAGAATCTCTATAGTTGCCCACTAATTGAAGTCAGACTCCTTATTGGTATGAGTGAGCTCCAGCCTGCAACACTTACTGTGGACCGAGCCTTTTGAGACATGGCATCGCCGAGGATAAGTGGCACTCGCACAATTATAATCGTAATGGCTAGAATGCCGATACTGAACAAGATTCCGAGTTGGATCTTACTGTCGATTGTCAGCACAATGTTCATCGAGAACTGCGAGGTTGACTTACGTTCTCGTGTTCAATCTCGCCATTGAGAGGGTCGGGAAAGGCAGTATGAGTAGTGCAATGTCCGTGCTGATATTGCCTGCGGCCAGAGCGAAGAAGTAAACCATGCCTTTCTGACACACAGGTTCTGTAGTGCGTCAGTCTCATTGGTAGAAGCAGGGTTACTATCGCAAAGCGACAAGAAAATAGAGACGTACGATCTTCCTTAGAAGCAAGCTTCCACATCCTGAAAAGATTAAAAATGAACGGCCAGAGAGACATGGGATCATGCAGAGACATCGGGCGACATCCTGCCAATATCGCTACGATAACAACAATAAGAGAAACAAGCAAAGACACCATAACAGCCTGACTGCGATCTTGCCCCAACTTGTCACCTGAACGAAGCGAGAGTAAAAGGAAAGCAAGGCAGCTTTCAAGATCCAAAGACTAGAGGTCTTAGGATGTTAAACAGACGTCCAGACAAGGAGTCATACATCAGAGTGTAACTCAACCGAGTGCCAATTAGTAGTGAAATCCCAACAGTCTCTCGACAGTTGTGTTCTGAGCTGCTGCCTCCTCCTTGGCTACAGGCAGGCGTGAGCTAGAGGGGTTCAAGGTGAATGATACGGCGATGCAGACGGTGCGCGAGGTGAGAGGCAGCAGAGCAAGGGCCATGTAAATGTCGTCGGCGTGCCAGATTCGATGGAAACCCCCATTGCCCCTGTACCGATGGTAGATACGATAGGCGCATCGTTACAGGATAAGAGCGGAGCAGATACATGCAATAGCAATGTCCTTCTCGACTGTCGAGGATAAAGCCATGCTTAGTTGTCGATCTGATCCACTGTGGATGGAGGGGAAGCGAGCCCGGGAGCACTGTTCTTTTTAAAACGTTATCAAAGCAGTGTCGGGAGATAGAGAACCACTCACACATGCTGATGGGCGTTCAATAGTGCTGTCGATAACTCAGGGGAAGCTTTAGTGATGGTGTGGAGGAACAAGGATTAATCTTTCAGCTGCAAATGACATCAGGGCGCTGAATCAGTGTCAGACCACATAAGATTTACGCTATGTATGTATGTATCGCGTTACCCCAGATTCTACCCCAGCTTTCACTAGAGAGGATTGAGCTAGTGGGCTGGAGTCCATCTTGTCATGACTCATTCTGGGTGGGCATTATTCGCTGGGCCACATGGACTAAAAGTAAAGGCTTGGGATGAAACGCGATAAGGTTTTGAGCTCGCTTATTCTCATTTAAAGGAAGAGCTTATCCTTAGATCCCCGCGTGATTCAAGCGCCATCTGTAGGAACGGTCGAAAACTTGCCAGTTGTGGAAGACCGCGCCTCGGTGGTGCCAAATCTGGCAGCTGTCACGACACATAATCACATGCATGCGTGGAAAAAACCCTTGCCAGGCTTTCTAGCGCACTGCAGATAACAGCAAGTACTGACAACTTTCTAAAAGTGGTCAATGCTCCTCACCTTGGTCTCATTTTGGCAGCTTCATGATGTTAGAATTTCAAGAAGCGTTGTAATAGTGTTCATATTGATTAAATGATATACGGGGTCCAGCCCAGCTCTCGTTAATATAATGTCTCAGACTTGCATCCTATTCTTCCCTTTGACAGATAAATTTCATTTAAATCTGAAGCCTGTTACTTGTTCGGCTTTGCGCCCAAGTCAATGTTTTGCTTGTCAATAATGCCTTGTCCTCGAGGTACCAGGCCTTGAGCTGGAGTGCGGCCGAACAACATGGCGGGAATGGAGGTGTGAGACTCTCTGGCCTCTTGGCTAGTCTTGAGTGCTACAGCTACCAACTGTTAGTATATATTGGCGACGCGCTATGTAGAAGCCCTACCAGCCACTGTTGCTGCGACTAATACAACTGGGAGGGCTTTGTGGATGCGCGCCATACGGGACACAGCTGGGGCTGGTTGGGACGGGAAGTCAAAGCGAGGAAGAGCTCCGCCGAATGAGTTGGTCGTCATGTTGAAGTTTCTTTGAAGAATCGAAGCGTGAATGTGTATGATAGATATCACAGCGTGTGATATAAGCTGAGAGGAGATGCTTGTCTTTACTGATGAGTACTGTGTGATGATGATGGCCTGAACAAGATGAATTGGACATTATCTTATATCAACCCCCTCCATCCCTATTCTCAGCTGTCTCAATATCTTGCTATATCACCGGTGAGTTCCGTATAGTAGATTCATCAGGTCAGCCCACCGACCCCAGTCTCAGGGCTTGTCAGATTCGTACCACGCGGGGGCGCAAGTGGCGTGGATTGTGGAGTAAATGGGCTGCTTTCTTCATGCCTTGGGTATCGAACATCTGCTGATTCAACTTGGCTTCCCCAACGCTGCCAATAATTGCAAAGTGTATAGAGATTCAATTGAGATCGTGTCAGATTTTTGCTTCCTTGTACCGTGCTGAGGTTTTGTTTGTATCTGCCGCATCTCGGGATGTTTCAACGCGTCAAAGCGCCCGAGATTTTGTGTCAAGGAGTCTCGTTGACGTCCATTGTCCTGCTACAAGTTGCCGTTTTACCTGGCTTGGTATTATTCTCTGTTGATGTAAATTTTGCAATGCCTTGGAGAATGAAGATGCTCAAGAAATTGATTCCTGAGTGCAGCGAGAATATCCCGGAGTCATCAGATGATTCAGTTCCGATCTTTCGCGACGGCTCACCTTTAGTCAGCATTTGATCAAACCACGACATTGGTACTAACAGTCAACCGCCGGAATTTAACACAGATACGTTAGTTCAGTGGTACAACGACTTACTCCTTTCCCCACTGAGGAAATCTCACTGTTTGCGTCCCCAGAAATAGCTCTCTGCAAGTGATGGGGCACTTTAATGAGATTACAACTGGCATCAACCCTTGTAGGTCATCCATCACCTTTCGAGTCTTGGAGATTCAATCACAGCCAATTGAAGTGGTACGATTACCAAACTTCCATAATCAATGCACGCGGGATGACGGGCAGCCGGATGCAAGAACTCACCGAGTTTCTCAAACTCTTGTCATGACATCGCCTCGTGCCATGTAGTTTAGGTACTATTTGCGGATCATAACACCAATTTCGCTATCCAATGTCTCAAACAATTCCGAGTCGCTTGATGTGACGCTGGCTTGCACGGAATGTTTCACTCACCGACTCACCGAGAGGATCATCCGTGGAGCAACGGCACAGAACATTCGATTATTGTTCCAAACTGAATGATGACTTGCATAGAGGTCCACTGCGAAGTAATAACTATCATGTCCCTCTGTATGGCGAATTTACCTCTCTGGTAACCACGTGTAAGCAGTTGCGTGTGCGAGGCACGTGATGTAAGCCATCAGCTGTGGGGACTATCAACTCAAAATAACACTCTTATCAAAGTCAATCCGGGCACCAATTCAACAGTCCGCGCGAGCTGACTTATTCAGTGTGACGAGGAACGTCCGTGGTGTCTTAATTGTCGACGTATGGGAATCCAATGCTCTGGCTACGAATACAAGCTGATATGGACAGAAAAGGATCAAAGAGACCCCATTCAGACAGATGGGCGGCGTATCTTGCGAAGCGGTATGTAATTCAATGTCTCGGGGTTATCATTATTCCTTTATCATTGTTCCTCTCTAGATTTTACTCATCAGCATCCCGGATAACTCTGTTTCCGCTAAAAACGCAATAGAATCAACATGGGCAGGGTTCAAGACTTTATCTAGCGAGCTCTTAGACCTACCGATATTGTCTTGCGATCAGGACCCTTCATGTATCGAAGCCCATTCCAACCATAAACTATTATCTTGGACGCCTAGATGTCACAATCCTTTCTTCGTGTTCTCCTCAGGGCCTGATTGCCTCAAACCGCCAGTACGTTCCTCCAATACAACTCATTGAGGAGGGCTGCAACCGCCTAGTCTTGACTCAATCACGAGTCCGCTTCGAAATGAGCGATACTTATTTCATCACTACATCAACCACGTAGCCAGCCTAATGCTCCCATACGAACATCCTCACAATCCGTGGCAATGCTACTGGGCCACTGCCGCTTTAAGCCTTGCGTTATCGGGCCAAAAGGTCCTGTACCGGGCAACCTTTCACGTCTCAATTCAGTCCACAATGGCAGCAGCCTCATTCCCGTTAGCCCTCTAGAGGCCAAACATCAAGCGAAAGCATTCATATCCGCAACGTATATTTATTCCTACCGGACATTACTTGACGTACCTCCACACGCCATTCAACAACACGTTCACAACACCTTGAGTCACGTGTCAGACTTTCTTACCAACAGTTCAGGCAACTTTTCAGCATGGCCAGCCTTCATCGCCGCAGCCGAGGCATACACGGAGGAAGACTTGTCGACAGCACAGGAGTGGATTGATTGGGCAACGCCGGTGGACATAGGAAGTCGAACTTCGATAAAAGTCGTCCTTCATGAAATATGGCGGAGACGGAAGGTCATCAGCCAGCAAAGTGGTTTGGATCCTGGAAAGGTGACCTTGGATTGGAAACAGGTCATGCATGAGTTTGGATGCGATAGTTTGCTTATTTGATGATCTATACTAGCATATTGCTCCCTATGGAAGCATGCCCGTGAGGAAGCTCGTTTACCGCTTGGGCGTTGATGTATACTACCCCAAACTCGCTTCGCCTAAAGTAAGTTGTTCAGCGATGCTGCCCATTTTGGCTCGATAAAAAGCCCCGTGGCCTCGACGAATACTGCACCGTCCTCTGCATTCTCAATTACTCCCCGAACCCACGCTTTCCGCCCTTGTACAGCCGTAACCTCGGCCCGGATCAGGATCATACTATCTACCTTCATCGGACTCTTGTAGTTCAAATTGAGATTTGCCGTAACCTAGATCTTGCCAGTCAGCCGGGGGAAAATCGCTCTCCCCATGCATTCGTCTAGTAACAGGGCTGCTATGCCGCCGTGGACGAGGCCGGAGTGGCCAGACAGCTTGTCTCCAAGATGATAGAATGCTAGGAGATGCCCAGCTGTATCATCCTTGTAAACGAAAAGAGATGGCGAGATGGCGAGATGGCATCGAGACCAGCCAAAGTTGTTGAGGTCAGGTTGTTTTGAATGTATTCTTCTCGTACAGTCAATACTGAGCGAGCCACTTCAAAGCCGAACTTTTGCTGAAGCTCGATGGTAGCTGGATGAGAAGCAGCTATAGAGGCGAGATGCTGGGACAGATCTTGAATTGTTTGAAAACCACTAGTCGCAGTTGATTGTTCTTGGGTAGCCATTGCTGTAGAGACTTGGGTCCTGTAGGGGTGCCTAGTAAAAGAAGTAAAGAACACGAGATAGTGAAACACAGAAAGAAGGATAGAAAAACGACACGAAAGAAGGGACACAGGGCTCGGCGGTATGCCCAACTTAATTATCCTCGTCATTAGCCCTAGATTGCTTTCGGAGATCGACCTAACATACAAAGATAAGTCAACAGAAAACAGCTTATACTGGACATTAAACCAGTTCACGTTCTTGTAACAGCATCGCCTGGGTATTTTAGCGATAACAACCCGCTACCCAACTGACACGCAACCTTGGTTTTACACTAATGCAATCAGGTGGGGAAATGCTCGGCAAGCGTTTCTTGCAACTCCTGAATAAGTATAGCGTGGGAAATATCATGATAAGCGCCCCGTAATTAGCGTCATGGGGCTTTTAGTCAACTTTCATGAAGGGTCTCAACGATTCCAACTCGCTATCGTATGCCATTATTTCTTTAAAGCTTCTTTGTCTCGGAATGCATTTCTTGCAGGTCTTGAATAAGTATAGCGCGGGAGGTAGTAGTAGCAGACCGCGCTGCTATCAGAGTCATGTAGCTACTTGTTACTATCCTTAGACACCAACTCGCTATAGCATGCTGTACTTTTCTCTTTACGGGGCATCTAGATCGGAATGAGTTTCCCAAATAAACATAGAAAGATATATAATTTCTTATCTGCAAGTCCGAAATCGGCTCTTGACTTTAAGGTACCTTAGTATATAAGAACATGAAGTGGGAAACAAGTCCTCTCAACTATTAACTGTCGCCTGGCACTTTGAATTCGAATTATTATTTATTATCTGATCCCTTTCTTCAACTGGATACTTGACTCTCATCTATAATATGGACACCCACGAGTCTGACCCAGTAGTGCTTGTCGAGCACCCTATCCCCTCGGTTGTGAGAATCACTCTGAACCGGCCAAAGTCGTTGAAAGCCTTGAATGCTCCTTTACTCTCTTCTTTTGTTGAAGCACTCCGAGCCAATTCCAGTGCCCGTATCATCATTCTTGAAGGACAAGGTGACCGGTCATTCTGTGCCGGCGAAGACCTCAAGCAGTCTCTGGCACCAAAAACGGGCTCGGCCGAAGAGTTGAAGCAGGCGTTTGACCAGCTGCAAGACATTACTCGTCTTACATGATCCTCTCAATCCATCGTTATTGCTGCCGTCCAGGGTTTCGCCATCGGCGGCGGTGCAGAGATTGCGCTAGCAGCAGACTTCGTCATCGGTGGGCCCGGAGCCAAGTTTCGCTTTCCAGAAATCTCACTGGGCCATGCTGTCACTGGAGGCATCACCCTTCGCTTGCCCCATATGGTGGGATTGGTGAAAGCTAAGGAATTGCTCCTAACTGGCCGCTGGGTGGATGCTGATGAAGCCCTCAAGCTCGGTCTCCTGACAGAGATCAGCCATGATCCTAAAGTGCGCGCATTAGAGCTTGCTAGGCAGCTCTCCGAGCTTCCGAGCGTCTCACTGGCATCCTCCAAAGCATCTCTAGAGAGGACGCTTTTCGACAACATGGAATCATACTTGAAGGATGAGGTGAGCGTGGCCAGTCACTGCTTCGCCCAGAGTGATGGAGCGTTGGGTTATGCCAACTTTGCGGCTCGGAAGTTGCCTACAGCACGGCTAGGTCATGATGCCAAAGATGTTGCAAAGGGCGATATTCGAGACCTTAATGCGGCACTATCTATTTCTGTCGTCAATTACCCTAAAAGACCATTCTTTCGCTTTGGAGGTCAAGAGGTCACTTTCCAACAGTTCGATACAGCGGTCGGGGCTCTCGCTGGTGGACTGAGAAAGGTTGGGATTACCCCAGACGATAGAGTTCTGGTCATGATGCGAAACAGCGTGGAAATGGCGTATTCATGGATGGCCGTTAATGGACTGGGAGCGATTTGGGTACCAATCAATCCTGAGCTCAAGTCTGTCACGCTCAAAGGTGTGATCACATCCGCTCAGCCCAAGTTGGCCATCGTCGACGAAGCACTGTTGCCTGAATTCCAACAGACTCATGTGGTTGACAATGCTTCCGTCTTTGTTAACAGTCCGGATGTGACTGGTCCTCAGAGCTTGTCCAACTTGATGGGCTTGGCTCCACCTGTTACCGAGCCAGTAATTGTCACTCCCGCAACAACATCAGCTTTACTGTATACCAGCGGCACCACTGGGAAGTCCAAAGCATGCGTTCTCTCACATGAGTACTTTCTTCTCCAGGCCAAGGCATTGATCGAAAGCTGCGAATTGCGTGATAGTGATGTACTTTACTGCCCTTTCCCCTTGTTCCATTTCGATGCCACGGCATTGACCATGGTACCCGCCCTCTTGCTCGGCGCCGTTCCTGCATTATCGGTTCGATTCAGTGCTTGCAAGTTCTGGGACGAGATTCGAGCCACAGAGGCCACTGCCTATAATTACATGGGAGCTACGTTGGCAATCACGTACAAGCAACAGCCCAATGAGAGAGACCGTGACCACAACGTTCGTCTTGCTTGGGGTGTACCTCTGCCGAACTTCGCCCAAGAGTATGAGCAGAGGTTTGGCCATTCATTAATCTCTTTATACGGAAGTGTCGAGTCCGGCGTTCCTGTTTTCCAAGTATCTGGGGTTCCTTCTCCGCAAGGATCCTGTGGGCGTGTGTGTACAGGATACCAAATACGTATCATTAACGAGTGGGGTGACGAGGTTCCAGCCAACACTCCCGGCCATCTTCTGATCCGCAGCGATCATCCCAACGCTATGCTGAAAGAGTACTTTGGCGATCCTGCATATACAGCTTCAGCATTTAGAAATCTCTGGCTACATACAGGCGACCTAGCCAAGGTAGATGAATATGGCAATGTGTACTTTGTCGGCCGAGATACATATTATACGCCGACGCGGCGAAAATGCCAACGCCAAAGAAGTGGAGGATGAGTTCTTTTGTCACCCAGACGTCGTCGTCGCAGCAGCATATGGCGTGCTATCACAGCTAGGTCCGGGCACAGAGGACGACCTCAAGTTAGCCGTGCAGCTCCATCCAGGAAGCACAGTAACAGAGAAGGAGCTTTGGCAGTGGCCGGTTGCGCGTGTAGCTCGATTTCAAGTGCCAAGACGGGTTTGGGAAGTTGTGGGCTAGAAGTGTTATTTGCAGTTGAGATTTGTGGCTGTGAGCTTATTCCGGCAGAGAGAACCTAGTGTCAACCAATACACGCACATGAACAGTACCTTCAGGGTCAGCCGACAGGTTAGCTGTGTGAATACCACCTGCATTCGGCCACCTACAGTCGGGTTGAAAGAGGTATTTCCTCTCTGGTTGCGATCAACACTGATAGCCGACTTGGACTGGTCATAGTTGATAAGAGTCTGCTACGAGCCTCCCTTTGTGACTGTCAGGGATACAACAGACCAAGGGGAGGGAATCAAGGAGAGCTGAATGTCCAGAGCTGTTCCACGAGTGTCTGATAGGAGTGTGAACCAGGTCCGAGTGTTTGGTTGGTCAACTTGACGAGTGAAGTACTGGCTGATTCAATCTCTTTCACGGGTTCCTGGACAAATCGAAGCTTTTTGTTGATATTCTGTAGCTCGAGGGTACGCGGGAACGACAGCATCCCCTTCCAAGTGTTGGTTGGTGGGTCAACTCCATAGCTGTTCATGACCGAGGCAAGGATTTTGCGCTCATGGGAAGAAGGCACATTCTCCCAACTGTAAGCGCCGTCCCAATCACGTCCGAAGTCGAGCCACGTGTCGGTTGAGTCACCTGCATCAGCGGAGAATGTGGTGCCATCGAATGATCCAGTGATTGCAAAAGCTCCGTTGCCGCTGGCTGGAGAACCCTCTGCTGGAGTGATCAACGGGACCCATAAGGTGTCGGAAGTACTCTTGCGAGATAACAGGGTTCCCACTGTACTTGGTCCAGGTATCTCCTTGATCCAAGTTGTAGGCAAGCCGCTGGTCTTGCACGCCGCTACTCAACATCCAGTATAAAACGCGAGATATGATGGGTTACTAGAGGTTCCTAGCCCAGAAGTGTTGGCTTCATCCAAGAAGGAGGTGCCAGTGAAAGCCTGTATACCCCTGGCGCTTGAGATGGCAACAGGGAGATGAGTCTAGTCGACCAAGTTTGTGCTGGTGGCGTGGCCCCAGCTCAAGTTGCCCCAAAAGTTATCATTGGGATTGTGCTGGAAAAAGAGATGCCACTTGGATCCAATCTTGATCAGACCATTCGGCTCTTTCATCCAGCTTTGTCTGGGACGAAGTGACAGATAGGGCGGAAGTCATCGGCTTGGACGAAACAGGCCAGAACGAAAACAAAGGCCACCTTGAAGAGCTTTGCACAGGGGGCTGGGTAAAAGATCCCGAGACCATGCTTTTAAGCCATGACTTGGTGATGAGTAAGAACGAAGAATACTGAATGAGAATGAAATGTTGTGACTGTTCGAACATTGAGTACGGTCGCTTTTGGGGCTTATATACCAAGCCGGCACGCTGTGAGTATCGCAGTATCTGTACGCATTGAATGGTAAACCACTTCTATTCTCACTCAGCCAAGTCTCGGTTGCCCAACTAACGTGAAGACCCTCGACATCAGCCCACCCATTCTCTGTTTTACAACTCGGGTGGTGCCTCAACCCCAACGATCCTGCATGTCTCGTGGGATTACATACTCAAACCGGAAGGAAGATAAGGTAATGAGGGGATGCAGCGACATGTCTGAGCTGTATAACCTGTTAGTTAAGTAGTAATTATCTAAAGTATTCTTTAGCCTTTGAAGTCTAATCATGCTGCGGAACGTTCCACGCCGTCACCGCCCAATTCTTAGGGCTCTCCAAGTCTGTCTATCGGTGCCCCAACTACTGATAGGGCCATGCAATATCTCATACTCTCATATAGATAGCACTGTGGGTGGTAGTTACCCAACTCAGCTATACGCCGAGGCTATGTTGCAAAACTCTGCACAAGACGCTCTGGCCTACACAATATGAGCTGCATTGGTGGCTGCCCTAGTCAGACGTCGTCGGAGCCAAGAGACTCTAGATCATGCATTCAAAGAGTTCTCAACAGCGCTGGGCCAAACCAATGCGAGTCCTGCTGGCCCGGCCACGGCAATACTCAATGCCACTCTAGCAGCTCTGCTTGCCTTGGGTCTCTTCGAATCAATCGTCTCCACTGGTAAAGGCAACATCAATAGCTGGACAGCTCATACTCTTGGAACTATTGCATTGTTGCGTTTACGAGGGTTTCAACAATTCGGAGAGATCCTAGGTCGACGTACGTGTGTCCATGCTGCCTACAACATCCGTGTCAGCTACATTAACCGTGCTTTTGAGGTTCCTCAAGCTCTTATTGGACTGGAGGAGGGCTTTTACAAGGCATTCAATTTCCCCAAGGCTGTCCGAGACCACTACTCAGCCATGAACAAAACCTACAGTATCAAGGCTGAGTTGAAAAACGGGCTAACTGCTGAACTCATCTGCCGAGTTACAGAAACCGACCATGAAGCAGACGTTTCCTTCCAAGGGTTTAGCCGACCAGCAGGTCCGGTAAAAGCAGGGTTATGCAGAGCATCTCAACGGATAGATCGTCGAGCTCTGGCCAACACCGTTGTGCTTCACAGCGCATTTATCGCGGCACCTTTGGCAATGATAGCTCGGTGGTTGTTTGGGATGCCAATGCTTCGATTGGTGCTGAACGAGAGTATTTGGAGCGGTGGTACAATGTACAATGGCCACCGAGAATTTATCAGGCCAATGGTGGACTCTATGGTGAACCTTCTAGTGAGGATTATGAGTCACGTCTGGCTGCATATGCTAAAAGGAAGGTCTGCAAAATCTCCTGACAGGTTCTTGATTTTGCACCCAAGCTCAATGTCGAAGAAGGCAACTGTCCCTTGTTTTCCCAAATTGGCTCGATGCATAGTATTACCTCTGGCGTTCATTCAGAGCAGCCCTTGCTGCCCAACTAATATCCATCAAGAAGCCACCGACCTGCTTCAAAGGCTCGAAAATGACATGGTCAATTCGCAACAACTGTTCAATGTACATCAAGTATGTTCGTAATATAGAGGTGTAACTACTGATCTGACTCCTTGTTTTTCACGGGCTTTCTCTTCATCACCCGGGTCATTATATATAAAGGCTAGAGCAACTGTCGTATTGTTGCTCATTTATATGCTCTTGTCAATACCCCGACAAAAGAGCGTGCCTTCCACTATCGGAGTCGTAGTAAGCCATTGGGTAAGTGCCAGTGATCGCATGCCCTTTCATTTCGCCAGGGTCGTATTCTAGACTTCCCACAGACTGCATAGGGAAAGAAGCTGAGCTGGTGGTAACCGTGACAACTCTGCCATCTATAGCCAACAGACTTTTCTGGCCAATGGGCGCCAAGCTCAGGTTAGGTGCCCGTTTTATATAGGCTGGTTTTACCTTGTTAGGCTCTGATACGGTATATACCAAGTTTGCAAAAAGAGTGCTGTCCCAGTGCGTGTCAGCAAGGGCCATAAGTCCCAACCATCCAATCAGTGCCAGTAAGAGGGCAAGACAGCTAAGAGCGAGTTGTAGAGGTGACATGGCCACCATCAGCTTATCGACACTGATCTGCACAAGTGCTGGGTCTACGCTCAAACTGTAGGCTCTTGCAACCAACAGAGACTCTATAGTCTTGGCATTTTCCCTCAACCAATTTAAGACATCGTTATCCAGAGATACAGAGCTGATGTTCGATCGCGTGGCACCCAATCCGCGCGTGATCATTACGGCTGCCGTGTCAACTTGGCCAAAAAAGCTCGGCTTTCCTGTCGCTGGCGAAGCAGACGCGCAATCGGACTGTACGACTCTTCCACCAAACGCCTCATTTTGGAAATTTGCTCTTTTGCACTCCTCAAAGGGTACTGGGGCTTTTGCTAGATCTTCTGATCTGATGAGGGTAATGTTTGTTGTTGTGATGCTCAGGAGAGAGTATTGAGGGGTCCCATTTACTTCTGGGGTAAGGAGAGCCCATTGGCTTTGCAGTGCAGTTTTGTTATCGTTCTCAGCGACATTGAAACCGAATTCGTAGCTGGCACTTTGATCCTGGGCGCTCATTATGCCTTGAGTAATGAGGCCAAGGAGGGGGTTACTTCGTTCAGTCTCGTTAGAACTCCAAGTTCTCTTCACAATGTCTGTTACTTCTTCTCTTGCAAATGGAACTCCTGGGCTGGTAACCATCGTAACTTTGAGGGTCAGTTGAGAGAAGGTATGGCGTTTCTTTTTCTTGGTGACTGTGAAGACCTGATTCATGAGGGCTGAGCCACCGCCTTTACTGACAGATACCCAGATATTATCCATTCTATTGGGCCGGATGTATCGCGAGTCCAATACTTTATCCGTTGAGTCCGTCCAATGAACCTCGGGCAGTCCGGTTATCTGATTCTCAACCAGGTTTCCAGCCTCGTTATTATTGAATGTGCAATTCCAAACAGCTTGGCCCTGGTTGAACTTGACACATGCACTAAATAACGTCATGTTGACAGTGTCGGTGTACGGAATCATGGAGTTGGTATCGGGGGATACTGAAAAGCCTTCATCATCTAACCAGATGCGGGCACCAACGCCATCTCCTCGTGTTGGTGCTATGATTGTAGGTAGCCCGTGGTCGTTGCTAGTTTTACCAGTCAGGGTGTAGTTGAGACCAGGGTTAAACAACTCAGCGCCGATGATTTGCGGAAGCTTCTTTGTGGTGGCTGCAAGTTGACCCTTGTCGAGCGACATTTGAAGGATGTATGGAGCGTCAACATTTCGTTGAGATTGGTAATCAGAAACTGTCGCATTTGACGCTGTGAAGATGTAGCCTGGCGAGTCGAGTGCCCAGAGTAGAGTACTATAGAGTGAAAAGACAATATTGAGTAGACTAAAAGCAAGAACAACTAGTCCCGCTCGCGAGAAGCCGCGCGATGAGATATAGAGTATCTGTTGGATATAGTCCTCTGTGAACATCAGATATGATGTGAACTGTCTTGATCGGGCCGCAATGAGCGAGAAAAGCTTAAAGATAAAAATACCCATAAGTAATTCCGCACATTTAAAGATAACGGATTTGACTGCATTGTGATACAGAGGTATCGAGGATTTGACAAATAACGACGACGATTCAACCATATTGCAAGATATAAAAAACAATAAGGAAAAAATAAAAGAGAGACAAGAAAAGGTAGCCCCTCCTGGTAGGCAGTTGGCGCCGACTTGATCGGCTGTCTGAGAATGGGTAGCTACTGGCCAGTACTCTTGTACAGGGTTCTACAGTGTCGGGCGCGTATCATATGATGAGATAGATTTATAATTTGACCTGATTGGTGGATTTCCGAGACCGGGTCAATCACTTCCTGCTTAGGTTAACGTCAACTTCCAGTGTAGGGGGGTAGATACACGGGGCAATTCCGTGGCCCCATTCCGCTATTCAAAGTGCTCCACTACCCTAGATATCTTCAAACCTGGTAATAGCAAGACAATTTATCTGCTTCAATCTAACAGGCAGTATACTGCGCGTTGAATAGCGCATCATAGAAGTTGAACACCTTTGCCTTTCTCAGTCTGGAGATTGCTGGTTCACGAGATTCCGGTCGCTTAACTCGAACACACATTTCGAATTGCTCAATCTAATAGCGACAGGAGCACAAGCAATTCATCCATCGTCTATTATTTCCCTTCCTTTTAATTAACCCCAACTTCCTCGCATGATGATAGATGATGCATTTGAAGAGGTCTTTCTTTTCGAATCCAGGATATCTAACGTCAAGCCAATCTAAATTCTTTCTCATTATCCGTCCCTGGAACACGTAAACGATGTTACATGCAACAAGACGATCTGCTTACAAAGCAGAATGCAGCCATTCAGCATCAACCTTGAATAAAATAACTCATAGATCGTTTAAATTTACTTAAACTCAGCAGATGTGAATTGAAATACAGTGTATGATGTTAGTATATGGCTTATTATGCTGTTTCATCACTGAGAAGCAAGCAAGCTGCACTGGAACTCGAAGATTCACGTACAAAAGCTACCATCATTAGCTTCTTGGTGAACAAGGCAATTTACCTAGCAGGCGAAAGTCGCATTCAGCAACCGACTCTAGTCGACCACGCGATATTTGATTCACATGACGCATTAACCCTCATAGCTGCTGAGTCAGTGAGAAGATTCATGGATCTCGATTTCAGGCTGGCTGTTGCATTGTCTGTGTCTAGCGCAGCCTGGAAGTGTATATTAGGTACACATCCTTTTCATTGCAGTACAACGCTGCCTCACTGACGAAAGTAATAGCATAAGAACAGATCGAGCCCCAGAGCCGTAACTACATGCTTTACCTCTATTAACAAAATCACAATTTCGTATCATGACACAAACTGAACACGTTCAAATGCTACTACAAGCTGGTCCGGCAACTCAATCCGTATGGAGGACTTTGAGCAAATGGCTTCCCCCTTTATCGGGAGATAAAGAATGGTGGTGGAAGACTCTCGGACCACAACTCCATACCCTCCTCACAGAAGCGGACTATGACTTGAACGAGCAGTACGAAGCTCTACTGCTGTTATACCGATGGGTCGTTCCAGAAATGGGGCCTAGACCACGGTCTAGCATGGCACCCTGGAACAGCTTCATGACCGATGACCACTCTCCCATTGAGTACAGTTGGAAATGGAATTCTGGAAACAAGAAGCCTGACATCAGATACGCCATTGAGCTTGTCAGTCCCTTAGCTGGAACCAAGCAAGATCCGTTCAATCAAATCCCGACTCGGAATTTAATTTACAACCTCGCCAGAAACATTCCTGAACTTGATCTAACCTGGTTTGAACATTTCTCGCACGAGCTGCTGGGTCCTGAGTATCTCACAACATCCACTTCTGGAATTTCGACAAAGGGTTCAACAATATTTGCAGCCTTGGAAATGCTGCACGGTCGCTTGTCGGTCAAAGTATACTTTATACCAGTTGAGACACAAGATGCTAGCGCTTGGCACCAGATAAAACATGCGATTGAAACATCAGGATGTCAAAATATCGAGGCTTTGTATCACGTGGACGCATATCTCTCCAGCCACGATGATGGAAGACAGCTCCGCCCGTTCATGCTAGCAATAGACCTTGTCGAACCCGGTGCTTCACGGCTCAAGATATACGCAAGGTCCGACCAAACCTCTTTCCGCTTTGTCCGAGATGTTATGACTGTTGGTGGACTTCGCACAGGCATGGATAAGTCTCTAGAGGAGTTTTTCGATTTGTGGAAACGTGCACTCGGCCTCAACCATGACGCGTTACCTGGAGATGAGCTACCTAAGGTGGATCATCTGACATCCGGGGCAGTATTTAACTTTGACGTTGCACCAAAATCTTCGATTCCCGACGTCAAGGCTTATATACCAGTTCGACACTACGCTGATAACGACCTTCAAGCTGCAGTAGGACTTATCGGGTATCTTGAAGAGCATGGGAATGGCTATGGGGTTTACTCGCAATCGTATCTTCGTGCATTGGATATGTTGGCACGGCCAGGTCAGCTCGACCAAGCCACTGGGGTCCAGACCTACTTCGCTGTCGCATGTCAAGGTGACGATCTGGCCCTCACGTCATACTTGAATCCTCAATTGTATGCAGCGTTTCGAGAACCCGAATGTTCATAGATCTCTGTAATTTAATTCCATAGCGATCAGATACTCAAGCCAGCAACAGGAGTTAAGAAGCAACCTCGTATTTACTCTGGCTTCCTAGCCCACACAGCTCTGAGGCGAATATATGGGTGATTCCTCCTGTCTCTGATCTCTCGTCGGAACTTGGCGATATATACATGAACCTCCTCAGGAGTCCATCCTAGTGTGTTGGCAACGAACAACACAAGCCCTTCAGTGTCCTGAGTACTGAACAGCTCACCAAACTGACCGATTTGTTTAAGCTTGGGATCTTTGGGGAAAGGGTTCAAAGGTAACTGAAGGTGAGACTTGTCAGCGTATCCTTACCTATCACGGAAGAATGGCTAACCTTTGAGTCCCATTGCTTGACATCTGCAAATCCTGCTTTCTCAACGCCGGGTCTCTGAAGACCGTCTCCCACGACAGTGAATGTATTTCCAATCGTTTTAGAGGCCTTGACAAAGATAGGTCCCCACTGTGCCAATGCCGAGTCGGGCTTCACACTATCGTCATCACTCTCGATAATAGCGGAAGCTTCAAAGGACTCGACCCAGCCACCTGGCTTAAGAACCTTAAAGGCCTGTTCAAATATATAGTCCCAATTTGGAACGCATCCAACTAAATAGCGTAGGTGGACGTAATCGAAAGACTCTGAAGGAAAGGTCCAATCTTGGTTAAAGTCCTCGATCTCGCTATAGATAGATGAGATGATGCTATTATTTAGCGAACGAGTCGCAACTTACAACTTGACATTAGGTGGTACCCATGAAGGCTGAATGGGAGAAATGTCTGTCCCAATCACTTCGCACCCTGGATGCTTGTCGGCGAAATCACTTTAAGGTCAGCAAGGCCAGAGGCTCAAGATCTTTCAGTTACTCACATGGCCCATATGCCTATGAGAGAGTTTTGAAATCAGCACGGCAACTCCAGATGACTTTGCTACAAGCGTTCACGTACCTGTTCCGCACCCAATGTCAAGTACCCTCTGGTAGTAACGGATGGTTTTAGCCTAGAGCTTATTGTTCTGAGAGACCAAACGACTTACTTGAATTTTATCATCGAGGGGAGCAAAGTACAGCTCACCGTCTTGCGAAAGAGTAAACATGTGATGCCTAGACGTATTAATTGACACATCTCCGCAAAGGATTTAGATCTTACGCAATGTCCATGGCTTCACTTTGCCGTTCATCGTTAGAGCCCCTGGCACATTATCAGCCCTGCTTTCGGCCACATAACGACGGATAATACCAATAGGCGGCATTCCCTCTCTCGCTGTGATAGGTCCTGCCATTGATGGTGCGGTAGTGGAGAATGCTTGAGGTGATGGAGGCCGTCGAGCTTTCGGAGTCTTCGCCAAGACCTGGGTCATCTTCCTCCACCTCAGCAAGGTCGTCGACTTCTAGCGCCTGTACAGCAGCTGCCACAGGTCCTTGGCTGTGGGGAGACTTTGGAGAACGCGGCGAACCGCTCTTGGAGCTCTTTTGAGACATTTGCAGCAGCGCAGTAGTAGACAAGAGTTGGGCGCGAGCAAAAGTGAAGAAGAAAGCTGCGCTCCGACCGAGATCTATGCGTCTTTTAATTGTGCGCAGAGCTACGGGGCTTACCGTCAAGTTCATGATCTGATTCGATATACCCCAGGTGCAGTGTAACATGTGACGGATGTTACTTGCCTATAAATATGAGGGCCATCACCAATCGACCACTTAGAACATGGTATTAAGCGACTCGATACCACTTACAAGCCCATCCGGAGTGGGAGGAAACAGGGGGTTTGCCGTCTTGGCGACAGTTATTGACAAACACGCAGTCGAGCCAAGACTTTATAAATAGATGTGGAAAAAGAAGGATATCTGTTTTTATTGGGACTAGTTCCTTATTGCTACTACGTAACTAGGTACTCAAGAGATTGTCTACCGGCATTTTTGCCATGCTATGGTACGTATGGCAACCCCGCATTTTTATGATCCCGTAACTCCCGTCCATTTCTCGATAAAAAAGCTCATATGGTATACCCATGGGTTAAGCAGTTGACTCCAATCTTTACAATACTGTCCCTTACGAATCTGTAGCCAGTTATCACTCGCTGCAATGACCCTCTCTTGTAGCCACTGCGGTGCCACTTTTGCTAGAGACGAGCATCTTCGACGGCACCAACGACGGCACCTAGACATTCGTCCTTACCGTTGCCAGGATTGCAACAATACCTTTACACGAAAGTGAGTCAAAGGGAAACATGTGTTAGCTCTCGGCTATAGTCATGTTAACTTAAAGCCAGGGATACTCTGAATCAACATTTGCTTACCCATGATCCTGCAAGGACTACTCGTAGGCCTCGGAGGGTGGCATATGTAGCCAAGGCTTGTGTTTCCTGCGCCCGGTCCAAACAAGGTTGCGACGGCCATTCGCCATGTGGAAGGTGTTCTCTCAAAAACCTCGATTGCGTCTATCGCCCTTTGCAGCAGAAGGGACAGAGCATAACCCGTGGTGCCAGCCCCCAGTCTCCTTCCTTCAGGGAGAAGGACAACCACGCACATAGCACTCTCCCCGCAGCCCAGAGCTATCCATATACTTTGCCAGTTAATTCAGCATTAAGTGTTCATAGTAGTGCGTCTGAAGCGATCAACGAGGCTCCTTCAATATCGACAGACGTCGGCAACAATGCTGTAGAGATGCATTCAGGCACAGGGCAAGAAAACTTTCCTGATGGAGTCTCCGTCAATAATCTGACATTTGGGACTGATGGATTGGACTTCCAAGGCTGTTCACCGCTTGGTATAGACTTTCATTGGGACAGTTCCATGCACTCCATGCTTGATAACTCCTTGCTTGAACTACCTCATCCCATGGCATTCTTTTTCCAGAGTCCAATCGAACCACCCGACCAAGCAGAGGTCCATACAGTACGGCCTCCCGTGGATAATGAGCCCATGGTATATCAACTCGAATACGAAACCCCGACCCCTAACTTTACTCAGCCCTTAGCCATCCAAGGTTCTCAAGCCCAAAGCAGCCAGATATCGCCCGAAACCACTTCCCATACCTCTGTCAGAGATAATGGCGAACTTGAGCCATGGAGGGCTGAAGACTATGGGTATGTACCCTATATAAACGATGAAGCTTACCAAGTCATGGTCTCCACCTTTGAACAACTCAATAGTGATAATGCATATTGTACCCCCTTTACGAACAAACATTTGCCATCTCAACAGCATATTCAGATGTATATACAAGTTTACTTTGAAGAGTATCACCCTGTTTTCCCTCCACTCCATAAAACAACATTCTCACCCAGTAAAGACAACTGGCTACTGAGTCTTGCCATTTCAGCGATCGGGTGCCTGTTTTCGAAAACATTACAGTCAAGGGAGGTCTACCTCATCATGCAGGAATTTCTACGGCGAGCTATTCGCATCCAGGTCAGTGCATCGTTTCTAATTACTGGACTCGTCTTTTTAATATAATCGACATTGACAAACCTTACGTCAGTAGCTGGAATGAAGTCAGACTTCAATACCCAGTATCTGTGTTGCTCAGGCTTCTGTCCTCAATCAGATTGGCATGCTGTACGGCGGGGACTTGAGATTGACAGAATGTGCCCAGGAGACAATGGCGCAGCTTGCAACGCAATGTCGCAAAATAGCTTCATTCTCAGACAACTCAGCAAAGTCATCAGTTGGTGAAATGCGGTATCTCAAGGCTGGCAAGCATGGATCAGGGCCGAGTTAGAAATTCGTTTGTTTTATTGCGCTTGGGTAAGTATCTTGCGTCTGATTTCTTTAGCCTTTAGCAAGGCTGAAATGATAATAACTGACTGAGCCTAGCTTGAAGATAGCCTGCAAGTTGGCTTCTTCGCCTTTTCATCCACGATTCCAATAGACTTTCTTCAGGGGTATGTCTAGCACCGAGACATGGAAGAATGGTCTCAAAGAGGGTTTGGGCTGCAAGCATACTTGACAAATGGCCTGGAGCTAACAACAACTTCAGATTCATCTTCTCAACAATTATTAACTCTACGACAGGTGCTCCTGGGCCTTTACCGCTATCGTGAGGTCCCTGGCCGGCTTGATGCGTTTAACTAGCTTCTTCTGGTCATGGGTATTCTTAATGACCTCTCTTGGCTCCGTCATGGCCATTTATATCTGGATATACTGCATCGACATGTCGAGACTTTGCCACCAACAGCTCTTGCTCGAGCTGCCGCGACTAGTATTCACATGGTTTCAATCCTGATATACTTCCCGACTAGAGAGATTATTGCCTTTGGACGCTGGAGAGTAACCAAAACCCAGCATTAGATGGTTGTTGATAAACTGAAGAGATGGATGTCCAATCCCCGCAGTGCACGAGAGGCTTTGATACATGCATGTCGCATCTGGTCTCAGATTCGCTTAAGCCGTACCAATGCCCATCACGAGGCACCGGCATTCTTTTATAGCGCTATCTCGATCTGGGCTTTGGTCGAGCATAGTAAAGAATTCGAGGTTGGTGATTAATTCCCAACCCTACGGCTGGACGCTTCAAGTCAAGACGCTAAGTACTGGGCTGCTGAAAACGAGAAGAAACGCCTGTATTTGAGCGGGGTTGGTCGTCTGGAACATTGAGGTGCCTTGGCGCGGCTGATAAATGAGACTGCGAGATTGCTAGAGGAAAGGATTGCCTGGCCTCAAGCTTGGAGAACAGGGCCATTCCTGAGACAGTCTTATGCCGAATCACGGAGGATTCAGTAGTTTGTAAGTTGTAACTAATACTGTCTGGGAAGTTGTAAAGGTGGCAGATACACAAGGTAGCGGTAAGATCTATATTCGATACATCCAAATGAACATGCTATCCAACTAATGGTTCCATACTCTCCCGGTTCCGCATAGCTGCCTCAAACTCCTTCTGTATAGTTTCCAGCCTTTCTGGGATCCTGGCAGCCAATACGACCGGTATTTCGAGTCCAGGGTTACCTGGCATATCGCCTGGAAAGCTTTGTGGGTCAAGAGGAAGCTTTGTTCCTGCCTTCAAGCTGATGTCGAAAGCCCAAAGAATGCGCATAACACTGACAGCAAAGCTCCTATCCGCAATATGGTGGCCAGGACCTATAGCACGGCAGATTCATTAAGAGACTGAGTTACATCGATCGTTACGGATGACTTACAGATACGACGTCCAGCTCCGAAGGCAAAGTGATCTCTTTTGGAAACGTCAGGGGATGTAGCACTCTCTTGGCTCTGATATTTAGTCAGCATTCTATTGAATATCTCGTAACTTTTTAATGTCTCACCGATCTTGTATCACCCTCAAAACGCTCAGGGATGAAGTTGTCGGGGTCTCTATAGCGTGTAGAGTCCCGATAGATTGCCCTAGTTTGCTTATCAAAACTCACATGAGAGCTTACCAAGCATTCAAATGTATCCTCGCTCCCTTGGGTATGCGGTACTCCTTATAAATTATGTCTCGAGTCGTGGTATGGGGATAACCCAGTGCGACGGGTGGGCGCCATCTCCATGATTCTTTCATGACTTGACGGATGTATGGCATACTGTCCAGATCCTCGAAAACCGGAACTCTGTCTCCAACAGCCGAATCTGTTCACATTAGTACTCTATAGCCTTTTGTGTCATTAAAACGCTTCAACAGACTTACCAATTACTTTTCTCGCTTTGTTGCGGACATCTGGAAACGTTAACATAGCCTCAAGGAATGACCAAGTTGAAATCCGGCTCTGCCTTCTTGTCAGTATTACATCATGAGGAAATCGAGGTACGGTAAAGCTTACCGTATCCGAAGCCCCGATGATTAACATCATGCCTAGGTATGAGGCATCCTCGAGGCTGTCAAGTCCCAGATGGTTTGGGTCTTCGATGATCTTTTTGATGAAAGTCATATGAGGCGGAGCCTCTCCAGCATCTATCTGTGACTTTACCCTCTGGGTGAACGTGTCAGTCGTAGACTTCAGGACCTGCGGGCTACCGACGCGGATATTACCTTAAGCTTTTCACCACACCACTCATAGTCACGCTTATGCCTGGCCTTTGCGTTCCTTTCCCACGGTTTAAAAAATAGTGGTAGCTTATCCAGAATGTTGAAAGTATCAACTATATAGTAGCCAGGGAGTATGCCAAGGATCTGGGCTAGGCCTGTTTCAAATATGTAGTCAATAACAGGACTGTTGTCTTCAGGGACATCAAGGCCAAAGATCTAGGATGAGAATGTGCTATATGTGTAGAGGCCAATGCTCGACCATAGGGATTTCGGATCGGCACCTTTGTTGGGATCTTGTGCAATGTCATTTAGAAACTTCAATGTTTCGAAATGGAGAAATGGAAGACCAGCATCAGCAAGATTCAAATTAGTTAGTCCAAAGGTTGTGGCTTTCCGCTGACTTTTCCATGCCTTTTCACTCGAGCTAAGAAGCAGAAGGTTGAGTCTGTTGCATATCTGCTCGTTACTGACAATCCAACGCGGTCGTTCGGATGTTTGGGCCGCAGCCTTGTCGAAGATTGCCCTGACGGCTTGGTCGCTATTGATGAAGTACTCCTGGATAGTACCGAACTTGACGAAAAACACCTCGCCGTATTCCTCGGCCCACTTTTGGAACAGAAGATGCTGGCGGTGTTCCTTGGCTGCTTTCAGGACGTTTGGAAGATGGCCAGCGATAATGTTCGTGCTAGGGGTGAAGGCGGAAGAGGAAGAAGTCCCTTGGTTTCCCGGCGCCTTGATATTGCTTTTTGAACTAGGACCAGAAGCAAGCAGAGTACAGCCAAAGCTATGATCAGCTCCCGGCTAAGCATGGGTAGTGTTTGAAGCATAATGAGTCTTGGTTATGTAAAGCAGGGTCGGTGCGTTTGTCATAGATGTAGCTGTATAAGGTAGGTTATATTTACCATTCTTATAAAGGACACCAGTGGACTAAGTAACTTAATTCGTTTAAATGGAATAAAAAACATAGTCGAGGAACTGAAGCTCCATGTCCCGTGGAGCTAGCTGCATTCGTGCTAGTTATCTCCGTGGGGTAATCCGCCCGAACGCGGGTTTTCCGGAAGGTTGCGACCTCTCCATATTCCGATTTTTCGCCTTGCGGAATATGGGGTTCCGGTGTGACAGACGCACGAGCATTGATTAGGTTCACCACTTTATTCAATTGACTACTATTTAGAACCAGAATGTAATACTCATTGCGTGCGGGACTGATAATATGCTTTTGTCTCCATGTTCCGCAATGCCTATCTATACCTTCCCTATTAAGCCTGAATGGAACCTTGATCAGTTTAAGCAGCTAACTGAACATTGTAAAGCCGATTTCCTAACATTAACTTTGATCGGTAATCTCAGACTACCTATTCCCATAGATGCAGTTCTCCATACCCATTACTCATACCTCTCTCAGTATCTGCAACCCTTGCCTCTCTATAGTAAAAGCCCCCTCCATTGAACTCACCTTCAAGGCTTGGGTAGTCAAAGTCTTGGTAAATCTTCTTTATCCGTCTAGCACTCTCAAGAAAGCTCCGTCTGATCGTTGAATAGTTGGCAATAGCTAGCTTTCCATCCCGCTTCACAAAGTCCCCATTCACCATGACATGCAAGATATCGCCAACGCTGGCATGCAGCATAATTGCAGCAATGGGGTCTGTCCATCCCAGGAGTGAGGGCGACTCAACTGCATTCCAAACAATCAGATCTGCCTTAGCTCCTTCACGGATGACTCCAAGTTCTGGACGGCGAAGGGCGAGGCCCCCGGCTCGAGTTGCAAGCGAAAAAGCCTGAACAACACTCATTGGGTTATTCTTGGGCACCTCCCACCCGGAGAGTACCTTGTCAAAGAAGAAATAGCGGACACTTTGCAACCAGATTCGGGCTTGGGTTAAAATGTCGGTTGAGTAGGTGAAATGGGTGTCGACGCCGAGCGCAGCCTGATCCTGGATGTAATAAGAGTGTGGATGCGTATGTCCGTAGTGCATCTCTGACTCCGGAGTGATGGAGAGATATTGGTTTGTCTGACGAAGAAGGTTGGCGCCAGTGGCCGTGAGGAAACTGCCGTGAGAAAAGACGACTGGTATCGATGTGTTGAGTAGGTCAAAGGAGTGAACATCCTCGGGAAGGTTGGAGACTCCAAAGGGCCCAGCAAGAGAGTGGGTTGTGACAACCGAGACATTAAATTTTCGCGCCAGGTCTGCAACCTCCTTTGCAACATCTGGAGGATTCGGGCCGAAGGAATCATATGCGATTCCTACCTCAACATTGCTGTCTTGCAGAAGGCCACTCTCAGCGATGTCAACGAAGTTAGGAATCTGATCCTTGACTGTGTAGTTCAAAGCCGGAACATCATGGAAAGCATAAGCCCAAAATACACGAGCACCACTCTCAACTGAGGCATTGAGACCCGCATAAGCTGTTTCATTCGACCAAGTATGATGAGCATGGTCCAACGAAGTTGTCACTCCGGCGTTCAGGGCCTCTAGGAGTCCTGCTAGCTGTCCCCAGTAAACATCTTCGGCATTGAAATGAGGTGCAGCTGCGAATTCTCCGTAACGTCCAAAGTATTGAGCCAGGGTAGTATTGGATCCAAGTGTCTTGAAAGCTGTCTGCCAACCATGGCGATGTGTATCAATGAAGCCGGGGCTTATGATCTGGTCGGTAGCATCGATGACCTCAGTATTTCTGGGAAGTCGAGATGGCTTGGAAGTGGTGATGCTTGCGATCCGATCGTCCTCGACTAACAAATAGCCATCGCGAATGACCCGAGGCTCTGGCTCAGATTCATACCAAGCAATAATAGTAGCACCGGAGAAGAGCTTGTTACTAGCGGCAACGCCAGCTACATTGCCGACAAGCGACGCAGCAACATAAAGGGCTTGTTCAAACTTCATGATTGTCGTTCAAGAGAAGAGAGAGGTGGAGAATAAAGTAACATGTATGAGGTTTCTGCGTCATTATGAAGAATGACAAGTGAATGACAACAGCACTCTTTTATAATATGAAAAATTGCTCAAGGAGAGCGCTAGTCCGGATATACAGACAATGCAACTTGTGATGTACTTTTAGTCAGTGCTTGCAAGAGTGGATATTCGACGTCTTGAAGTCTAGAAAATTCTGGAGATAATGGGAGGTTTAAGACGGATATACGGAAATAAAGGAAATTACAGTTATAGCCGAGACAATGCGACCCACGGTACTGGCACTATCTTACTAACAGAAATACAGAGTCAACCGCCAAGTCATGGCGCGTTACTGACAGGTTGGTACTCAATTAAACAAATGTTTAAAATCTTTTGCATTCTTATTAAGTACCTGGCATAAACATCTAATCTATCTCTTTCTCCGGTCTCATTTTAATAGTCCCACTAAGTTTTAAATCACCAAGCCAACACCTCCTGAATGCCACCACAAGACAAGCTCGAACACAATGCTTCGTCCTCCTTGTTAGCCTCAGCAGCTTCGTCAGATGGCAACTGCTGTCTTGCAGGCCAGATCTGCTTGCCTGCTTCCCTCTCAAGTTTGGCATGCTCGTGAATCGCCTGTCGGTGAGACTCTTGGAATGATAGTGGGCCATGTTCCAATCGTGGATGCAACTCCCCACTCACAAAGATACCTGCGTTGAGATTCTTCTGGGCGCCAATACACAAGTCCTTATCTTCCGAGACAACGCGTGCATACAGATCAGCGATATTATGGAAGTCCTCTTCAGATGAGTTCTTGTTGCGGAAGATTTGATAGTGCATGGAGGAGGAGGTAGGGCCAAGTGGCATGAATCGCTGAATCATCATAAAGTGAGGCCTGCATGGTGTTAGAGGCACCCAAGATCGGAAGAGATCAGATACTTACAAGACTACCACTGAAGCACTGGGGTAGAAGTATGTGCTTGCGAGTTGCATCCCGCTCTTCTTCTGCTCCTCAGTCTGGATGCTCGAGTGTTTGATCCATCCTTCGCCGGTGTCGCACTTTGTCTTGCCGAGGTCTGCAAGGGTAGGAAGATCGGGATGGGTCGTGGGACAGTGATAGCATTCGTTGAAGTTGTCGGCCAAGATCTTCCAGTTGTATTCACCCTCCATGCTGTATTCGTTATCGAGGGTGTAGTCATCCCAGTTGACCTTCTGAAGCCGTTCTTGCTGATCAATACCGTCGAAGTAGCGAGTCCAAGGTTCCGGGTTCTCAGAACTGTCGAGGTTGACCCAAACAAAGCCATACGCATCGACCTTTAGATGGATCTTGAAAAGGCCGTTCTTGCTCTTGTCAAAGTTCTCGAGCTGATCATAATTGGGTGCCTTGGCGAGGTTGCCACTCAGTCCATAAGACCAACCATGGTACTTGCATGCAAAGATGGATGAGTTGCCTTGCTGTCCGCCTTGAACGACAGGAAAAGCGCGATGACGGCAGATGTTATGGAAGGCGTTGAGGTTTCCCTTTCGATCACGAGCAATGACGAACTCGTAGCCAGTAGTGTTAAACTTCATCCAGTCGCCCGCCTTGGGAAACCGGTTCTGATGGGTAGTAAGCAGCCACTTCTTGGAGAAGATGGCACGCTTCTCTAGTTCGTACATCTCGGGAGAGTTGTACCATGTCGAAGGGAGAGCACGGACGGGACTTCGGTGGCTTGTTTCGGTGAAGTTGTCGCTCTCGACGTTCACCTTGAGCTTATTCGCAGTTGACATTTTGTGGTGGGCTTTATGGAGATAAGGTTTGGTGAAATTGGTGATGTTTATATTACTTGAGAGAGCAGCTCGACAAGACAGGCATAGCACTTTCTTATAGAGAATCGTGTGCCTGATGGAACCCGGGCTAGAAGATAACGACCCCGATGTTCCGGGTCGAACCCCTCATGATGATAACGTATCGGATGCATACTTTTGTCATAATGAGGCTGGTCTTCGGGAGTTCTGATAGTGCACGCACGCTTGAACAGGTCTTGTGACGCTGATCACCCGACCCCTTCAGCCAGAGATATGGAGAGATAGCAATGTTAATTGTCGTTCGGTGATTGGCCAGCACGCCGAGTAGCGGTATCGCAGACCGAAGCCGTATCTTCCGTCAAGCAGACATCACCAGTAACGCAGTGCCAAACGATATCGCGTCTCCGCTCTGTTGGGTTTAGACTCAGGCACCTGATCGGCTTCTGGACCGCTTCGGGACAGATAAAGAGCATGCGCAAAGTCAATTGGTGGGTGTCAGTGTAACCCCGCATGGTCCTCTCGGTACTGGGACCCCTCGGCTTCAGAACCCGAGAAGCTTCAGCCGCGTCGAGTCTAGAACCCGAGAGATGTGCAACCCTCGCTTCGGTTTGGGAATCCGTGTGAAATGATTGAGTGTCATCGATTCTTTATTCTTCAATTCAAGGCTTATCTTTTCCCTTTGTGGAAATGGGTATGCAAGCTGTGCATATCATGAATGAAGCGTCGAAAACTCTATGGCGACTGCACCCAGTCCCGAGTTTGGTGGCTTCAAGTCATGTGTTTTCCGACCAAAGTCTGATAAGCTTGGAAATAAACCGGGCAAGATCGAGATGAATGCGGGGGTGGATCATTGCAATCTGCCTGTCAATTTCGCACTGTTGGCTCGTCATTGTTGGGCTGCTTACTGTTCCTGACTGAATCCGTAAAACGGTGGAACCATTCCTTTCACAGTTTAAGAAACGGATTTGTCGGATGGAGTGGGTCGTTCAGTTACGTAGAGGTTCAGTCAGCCAAGCCAGAGTTAAAGGCCATGAACACCTAAGTCGAAACAAGTATCAACTGGTTTTGCTGCGGAGTTTTGCGGAGTTTTGCGGAGTTTACTCTCAATGCCTAAATGAATGACTTACATGCTTCTACTGAAAATAAGAAAACTCCAGGCTTGAAACTTGACTTATACTATCGGGGCAATTCAAACTGTATTCCTTGTGCCTGCAATGTAATTAATTCACCTGGAGAGCACGGAGTCGGGCTTCATCTGCCTTAACTCCGCAGCGACCAAACTAAGTAGACCGGCCCTTGCGGAGTTTGTTAGCGAATATGTTAAATACCTTCAACTTGCAGATCACTTCCATCAAACAAATTCATATCATAAACTGCAAAAAAAAAATGACAACAAAGATCGCGATCGTTGGTGCCACTGGAGAAACTGGAGGGTCGATTGTCAATGGCCTTCTCGGATCCGAAATCCAATTTGTCCGCCCCTGCACTCTTCCCGCATGTTTGACTGCGCTGACAGACAACAGGAAATTACAGCTTTGGTGCGACCAAGCTCAGTTGAAAAGCCAGCAACTATCAGCTTGAAAGAAAGAGGCATCAAGATTGTGCCAATTGATCTTGGTGGAAGTCATGACGAGCTGGTCGCTGCGCTCACTGGGATTGACACAGTCATCTCGGCCATTCACTTTCAATCGCTTGATGATGAAATTCCATTGTCAAATGCAGCCAAAAGAGCTGGTGTGAAGCGATATGTGCCCTGCTTCTTCGCCACCATTGCACCTCGCGGTATAATGGATGCTCGCGATAGAGTACGTTGACTCCTCATCATGAGACCACATACCTAACTATCACTGTAGAAAGAGGCAGTCCTTGATCACATCCAGCGTATGTATCTCCCTTACACCGTAATAGATGTGGGTTGGTGGTACCAGATCACTCTGCCCCGAGTCCCGTCCGGCAAGCTGGACGAAAGCCTCGTCTTCCCCAACAACAATATCATCGCAGGCGGTGACATCCCTTCTGCGCTCATAGATGTTCGAGACATCGGAAAATACGTCGCTGCCATAGTGGGCGACCCGAGAACTATTAACAAGAGAGTACTGGCCTACACAGAGACCAAGACGCAGAATGAAGTCCACAAATTGGTGGAGAAGGTGCTTGGTGAGAAGCCAGAGCCTACTACTGTAAGTCTATCGACCTGAAACCTCGTCAACCATTATTGAACCATTGCAGTTGTCAAAGGAACAGCTCGAAGAAATGCTAGCACCTTTTAGAGGATCCACAGAACAGAACCAAATGCGAAGTATTTACGAGTACTGGATGTCTTGGGGCGTGCGAGGCGATAACACGCCGGAGAACGCCGTTTACCTTGGGTATGTTCTTGTAAAGGACTTATACCCCTTCCTCCAGGGTAGAAGTCTAGAGGAGTTTATTAAGGATGCTGCTGAAGGAAGGGTCAAGAAAGTCTACCAACAGTAATACCCTAATTGTTAGTGCATTGTCTCGATCGTGTAATAGCACTTAGTTAGCTGATAAAAATTTCTTAGACAGACAACTCTGACAATTGCAGCTTTGCAGCAAAGCATTGATTAGTCTCGTAATGTCTATAAACCTGACAGAAACACTTATTAGACAGCCTTTTATACTAGCCATCTGACATGTCAATCAGGCAAGCGTAGCAGTCTTACACATAACCCGTCAGTCGCGTTCTATTCGAGAGAGGCCAGCATTACCCTTTTTCTTTTAGCTTAATATATCAAGCTCTATAGTTTCAAGGCGACTCCAGGGTGCTGCTCTATAGTGATGCGGCATCCTTATTTAATAACAGTGTCTTATATACCTTAACCAGGTCTCCTAGCAGTGCTGTTCTTTAGTCTTTATTTATCTTAAAAATAGAAACTAAAAAATCAGATTAATTATACTAAATAAGAGAATCCTTATTATAGCTTATAATTATATATATATTTATTTAATAGGGTCTTATTATATATCTTTATAGTATTATTTAGTATTAAAAAAAGTATAGTATTAATATAAATACTTTTGCCTTAAGTATAAAGGCTATATATATATAAAATAAGTATTAATTAATATAGTTATATATTATATTTTATAGTTATTAAGTCCTTAAGTATTTTAATAACTTAAATATTAAATATAAAAAGAAAAATTATTATAAAAAAGTTAAATATTTTAAAATTATAGTAAATATAATATAAGTAAATAAATATTTTAATATAAATATATAAGCCCTTAACTTTAAAAGTAAGCTTTAAATATAAAATTAATATAAAACTTATTTATATTTATATTAATTTTATATAAATATATTAATTTTTTTAATAAATATATAAATATATAAGTAAAATAGTATATTTAATACTTAGCTACTTAAATAAGCTATTAAATTATTTATTTAATTATTAATAAAAAAAGAAAAAGAAATTTATATTAACTTTAAAAAGTATATTATAATATAATAATTAAAAGAATATTATTAAAATATATATAATAATTTTAAAAAAGCTAAAATTAACTTTTTCTTTTACTATTTCCTTTTAAAATAAAATAAATAAATTAGAAAAATATTAAATAAATACTTTATTTATAAATAAAAATTAAATAAATAAAAATACTTAATATAATTACTTTTAAACTAAGTATAATAATAAAAAGTAAAAGAGAAATATATTTATAAAATTTACTTATATATATTATATAGATATTAAGGAGTTATAAAAATAATAAAATAACTTTAAGAATTAAGCTATTAATACTTTAAAAGAAAATAAATAAAAAAGATTATAAAATAATATAATTTATATATTAAAATAAAAGTATAATAATATAAACCCTATAAATAACTTTAATTATTATTAATAATATAATAACTTTAAGACTTAATTATAATAAACTTTATTATAAAGTTACTTTTATTAAAAAAACCTTTAATTAAAATCTTTTATAATAGTATTATAGTTATAATTAATTAATTTATAAATTTTTATACTATTTACTATATAAAGAATTTATAGATATAAAAAAACTTTTTTATATTTTTTATTAATATATTATTAATATATATAGTTTACTTATAAAAATCCTTTTTAATAAAAAACTTATATTTATAGTAAACTTTTATTAATTATTTATAGTATAATTTAAACTTAATTATTAATTAATAACTATATTTTAACCTTAAGCTAATAAATAAATTAAATAAATAAATTAAATACTTAAATAATACTTATAGTATTATATTAACTATAAATAAAATAATTAAATAAAAAAACTCTTAATAGCTTAACTTATTTATAATACTATATATAATAAAAGTATAAAGCTTATATTAGCTTATATTAATTTTAGCTTTATATTAAATATATATTATTAAATATAATAAGAAAAAGTAATTAATTTAATTACTATATTTAAAAGTAATAATCTTAAAAATTTATATAAAAAAAATAAAAATAAAACTTAAATTTATTAAAAGATATATAAAAAATTACTATAATTTAAAATAGTTAAAAAGACTAACTTTTTTAAAGGAAAATATAATTTACCTAGCTATAAAAAATATTAAAATAGACTAATTAAATTATAAACTAAACTACAAATTTATTAAACTTTATAAGATATTATAAAGAATTTTAAAAAATAACTATAACTTAAACTTATTACTAAAAGTTAAGCTTTATTTAATCTTTTATATTTTATTACTTAAATTAATAATAAATATAATTTAAGTTAAAATAGATAATAAGCTATAAGAAATCTTAAGATTAAAAGTCTATAAAGTAAAAGTAATTAAAGATATATATAAAATTAATAAATAAAAAGAATACTTAATAAAATAGAAAAATTATTTAAAAAATAAAACTATATAGAAATTACTTAAATACTTTATTAATACCTAGTAACTCTTAAAGAATTTTTACTAATATTAAATAAAAGTAAAGTATTAAGAAAATTATTACTTAATTTTAAAGTAAATTAGTTAATATTATTAAAAATATAATTTACTTAAAAATCCTAAAGTAATATATTTTTATATATATTTAACTTAAATAAAAAGGTATTTTATTAATTTACTTTTTAAAGACTATAATAAGTAACTTTAAAATACTTTTCTTTTATATAATTATAGATTTTATAAATCTTTAATAAATAATTAATAATTAAAGCTAAATAAGACTATAATATTACTATTTCTTTATAAAGTTTAAAAAGATCTTTATTTACTTTATTTTTATTATTTTTTAATTTTTCTTTTTTTTTATTAAAGTTATAACTATTTAGCTAATAAAATAGTAATACTATAAATAAAATTACTTATAAAAAGATATAATATAAATATTATTATAAGATTTCCTAGCTTAAATATACTTACTATAATAAGTAAAGTTAATAGATATTAAATACTTTTTATTTACTTAAAAATAGTAAATATAAAGTATATTAACTTTTTTATTAATAAACTTAATTAAAAGTATAAAAGTTTAAATTTTATAATCTTTATAAAATAACTATTTAAAAATATAATTAAATATTATATAATATAATAATAAAAAGTTTAAATTAAAACTTATTAAAAAAAAATTAATATTAATTAAAATAATAGGCCTTAAGGATAAGACTTAATAAAGAAAAAAGATTATATTATAACTTTAGTAATTATATTATATATATATAAAGAACTTTATAAATTTTAATTAATACCTTAGTAATATCTAAAAATAATTATATATATATATAGCTTATATTAAACTTATCTTTAGTAAATTAATTAATATTAAATTAATATTATTTTAAAAATACTTAAATTTAAAATTAATAATAACTTTATATTTTATTATTTTTATATAAATACTTTAAGTATATAAAATATACTTTTTAATACTTTTATAAATTTTAACTTACTAGCTATTAATAAAACTTCTTTATATTAATTAAGTTTAATATATATTAAATCTACTATTAAAAAATATAATATTTTAATTAACTTAATTATATACTTTATATAATCTACTAATAATAAATCTAAGCATAGCTTAGTTTAATATAGTTAGACTTAAACTATTATATTTCTTTTTTTAATATTAAAAATAAATTTAAATATAGATTAAGTAAAAGATTAAGTAAAAAGATATAATAAAAAGACTATAGAGTTAAGCTAGGCAGAGGCATTTACCTTACCTAAGATAATAGCAGGTTGTTAGCATCAGGGTCTTGTATATATATTAATTACCTTTATATTTTCTTCTTTTCTTCTCTTTATATTTTCACTCCAGCATCAACCATGCTCTCAACATCCCCTCTGTACATTGGCCTCGCGCTTTGCATAGCTGCAGCAACAGGTTCCTGCCACCCATCCTCCGCGAAACTCACAAGATGCATTGAGAAGCCATCTATCAACGCCACCGCGGATAACTACCCGGGCTCTGCTTCATCAGCTCACAGCACAGCATATCCGTACAACGTCACCTGTCTCAATGATGTTCCTGTTGCAGCATCAGCCTGCAAGTCCACTGATCCCGACGAAGCTCTCGCATGTGCGCGCAAATTCATCGATGCCATCGACGAGCAGATCAGCTTTCTCTACGCTCGTCGTCTTGGCTACGCTGCGGTCGCAGGAGCAGCCAAGTTCAACAACGGCACGGCTTTGAACGACCCGACCAGGAACCAAGCCGTTGCTGCCGGAATGGCTGCCAGGGTTCTCAAGTACGGAGGCAGCGAGGAGACTGGCAGGATTATGGGAGGTGAGGGATGTCAGATCTATGCTAGTCTCGAGTATGAGGCTCAGCAGATTCAGAAATGTGGTGGAAAGCTGAACGAGACCTTCGAGAGGGTCTGCAAGTGAGCATATTCAACATGGGCGCAAACGAGGACGATGTGAGATAGTCTGAGGAAGCATCTGGGTGTCGCTGTCAATACAGAAAATAGGGTTGATACGGATGTTAGTGCGAATCTACCTGAGTCTATAAAATTCTCATCATACGAGTCCCTACGGCGGTCAGGCCAATTCAGCAATCGCTCAAACTTTGAGATAATTCTGAGTGACCGTTTTCAGGAAGGTGATTTAGCAATGACATCTTTGTAATTTCCTATGTTACAATCGCTTGTTTCAGTAAACTTTAATAAAGTGTCATCGGCAATTATGTACCGTAGTCTGAAGTCTAAACAAATTTCTTGGCCCTATGGTGTCGGCACGTTGACTGACACTTTACCGTATGTGAACTCTGTTCCTAGACCTGTGGAACGTTTCTCAGATACTATGAGCCCTCATTATCGTTCATTACGAGCTGGCTCTATGGGAGTCGTGGAGACCATACCAGCAGTTGTTGATGTTGGTGCAGGGCGCTATGCTAAATCGGAATCTAGCGCATTTCCAGGTTCCTTCATCGGAGATGTCCCGTTCCAGTGGTCATAGAAGCGGGATATACCGGCCGGGACCAGCGAAACCAGGAGACCGCCAAACACAGTCAATGCTGTCGCTAAAAACAATGCCTGTGAATAGCCTCATGTAACAAGGCCATGCTGCGTATCTTACAGCATTTTATCTATATGTCCACTATTGGCGCCTTCAATTGAGAGACTTGTCTTGCACCGTGTAAGCTGGGCTGCCGAAACTTACTCCCAGCATTAAGGAGTTACTACGGTGAGCATACATGCTTTGTAATTATCTATACGAGGTAGAATCAATCCAAGGAGAACAAGACTTTAAAGATGATTTCAAGGTTCCAAGAAACGGTGATGTTTATTTTAAGCATGCCATCCACTTTTATCGTCGAGTTACTCAAGGGAGCCTCACTCTCCCTTCAAGGCTGAGACATTGAGGCTCTCCAAGGCAGACACCATCCCTTTAAGGGAGGATACTGAGCCAAGGGATGTCTTGGCCATGATGACAGATCGAAGATAATTCTTCAGCAACTGGCAATCTCCCCATGACTCTTCGGCCCTGTGATCATCCTGTCCTTACTCGTGCTTAACCGACATCTGCCCTCCATGTCTTTGAGCACGATATCACACACTCATTTGAACCATGGCGATACTAAATCGCTGTCGCTGTCAAGCCGACATGGCCATTCCCAAGGCCGGAGCATGGATGTTACGGCGTCGACTCTGCACAGAACCAGTCCTCTCGATCTAGATTTCGCCAAGATTCGACCGCTCATTAAATCGGGAGCGTACCTTGAACTGATCGACACAAATGTTCGCACCTCGAGCGACACTCAGGCTGTCTCTCCGACTACACCAAATGATCCCTCAACGTTGAGATTTTCGTCCAACGCTGGCATCATTGAGCACTATTCGCAGTCATGGAATACTCAACACAACCAAGACGATCGAACAGAGCACGGCTTCTCCGAGTTCGAGCAACTCATCGGCCCCACAGCCGGCCATGCTCCGCGGTGGCCATTCATCAATGATGATAGCCTAAATACACCAGTTTCTCCAGATACAGAGCCCTTATTCCTATCCTCCCGTACTCCAACGACAAGGCCAAGGCCAATATACCAGATCTACGAAGGTCTAGAAGATCTCGCCGATTTATATGTTCCGCCACTAGATTCAGTACCTGAAACTGGGGAGGGAGAAACACAGCCTCCGCGACCTCCTCCTACATCCCGAATCGGCCATGGCAGGGTCATGACAGCGGCCGAGTTTGAGGCTCTCCAAAAGCGCAAGGCCCGAGAAGAAGCTGAAAGGCGCTTCTACGGCGGCGAAGAAGAGGACGACGATAAAGTAGACTACGAGTGTATTGACGATACCGAGGCTGTGAACAGACAGAAAGCGCAGCGCAAGAAGCAGCAGGCGTATCTCGATGGCGGCTATCGACAACAGATGATGAAGAGCACAAATGGGCCTGACCTCCCACCATTGCGCGGTCACTCGCGCGTCTCTTCGTCGTGGTCCATGAAGTCGTTCAAGACGTTTCGAGGTTTGCGAGAAGACAACACCCCAAGGCATGACAACGAAGATGAGGATGAGGATGTGCCTTTAGCACTACTGCAGATCCAACGGCGATCAGGCAGTAAAGCTCCATCCATCATCACCTTCGGTCAGACGAGGGGAGAATCCATCTCGCAGCTCCTACCTCTTGACAACATGAGACAAAACTCACGAACACCAATGCCCGCATTTGCAAGAGGCCTTCCGCAAGATATATTCGCAGCGGCCCCCCAAACTGCCTGGCCCATGAACAACCAGCAACTCATCCCAGGTGGTTTGGTCGGCGTCATAGCGAGCGAAGAGCGTGCCAAGAAGGCGCGCCGTGCCCCCCCAAGTACCGGCTTCCAGCCTCTGCCTGACACCAACGAGGCTTTCAACTGGGGTCAGGCAGCGACTCAGCCAGTCGGAATAGCGCATTCTTTTGGCCTACGAGCGACACAAACACCGATGGCCTTCTCCAGGCCTCAAACTCCAGTTGCCGTCCCTCAGCGGCCCCCACTTACTTCCAACCAAGAGATGTTCAACTTCTTGCAGGCTCAGACTGAGGTTCTGAGATCCATGGCGACCATGAACCAGAGAAGCAACCAACCTTGGAATGCCTTCTCATCTCAACAGTCAGTCATGAACATGGGGCCACCCGCTGCCGGGTCGGCGTATGCCCCGTCCCTTTATGCCCCTTCGAACTATGCGAAGTCGAATTACGCAAGATCTGTTTATCAACAGCCCGGGGGATATGCAGCCTCAGTGGCACCATCAGAACGCAACACGGTTGGTCTTCCAAGCCGTTACAGGCCAGTCTCCAAAGCTGTGAATCAAACACTTTCGGTAAAAGCGAGCAAGAAGGACGACGCGATCTCTCTCAGTAACTGGAACAACAATAGATCTAATGTTCCTCGTACTAGTGTTGCCGTTGAGCAGGATAGCACCGATGATGATGACGATGACGCATTCTGGAGAGCGAAAAGGGACAAAAGAGATAGAAGAAGGGCGAGGTTCATTCAGGAGGATGATTTAGGGATAAAGCCAGAATGGATCAGCTAGAAGAAGTAAAGAATGCATACAGAAATAGATGGGCATAATATAGCATAAAGGAGAACATGGAATGGGTTGGGATATCATAATCATGGATAAAATACGGGACTATAGTAACCTGATAGAACTAATGATAATAATTCTGGCAAATGCATTGAGGCATTATACCCGTCGGAGAGAAGCAGATGAGTCAGAACCTGGGTTTCCATCTTACTAGCATTTATAAATTGCTATGCACTCTATCTTATGTAGAACTTCGTCAGCTTAATGAACGAATACTGAAACTAGACTTTGCAAGAAATGTTCGAACACTACGCTCAAGGCGCAGGTAATGATTACAATATAAAACAGTGTAAATTTATCTTGTTCCATCTGACGAAGAATCATCGTACGTCAATGAGAGCGCTCTACCGCTCTGTTGCCCTGACATCTATTTGTGAGTCTTTATGCGGGCTTCCTGAAGAAAGAGTAGATGTCGAAGTATGCTTGGTCCCGGCATTGGGAAACACAGGCGCCACAAGGTCTGACGAAGACCTCGACACAGGGCGAGAGCGACCTGTTGGGTCTCCGCGGGCTGTGGCTGCCAACGCATCGAGCTGTGTCATGGTATCGATCTGTGTTGAAGACCTAGACTTCATGAACGAAGCTCTATCATCAGCCATAAACTGGTATCGTGCGTCTGGATTCTTTCGCCAGAACACGAGGGCACTCGATATAATGATCATGAGCAGTAGGATCAGGGAGAAAGCGGCGTTGGCGACGAAGAGAACGAGGCCAGTAACAGAGGGACCCATTCGAGGCATGCCGAGAACATTGGTGAAGATGAAGAGGCATATGGCGTTGAGGAAGTTGAGAACGAAGATAGCAATGTTGAAGGAATTCGTGCTCTTGTCCATGAATGGGCGCATGACGCTGGTGGCGATTAGAGCAGCGGCTTCGATGAGAATGAGGGCGACTGCCTGGGTAACGCCGCTCTTCTGGCTCAGAGCAACAAACATGCCCTTGACAAAGATGTAAGCAAGCTGGGGTACGATAAAGTAGTAGCCGGTAGCTCGATACTGGATGTACAAAAATCCCCACTTGTTGAGAATTCGCGAGTTCGAGTATAGACTCACAACCGGGTTGTTGTGTCTCGCCAAGGTAACAATCTTCAAAGCTGCCGCGGTGAGAGTGAGCAGAACTGTGAAAAAGAAGAAGACAGCGAGGACAACGTGCGCAGCCGAGTCAACTTGCGTGAACTCCCAGAGGCAGAGGATGGTGATGGGAGGGAAGCCCATGAGGGTGAGTCTCAGAAGAATCCCCTTCAGGATGGTGCGCCATTCTGTTCGGAACTCAAGGAAGCGCTCTCGCTTGATCCAAGCCTGCTTGGCACACAGGTCAAGGATGAGCTTGAAGAGGAAGACCAGGATGCAGGCGAAGACAGTGAAGATACCGAAGAACACAGTAGCAGTTAGGAAGAGGTTTGTTGTCTCAATATGTGAGCGGAACGCCACGCGCTGGATGCCGTAGACCAAATACGAGCCGGTTTCGAGTTCAATGTTGCCTCGTTTGGAGAAGGCGAAGTCACGGCGGATCAGAGCTGCAGCACCAGGGATGCTTTCCAAAGACCGTTTCACAACTTGGACCGAAGCAGTAGCGAGGTTGTCAAAGAGGCGAGCTGGCTTACCCCCTGTAGCACGATCATACCAAGTGAAGATATCTTGCATCCAGCCCATTCGGATGATACCCATAGACCATTGGAAGTTCTGCGTCCAAGCATCCACGATCGGTGGCATGGTTACAGCGGAAAGTCCGATGATAGCCTGAGCCTGGAAGTAACCAAAGAGTGACAACGTGTTGGCGGCAAGATGAGCAGCTGCATTGCCGTAGCCGGCTAGCGAGATGAGTGCTGAAGAAACGAGACCGATTCCAATGATGATGGCAGTGACCCATTTGACTGAGAGTTGCTCAACGGTTTTACCAGTGGAGAAATCAGCCTCGACACATGCAATGCTCTCGCCCGTGGAGGTCATGTTGATATATGCGCGCACGGTGGCGTCCAGGTCAGGAATGCCATAAGCGATGCCAGGAATCGCATCCAAGGCATTGCCAATTGGGAAGTTGAACTTGATGTCGATATCACCGGGTGTCATAGGACATAGACTCGACAGGTCGAAGCTAGTTCTGCAAGGATCGACAACCTCGTGAATGAACTGATGGCCGTAGGCTTCGAGTGTAACATCAAAGTTTACATAGCCTTGAATAGATGCCAGAGCATTCACGTTGACGGTGGCCAGTGAGTTGTTTGGTGTGACGACAACGTGAAAGAGACTGGCAGTCAATAGGGAACCTTGCTGACAACTGTTGAGCGATTTCGACTCGAGAACCCTGCCGGCCATTGCGGAGGGAAATTGGGCGAGCCATGAGAATAAGATGAGAGATGCTGTGAATAGCTTCATGATTGCGGTGGGATAATGCGGTCGGCTACCGCTGAAGCTGGCCTGGTGAATAGATGCGCCTGCGTGCCTTGAGTGGGCTTAATGCTGTTGGATTATATGCGACAGTAGAATGCGACACTGTGAACCATTGTTGATGTTTCGATGATGCGCGCGCTGACAGACTTTCGGCTGACGCGGGGAAGTCCAAATGGCGTTCAGGTCCGGAAAAGATGAAGCGAGAGTGTCGGACACTGTTGAGCCAAGCTATCCCGAGACTGTCCAAGATGCTTCAGCGATGGAAGCGATCAAGTTGGCAGAACTGGTGATGGTTCAAGTTGATAATTGATGGAGAAACAAAGACGAGATGGACTTGACGGGGTTGGCATGGGAAATTAGAAATAAGCTAACGAGGGGAAACACGCCAAAAGCGGAGACTTTGCCTCGTCTGGCTCTACAATTGGTGCGTTTCTTGTTCCTCAGCATGTTAAAATTGGACGTCGATACGAGGTCTTTGCCAATCACTGACGCATGCGACATCAGATTATCCCGCATCATGGTATTTCCGACCGAATCCCCTCGTATCTGCTCGACCTTGTTGGTTGAAGATGGGTGAGTAATAATGTGAGGAATGTGTCGAATCATGGATCCTACGTAGCATGATATAGCACCGCAATAAGCATATTTTACCCGCATCTTATCCCCGATGACTCCTCCCTTGACTCTGCCAGCATACGTCATGAATGCCGCATTTGGCCAGCTCAAAAATAGTGGGTAGGTTGCCTGGGGCTCTGCATTGTTAGTGCAAAGGCCCTAAAATGTTGGTGGAAATACAGTGGAGTCATTGGTCGAGTGCCCTGAAATGGTGATTCCCGCTGGTAACCTAAGCTGCACTGTGCTGTTGTTAAAATGCGGCAGACCGGTGGCAGCTTGTCTGCATTGCACTGCACTGCACTGCACTGTAAATCCCTACCCTGCGTTGGTTCCAACAGAGCACCTATTTCTACAGACAATCACAAAAATAGTGATGTTACTTATGACTGTTACTCGGTCATCTTGCTCAATGGTACCTTATCATTCAGTAAGTGAGCATAAAGTAACTACGCTGACCTAGACGTTGTTGTGATGCGAATTGAGTTTATAACGCTGATTGGGATAATTTAGGAGCAATTATTAAAGCAACTTTTCAACTGAACCACGCTATTGGAAACACCTTATGGGCTTTGAAAGCACCATGGATCATTTCATTTTAAAAATGACAGATCTTGGAGCTTTGCCGCATGAATACGCATTCTGTTGACATAAAATCTCAAATCAGTGTCTTCCTCCTGGTTTGGTCGCGGTCTTGACAGGACACCTTTTGCCAAAATAGCCCCGGACTGCATGGAAAATAGGGCATTTATCCCAAAAGAGTTTCCTGATCTAGAACAGCATTCTATGCGAACTGCCTGATTGAGTTATCGGATGCTTTACGCGATATCCCTGGACGTTATGCCCAATCAACGACTGGTATCATCCCTCGGCGCATAAACTCAGCATCTGTACGACCAACAACCTGTAGGTAGTTATGGCGTGTCCCCTACAAAATGGTTGACCTTCTCCTCACTTCGTTTCTCCCCCATCCGACAAGTTTACTGGTTGCAGTGCTACGCCAATCATCACAGTACCATGTCCTCTCCTCCGGCTCCCGCAGCAGTCTCATCGTCTGAGCAGGCTACTCAGACATCGCTGTCAGTTGCAGATGCAAATACCCCAGAACAACCACTTCAGCCGGCTTCTCCCCACCAACCTGAACAAGAACCACTGATCGATGATGATTCTGCCTTGAGTGCTGGAGTGTATGGCCTCTTCGGGGGAATGACTTTGAACCATAGCTGACGTCAAAAGCGACTCATCGACGGCTTCTGTTGCTTCAAGTATCTTGGAATATCGAAAGTTCAAGGGAAGGTCATATCATTCTACGTACCATGACAGTAGCTATCCGATTCCCACTGACGAGCAAACTCTTGAGAACTTTGATCTGATGTGAGCGAACATTGCCTGGCACCACGTCTGGCACAGAGCGGGTACTGATTGGATCCAGGCACCACTTCTTGACGCTGCTCACTGACGATAAGCTGTATCTGGCACCTGTAAAGGACGATGTTCAGGTATGAGAGATAGCATACGACAGTGAAGCTTTACATGGCTGACTTTTCCCGCGACACAGAAAGTACTTGATGTTGGAACGGGAACAGGTAGGTTATGGCCAGCCAACACTGGAAATACAAGATGCTAATCTGCTTCTTAGGGATTTGGGCGATGTATGTACCGTTGATCTCCCATGCTATCTCTACTAACTGAACTTACCAGAGACTATGCTGATGAGCACCCAAATACCGCTGTCATCGGTACCGATTTATCCGCCGTACAGCCAGACTGGGTGCCCCCTAATCTCAAATTCGAGATCGATGACTGCACTAAGCCCTGGACTTGGGACGCAAATACCTTTGACTTTGTGCATATGCGTTACTTGTTTGGTGCTATTAGAGACTGGACCGCTCTCTTTAAAGAGGCTTACAATGCAGTCAAGCCAGGAGGTTGGGTCGAGTCCTGCGAGTCCGAGCCCATGACACATAGCGACGATGGAACCGTGACAAATGATGGATCAACCGCGCTGGGAGGAACATGGGACAAGATGTTTATTGAGGGAGGCAAAGCCACAGGATGCTCTCTGTCTGTCCTCACGGAAGATCTCCAGATGAAGGCTATGAAAGAAGCTGGCTTCGTGGATATCCAGGAGACCTTCTACAAGGCAAGTGAAGAGTCCCATAATATCCTGAGCATACTAACTGCTCTCACCTGAACAGATACCTTTCGGTTCATGGCCCAAAGACCCTAAGATGGCGGAGATCGGCCAGTACGCGAAGCTCAGTCTGGAATCTGACCTTGTTGGTAAGGCTTCGATCAGATGAAATGGAAATGACCAGCAAGAGAACTGACGTATACCTCAGGATATTCGCAAATGATTTGGCATGAAGTTCTGAAGTGGCCAGCTGACGAGTATCAGATTTTCCTGATGCAGGTACGAAATGATCTTCGGAACAAGAAACTGCACCCTTACTTCAAGGTTCGCTTTGTCTGGGGCCGGAAACCTGAGACCGAACATAAGTGAACGTCTTAGAGTCATTTGGAGTGGGTGTTGATTTTGGGGAGCAAGTGGTATTGTACGTGGTGATAAACATTAGGCTATTAGGCCAAGGAAACTTCACGTCTTCTTGCTCCCCGAGGGCTATTTAGACCAGAAAGCCGACTACAGGGCTTTACAGATTACATTCTCACATCTTCCTGACACTGAAGAGTCTTGTCATGTTAAGAGAAGAAACAATCTTTTCTGATATTATGCGCTTTCCAGTTGCTATTTTACACGCCCCAGTTTCTAACCTAGACAAGCTCCAAGGTGCCGTTGTAGTTTCTGATTCTCTCATCAAGAATGATCGAGCTAAGCACCCAGTCTCCATCCCGAGACAGCTCACCCTCAAGTCTCTGGCCTCCATCCACCAGACGAACATGTCGTGCAGAAGATCCGAAACCACCGCCACCATGGCGACCTCCACCAGGCACCTGCAGAGTCTGTCCAGGATAGATCAGATCAGGGTTGTTGATGCCGTTATGTCGAGCAATCTCCTCAAAGGAGCAGTTAAATCGAGCAGCGATGCCTCGAAGAGTGTCGCCTTGCTGGACTGTGACGGAAGAGGAGCCACCATGATGGCCACCTGCGGACCAACGGAAGCTTCCTCTGTCGTTTTCGAGGACCTTGTCGAGGGAAATGGATGTGTGTTGGTAGTCTCCGTCCTCGCGCTTACAGGAAGCGTGTAGAACGTAGTCGCCGTGAGCATCGAGTCTGATATCCCGAGATGAGGCTGTGAAGTTGCCAGCGTAGTGACCACCACGACGTCGGTTGGAGCCACGAGAAGAGCTTCGGCTTCGACTTCGGCGGCGATGGTGGTGAGACTCATAACGATCATCATCGCGCCGCTCCTTTCGTCTCCTCTCCTCCTCTTCCTCACGTCTCTTCTCCTCCTCCTTTCGGCGCTTCTCCTCTTCCTTCTTCTCGTCTCTCTCATCCTTCCAGTCTCCAGCGGCATCTTGCAGCTTGTGACCGCCGAAGGCACCAGCCAAAGCTCCGACGATGGTGCTGGTCTTGCTGTGTCCGGTGACTCCGCCCAACTTGTGACCACCGAAAGCTCCGGCTGCACCGCCTGCAAGGGCTCCCATTACGCCACGCTCACCATCGGGACCATCGCCGCCGTCAAACTGGCCTTGAGGTCCTTGGTTGTATGCAGGAGGGCCCTGCTGGTATTGTCCAGGCCCAGACTGTCCACCAGGAGGATACTGAGAGGACTGGGCGGACTCGGAGTAGTATGATTGTGAAAGACCTGGGCGGTCTTGCTGATAACCGCCTTGTTGTTGTTGACCGTACTGCTGAGGACCGCCTTGTTGATAGCCGCCTTGATCATTGCGACGTTGATCGTCACCGCCATATCCGCCCTGGCCCGGGCCATCCTGGTTATACCCAGGGTTCTGCTGCTGGAAGTTGACGTTGTGGCCGTAGTAAGTCATTTTGATTGAGGATATTTTGAATACCAAGAAATGGATTCTGCTTCATCTGTCGGGAGGCAGCTTATATATGCCAACTGCCGAGGCGGAGGCAAAGATGGTCTTCCCAGCCACAGTTGACGTCTCCATCAACCCTCCTCACCAAACCCAATCGGAGAGCCTGAGACTGGGAAATGTGGATTATCATGAGCACAGCCTCAGCAGATTGAGTGATGCCACGTATTGTCTGCGGAGGCTTGAGCGACGCTTGGCCCTCTTCTCTCTGGTCATTGCTGTCTTGGCGTTTGGACTACCGTTGACCGTTGCGAATGAAGATGCAGGGATTGGTATTTTTAGAACAGGAGCGTCGTCATGTCCAATGGAACACTATGGGGTGTTGCCACCAACTGTCAGAATCACCAAGTGAAGAACCTATTGGTTTGTAACGAGCCTCTAACTTGTGAGTTTTGGTTTCAGATGCAGATGCTGTGTATCAAGCTTGTTTGTTGTTGGTGTCTGGCGTCTTCTAACATGCGCCAAGCCCCCAAGCGGTTAAGGCGGCAAATTGCCCAGCATCGGTTCTGTCCGTGCTTCCATGGGGCATCTTGCGGTCTGGTAAGGCATTTTTCTACGAAGGACAACACTGTTACCCAAGGTGATCATGTATCTGTGTGCCAAGAGAGATGTTAACGCATACAGATAACTCACTACGTGACAAGGCCTCTCCGCCAGAAAGCTTGACTTCTAGTCCCGACTAGTTGGGCTCCGCTTTGACAACGAGAATCGGGCCCACTGGACATTCGTAAGTTTTAAGGTTTCATACGATAGGAGCGTACCAGAAAAGCGAACCGTACTCTTCATAACTGACCGGTTCGGTATGAGGGCGCCATCATACACCCGAAATGCCTTGACCTACATTTTAGCTGGATGTTGGGATATGAGGGGCACTTGGCAGAAACAATGGCTAACAAGGTAGAAGTAATGTGTAACTGAAACTGCGATAGCGAACTTGAGTTAATATGTCTTATTTTTCTCTTGACAAGGGGTATCCTGAACTAGCTAATCATTCTAAACGGTCATCATGCGAAACACCATCCTCTTTCCTAACCACATGACAGTAAATAGGAAGCTAAAGAGACAAGAGGCAATACCAAGAACCCATGCGCCTTCTATAGCATAATTGGAGTGCCATTGCTTTGTCGTTGCACTGACTATGTCATCCGCGTTGATCAAGTCAACTCCCTCGTGATTGAGTGTCCTCCAAACGTAGTTTCTTCGGGACACAGGCCAGCCTGGTAGCTCCCAGTATCTGGACTTCAGGTTCAACTTCTTTGCAAGTTGAATCTGACTTGCGATCTTCTTATGTTGTGACTTGCTGAAGTACGGGATGACAGTTCCGATAGCTCTGAAGAGAGATACAGAAGCTGTATAAAACTCATTCTCTTCCACTTCGCGACAGAGCGTATCGTTTCTCTCGCAGAATCCTGGGTGGGATAGAAGATCCAACGAGGCATCGAGAAATACGTCGTGGTATTGTCGCCACTTTTGTAGATCGGATCCGATATTCACATCCCGCCTCTTGCCAATATTGCCGGTTCCGACGACAGTCAGCGGGCCGGAATGAAATGTCTGGTCTGCCGGCGTTGATCCATTATTTTGGTGATATGAAAGATATCCCTTCTGTCTCAAAGGTTCCAGGTGCTTCAGCACTACCGGCCAGGTCTTCTCTGATTCGTTCTTGACATCGATGAATAGAATTAGTGTCTTGTTTGGATGGCTAGCAAAAACACCAGCACGGTGTCCCTGGCCCTCGAATTCACCCGGGAGTTGTCGGGAGTTAAAGGAGTCGAGGATCTCCAGCAACGGCTCAATATAGAGAGAGTTTAGGGTCCTCTCTGGTGTGAGATTCCACCAGTGATGGCCGACCAAGAGGTCTTCACCATTCTTGCTGAGCCAAACGTCGGCCTCAACACTCGCACAGCCAACAGATAAAGCAGAGAATAATGGCCGTGGCCTCAAGTAGTCGTTGTGAGAATGGACCATAACTGGAGTAACTTGAGGTGACAGGACTTCAACCCATCTCTTGGCACTCTCTGTAGTATCGCCATAATTCTCGATAGGATCGGCCAAGGCGAAGCCGGAAGTTTCAAAGGTGTGGACAGCATACCGCTCGATAACAAATGTCATCAAGAAGAACGCGACTCTGGTAAAGATGTCAGCCCATACATGTGACAGACAGTTGAGTAACTGACAGGATCAGACATGCTCCAGCAAAAGCCGCGAGAAACCGACTAAGCCATTTCCTGCGACCTCTTATACCTGGCCTTCTTCGCAAAGAACAGCATGCTGGGTAGGACTGCAGGTCATCTTCATTCGTCGGGCTGGTTGGCCGAAGAGGTCGATACTCGATATCGTCCTTGTCGGTCTGGCTACAGAAGTAGCCCGAGAGATTCATGATTCCTGCAGTTGAGGCAAAGAAACACGGACAGCACAGACGCTTGCTATGACTGCAACATTTTCGGCCAGACGAGGACGCATCTTGATGTATAAGAATTAACGAGAGCAATGCGAAAAATACCCGCAAAGTGCCGAGTTGATCATGCGGAGGCTTCTGATCTACGGCTAGTTCCCCGGTGGCCGTATTACAGCTGGTCTACATCCCACGTGGTTCCACCATGAGACTCTTCATCGACCAATCCAATTCATCAGTTCAACCACGAAGGTTTAGTTTGGACAATAACTCAAGCTTTATTCAAGGTTTTTGGCGATCGGGCTTTGGCAGATTGCTTGTCTAGACTATTGAGATTGATGCGATAAGCACACGTGTGTCGATGAAGGGACGCGATGCTTCACTCACGAGTCAAACAAGTCGAGGTTGCATCGAAGAAATCAACGCTGATAAGAGCAACAAAACGGGCTTGACTAACACGAACCTGGACTGTGAGTCTGCACTAGTCAGTCCGCTACCTCTACCATGCAGTCATTTCGGTAGTGCAAGCATGTACTGGAGATCCCTAATTTCACCACCCTTCACCAGGTACAGTTTGGTGCATTTATATACTGTAGCTACAGCTTAGACAGTCACATACGACCAAAGGTAGTGGAAAATACGGGATCCCGTCCGCTCTCCCATAGTCAAGCCACTAACCGGCGGATTAGTAGTTGGGTCGGTGACGACCAGCGAATCCCCGCTGTTGTATGTTATTTTTGTAAATCTTGCATTTTTACAGTCTTTAAAGTAAAACTCAAGTACGTCTGTGATGTATGCGTAACTGGGTTGACGGTTGATGAAAGCTCCTGTTGTTGTTTTGGCCCATGCTTCTGTAGCCAGCAAGCCTTTTTATTATATTAGACTTAATACTGTGTTATGAGCATTCTAGCTAGTATTGCTCTAGGCATATAGTTCCGCTGGAACATACCAATTCCCTTGAGTCTATGTATATAAAGAGGCAATGAGCATGGTAGGTTATAATATGTATGTCCCTGCTATGACTTTACTTTTGCCGCGTTGTTGCCTAGCTATCTGCTACCTTCAGTGTACCGATGCTAAGTCTCTCCATTTAATAGATTCTCCTCTAAAGTGTTTGTGTGTAAATAAGCTCTTCCTTGCCTCTCAGATAATAGAAACCAAGAAGAGACAATCTTACCGACTTGTTCTTAATCTTAACCTTAATAGTCTCTGGGGTTCAAGAGCATGGCCTCCAGGCTTACTCTAACATTACCAATGCGACTATATATAAACTTGGCTCCATTCGCGATCAAGTCAAACGTTATCGGTGCGCTGAGACCACCTTGCTCTCCAGTGTCCAAGGCTAGAACGCTCATCTTAGCGATGTTTCTTAGAACGTCACATGTCGGATAGCTCTGCCCTGGAATCACAATCATCATGGCTCTGCATAATAGCAATGCTATATAGAATAAATCTATCTCGATAGATTCGTGACGAGATTGATCATCGTGTGCATACGCATTGTTGAGCTGACCAGAGTCGAGATCTGGCATTAGGGGCTGATCACTAGGTTTCATGATTTTGACAATAAGGTGCCCCTGATCAATACTTGTTCGATATGGTCGAAACAATCGCTGATAGATATAGTTGTAGATGCTGATGGGAAACATTGGCTCCAGCCCTCTTCTAGGACAATCGGCAAAATGTAGATAGCGTGGCACTGTCCTATTGCGAAACTGAGCGACCTTACGACGACTGAACTTCAGGAGATCCTTCAAGAGCAAGATTTCGAGAGATACTATCTCTATATGGTGCTCATTCTCGACTAGTCCACGGATGTGGTCGAAGATCTCATGGTGCTCCAGATTGACTGTGCAGTTAACGACAGCTCCCTTGCCATGACGGGTTTCATATGGTGCGTCGCAAGGTCGCTTGAGACGAACCTGGCTAGTCTCACTACTGTGCACGTTATGTGAAGTTGGATCTCATTCATTTTGAAGTGCGACCCTAGTTGTTCCTATTACCATATCGTATATGGTGGGGAAGCAAGGTATTCATACCTTTTGACGTGATATCCCCGTTCCTTTTGCTTCGGTAAATTCTCCGCACAAGTCTATGACTAGTCCAGACAGAAAGAGCATATTCTTATAATAGGCTTCAGACAAGGTATGTGCAATTTTAGAGTACAGGGCAACAGAACAGTTAGCAAATCTATTACCTTGCCGCCGATTCAGATATGTAAGACAGGGGAATACTCCGCATCAGTCTGTCAATACAATGCCATATAGATAGACAATAAACCTTTCTACAGCCTGTCCATGACTCAATCAAGGTGTAAGGTTATATAACATAGGACATCTCAACAGGTAGTAAAGGCATATTAAGCCTACCAACGTTCATGGAGGTAATACATATATGGGAGGCAAGAAAACTTTAGAACCCTATATCGATTAATATAAAGTCTTTATGAACATGTGTAATTGTTACGGGAGTTACAGCAGCCAAATTTAGTATCTCAATCTCACGCCGGAATCTTTCTGACTCCCTCCAGTATAGCCGACATCCTCAGCATCAGTACCACCTTCTAATGGCGAGATGCCGTTTGCGTTAGCTAGTAATTAATCTTGTACTACAGTAAACCCTAAAGCATGCTATTAGGCTCTAGCAACTGTAAGACGGAATAATGTCATCCCATTGAGTCAAGCAGCTGCCTATTTCGTAACTGTTGGTCGACAACATTCTACATACACGTGACTCATAGGACGGACTCTAGGCAACAACCCCGCAAGATGTCATATCATATATATGTATATCAGCTTTGTATTTAAGACTCTCATTCTTCGATGAGTCCCATCATCAACTATCGTTCTCAATTAGCCATGCCAAGCTACTCTAGTGACCAGTTACTGAAGGACTGGCGGTATGCCATCAAGCAAGACTTCACTACATCTCAAGGGAACCCTTTCCCATATGCCGAGAACGGCAGAAAACAATGGGGTGATGAGATTAAGAAGATCAACTTCGAAAGGCAGCCTCACATTGGTTCTGTGAGCAGCAACGGAAAGTATCTTGCTCTTGGAATCGACCATGCCATCCATATCCTCGATACCCAGAGCTGGGATACTGTTGCAATTCTGAGGGGTCATTCAAACAAAATCGAGACCTTGGCATTCAGAGCCGGCCGTTCAGACGTGCTGGTCTCGAGTGAAGAGCAGGTATACGACGATTCGGGGCATACTGAACCACCTACGATCATTCTGTGGAACATTGAAGAAGAAAGGTCGGCACCGAGACTGAGCGAGGACCAGTTACGAGATGCCAGCCAGGCAGCTCTTTCAGCTGCCGCAGACAAGCTAGCGGGAGCCGGTATCAATCTAAGTAAGGACGAACTCCGCCATCTAGAGGGAACTTTCGGACCTGCTGTCAGTCGCACTGTCTCCAAGCACATCGCAGCGAGTAAGGTGACCATAGAAGGACGACTGCAATCAGCCCACGTGTCCCAAATTTTCAGCCCTTCAGGAAATTGGATGAAATATTTGCCCGGAGACTCACCTATCTCGAATGGCGACGACCCATGGAATATTAAGCTCGTTTCCTCAGACGATCTCTCCAAGGGTCTGCTACTGGAGGGACACACGGATGCAATCATGTGGACAGGATGGAGCCCTGACGAATCGGTATTTGCTTCTGTATCATGGGACGAGTCCATCCGCATTTGGGACGCTACTACGGGAGCGCAAAAGTACAAATTCAAGACCGAGGGGCAGAACTGGGCTGGTGCTTTCAGTCCTGACTCGAGCTACTTTGCAGCCACGGACGGACAAAGCAACGTATGGGTCTATTCCTTGGCTGATGGAGAGCAGCACTGGGTCTACAAGGGGCAACGTTCTGATCGCTGGAGAAGGACTCTTGCATGGCACCCAACCAACCCGTGGCTCGCTGTAGGTGGTGAGAGCAGTGGCGAGCTACTTCTCCTCGATATCAGCGAGAAGAAGTTACTACAGAAACGGCTATTCTCTACAGATGCTTGTCCAGTAGACAAGGAGTCTCGTGATATGATGCAAGGCTTTATTGGGACGTTGGAAATGAGATTCTTCGATGGTGGAAATAAGCTTGCTGTTTGGACTTTCGGTGATTGGAGTATTGAAGTGTACGACCTCAAACAGGAGGTCAAATGGCGGTTTGCAAGAGGTGGAACAGAAGATGGGTCAAACGCTGGCAAGTGGAGGAACGACCAGGGTAAGGTTACTAGTAAAGGAGGATACGAAATGTTGGCTTGGGAGGATCGCTCAAAGGGTTCCCTGTTTCTTGCTAGCATTGACTTCGATGCTGTCCGCCTTTGGGAGGTACAGCTTACAGCCTGAACCTTTTGTGTGAGTGCACATGAGCCAGCTCAACACCAGCCATGATGTAGATATCCGCTCACTTCCAGTCAGGATAGGTTGTGAGAGGTCCTGAACACGATCATGGAGTTTTGGCGCTGTTGGGCACCAAGCCGTGAATATAGTTTAGCTGCGCAGTAAAATAATGATGAGCAATACGGAATTATTCTTGTATTCGCAAAAGCTCCAACCCTGAAATAGTTGTCTGAAGCTGTCGCTGTTTACAAACTTTCGCTCTGACATCAAATCTTTTCTAGCCCGTCTTGCTTCATCTATCCCATATGGGTAGTCCAAATCCCGAGTCATTGCAACTCTGATTTCACTATGAAGGCAATTGAGCAGTTCTGACTCCCTGAGCTCATCCTGCCACCAATGTTTTGTTGCGGGAGCACGTTGCCCGTCGAGATGATCGGGATACTGGGTCAACAAGAAACACAGCGACGACCCTGCGATGCCCAGGCCAAGTCTTGTCAGCTAACTCCAAAGGCTAAACTCGATGCTGATAGATATTAGGGAAGAACAAGGCTTGACCTTCTTGCGTCATGGCGCTCCCGAGATCCTGCATCTGATCCCCTTTAGCTTCAATCGCAAAGATCGCTTCAATATCAGCGTGGTCTCCCCGAGTGTAACTGAGCCTGTCTCTAAGGCTATCTATCTACACGAGCACGGAAGGAAAGACGAGGCTCGGTAATATTATCGCTATCGTGGTAGAACAGTGCCGTGACGCAGATATGTTCGTTGAGCTGCCCTTCGAAGTGTCACGAGCCATCATCATACGTGGGTTTCTCAGGAGCCAGATGCATGTTTGCCATCTTGACAATGACTTGAATCTGTGAAGCATTATTGAAGAATTCATCAGTTCTGAAGTGGGATGCATTGAGGGGATATGATGCATTCTCTAGGGTTCTGGGCATTTAATCTTGTGAGTTTCTGACCGCCATTCCTTGTTCAAGCGCTCATTCTCTTCAAATACAGGGCTATTTTCCAAGCCTGTCGTAGTCCTCGCCTTGTGCGAACGGCCTACTACTCTGATGGTAGCACTACATCTTCACACAGATCTCGGGCACGTCCAATTGACTTCGTGAACGGTTGCGAATCTCTTGAACCTGAACTCCTTGCTAGCCAAGCGGCAGACATTTTCCCAAGCCTGCATGTTCAAGAAATGGATTGTGGAGCCAGCCATGAGGGACTTCATCGTGAGATGCGAGTGCTCTGTGGCTATGGTAAGGCACAGCACAGGGTGGCATCAATTTGGGGTGTCAAAATAAACAGGTCGAAGAGCTCGTTAGAGAATACTAAGCTTGCCTAAAGATTTTAGCGGCATCAGGAAGTGGCTTAAGCGGGATAACATTTGCTCCGCTCCGTCGGATAATTCACTGCTAGCTGTGCCAGATCGTCCAGCAAATTTCCGTATTTTGGTAGAGCTTCGAAGCAACTTGTCCACTCGTTTTGGACGCATTTGTGGAGACTTTTACAGTCTCGCGACAGAACCAGCGAAACGCGAGGTCATTAAACGGACGGTGCTGATTGGCCATAGTGCCCCGAGAATCGAGCGAGATGATCTTCAAGGCTGAAGTTGATGATGAGGATAGCAAATACAGCCAAGGCGATGCTCAAGGCTTCACTTGAAGATCAAGTCAATATATATAAACGATGGACAAACCTTCAACCTATTTCTCAAACATCATCACTCAATCAATACAGAGCTTTCACTCTACACATCACTAACTTGACACCACCCTCTAACATTCATCACCAACACAATGGCCACTCATACCATCCGCAAAGTCGTCTACTCTGCCTATGGCGGTCCCTCCAACGTGAGCGTCGTCACAGCCCAAATCCCCCCTCCAGCAAAGAACGAAGTCCAAGTCGATGTCATCTACTCAGGCTTCTCTGGCGCCGACATCCAGATGCGACTTGGCACATACCCCATGCAAAAAGCGGCACCTTTGACACCCGGCTACTGCTTCGTTGGTCGCGTCAGTACTAATGGGGACAAGTCCTCTAAATTCGGCCCTGGTCAGCTCGTTGGCGCTCTTAGCGTGTACGACGCTGAGGCTCAGAAGATCAATATCCTCGAAAAGTATTTGATCGCTATTCCCGAGCGAGTTGATCTGCAACAGGCGGTTGCTGCTTTTCTTGACTGGAACACTGCTTACGGTCTTGTTCATCACGCGACAAATTTGGTTGGCAAAGGCCAGCGCGTCTTCATCCATTCCATCAGTGGAGCTGTAGGCTATGCCATTATGACCTTGTGCCTGCTGGAGGGCGCTGAGGTCTACGGCACCGCTTCAGAGCGCAACCATGAATCTCTTCGCCAGCTCGGAGTGACACCTTTTACCTACGCCAACAAGAACTGGGTCAGCGAAATGAAGCAGCGCTGTGGTGCCCACGTAGTCTATGACCCAATTGGCTTCGAGCACTACAATGATTCATGGGACATTCTCATCACCGACGAGCCCTCGCGTCTTGTCGGTTTCGGTGGTAACATGAACATCCTCCAGGGCGACGACGCCAAACCGCGATCGCAGTATGTCGGAATGGCCAAGCTACTGGCCAAGAATGGTTGCTTGTTTACCAAAAGAAGCACTTCCTTCTACTACATTGACCGCGATCGTGCGACATTTATGGAAGATCTTCAAGCTGTTATGAACCTTCTCATTGATGGAAAGGTTGAGGTACCGATCAAGAAGGTCTGGGATTTGGAGAACGTGCGGGAGGCCCATGAGACTTGGGGTAAGGTCCCTGGAATGGGTTCATGCTTGATCCGTGTTGACCCCAATGCTCCTTGAGCAGGGAATAACTGGTGGAATTGTGGGCGACTGTTCTTATTTGGTTCATAGCATTTTCTTGGTAGACTCCCTGTATACGAACTTCTCTTTTTCTTTCACCCAGCAAACCGTCATTTGTGCACTGTGATTATAATCTTGAAGCGTTCTTCAGGTAAAAGCAATCTGTACGTCAATAGCGCTCAAATAGTGATGGGTCCTGGGCCACTGTTACGAGCGTCTTAGCGCTACAGTGCCTCGCATGGATTGCCATTTACGGGATTGGGGGCTTCAAGCTTCACTTAGTAGCTACTCCCCATGACAAAAGCTGAGCTGAACAAGAGTAATTCATCACAAAGTTTGACTTGCAAGTATGACAAGACTAAGACAGATTTACTTACTGGCTATTAGAATTACCACCGCCAAAAACTTGTAGCGCCTCGAATGGGCTTCCATTTTTGGCCTTCTCACCGAGCATGCAAAGCTGTATATAAATCCCCTTCTTTCAACCAGAAGCTCAACATGAATGCAAAGCATTATATTCTGCTCGCAGAGCTAGGGAGTCAACTATCTTGTTAATGGCAGGCCTCAACGCAGTGCTCTTGATCACAGGGGCCTGGCATGTCCCTGATCACTACTACGAACTCATTCATGAGCTGGAAAGCCATGGTATAAGAATCATCTGCGAGCGCTTTCCAAACAAACAACAATGTTGTTCCACCCAACAAAACAATCCAAGATGATATCGACTTCATCAAGGACCTCATCTCTAAAGAGGTTGCTGCAGGCACGCATCTCACTGTCATTGCTCATTCATGGGGAGGCATGCTTGCTTCTGCAGCTTTGGCGGATTTTGTTGTCTCCCCCGAGTTAAAAGAAGGCGGTGTCACTGACATTATCTTCATTGCCGCCTTCCTTCCTTCGGAAAATGATTCATTGGCCGGTCTCTTTGGTGGAAAGCTGCCTCCAGGATCGAGGATTGCTCAGCTTTTTACAGGAGGGTATGATTGAGAAGGTTGAAGAACAGGGGTCATTGTTCAGAAGTACCGGTTGCCTTCTTCTCATAGCCCTTTCCTGAGCATGCCCAAGAAGCTTACCGACATCGTGTTAGAGGTCATGAACTTACGATAAATGTCAAGATTTGTTCTTGACTACCATGCTCGGTTTATCTCAATCTTGTTATTTAAATCATATTTCAATAAATTTAGTATGCCGTCAATTACTATTCTTTCTAGAATCCTTGGTCTCAGGTCACTGGCTTCACGACCTAGTCTGATTTCTCAAAGTACGAGTGATAACATGGTCGCGTCCTGACCTTTGAGCTAGTAACACATGAACACACAATTAGCATTAATATACTAGAGAGAAGCATCTGCGTTTAGGAGTATTATCTGGATTACAGGTATTGCTTTATTAGCTATTATTCTACCTTGCCCTTAGGGAGTAAGAAAATATTAAACCTTAATATAAGGTATTAAAATAAATTTAATATAGAGAAACCTAAACTTAGGCTAAGTTAACTTAAGTATTTTTATTACTTAGGCTTAAGGTCCTAAGTTTTCTTTCCTCCCCTAGCCTGAAAGAGCTAAATAAGGATAGGGGCTAAGGTAAACCGGGCCACAAGTTCGTAAAGTCATCTCACAACTAGCAATGACTTCCAAAGAGTTACAGCACACATCCCCTCATGGTAAGGGACACAGATACACGGAAAGGTGCCATGGGGAACAAGATCAATTCCTTAAAGCCATTAGATGTCAACTATCGCTCGCTGCCGTTGCCGCGGCCGTTCTGTAATCTGGAGGCAGAGCTCCGCCTTGCTGAGTATGCGGTTGCAATGGAGTCCGGAGCGCCGTGCGATATGTCGGAACTTTGCTAAGTTCAGCAAATTCTTCTGGGTCTGTAGACACCGTTTCGGATGAGCTGCGCGACGGGTCTTGATTCTGGCTTGACTGTGAGGATTCTAATGTGTTGGATCTCTCGTATATCTGACTTTCATTCGAGTCTGTGTGGTGAGGAGTGCTGGTACCAGACCCTTCTCCCTCCCCCTGGTGAGTACCTTGACCAGGGATCTGCCAGTCCTCTAGACTGTCATATAGCTGATCTAAAATATGCTCGCCATACACCGGTGGGCCTATTAACTCGCTTGGTGGTCCTTGTGTACTAGGGGCTTGGTCTATCAAGTTGCCTTGGTCGTCAAGAGTGATGGACGGTGAAATGAAGATGTTGACTGGAATGCCCAAGTCAAGCTGAGAAGTTAGCATTTGCGCTGCGTGTCGTGAAAAGGGCTGACTTACATGCGAGACATGACCGTCCTGGTTCCGAATGGGTATGTGTATCTTGAGTTTGTGGTAGACCCTGATGCCTTGTGCGTCTATGTCTTGGATGCATTCGCTCAGCTTCTTCGGTAACTGCAGTGTCTTCTTCATGACCCATCCCTCTTGACTAGTTTCCTCTATAGTGTCCTGCCAGTTTTGCTCTCTTGACATCTCAAAGTCCCATTGAGAAATCTCGCGTTTGCTTTTGTGTTCTCTTGTGTAAATATAGTGTCTGCTGTGCATGCTGAACTCTTGAAACTCCACCAAAGTTGCGACGATCCTTTCAATCTCGAGTCCTTTGACCAGTGGTGTGAATCGCGTTTCGAGAACAATAGACCCTCCGAAAACAGCAGCTTTTGTCGGTATAGAAACAGAGTAGTCGACTTTATTGATCCATGTCTGCTCAACACTCATATTATGCATGAACTCCAAGGCAGTCGGCGCAAATGTGCGGATGATTCGAAGCTTCTTGGTACAGCTGATATGTCGAGCCAGCTTGCCTCTGCTGATCGTCGCTCTCAAGCCATATGTGATGGAAGCATCCCGAATACCCTCGAGGCTCTCAGAAGTATCTCCCGCCATCATGAGTTCGAAGGGCCACTCGTAGTTGCCAGCTGGTAGAGTGACGCTCTTGCCACCAGTTTCCAGCAACGAGGGCCATTTGTGCTTCATGACGCTGGTGTTGTGGGCCACGCCAGGGTCGTTCAGCCATGCATGGCGTACAGTACCATCTAGGCGAAGTCTGACTTCATCAAGCTTGAGCGGTGACTGTAGACACAGGACTACGACGCCCTTGAGTAGTTGATCTGTTGATTCATATCGGCTGCCCCAGAATACGACAAATTCGCGTTCGAGTCTTGTAGCCAGGTCAGTGAATGCTCAATTATTAAATATTGTGTTCTCTGGATACGCACCTGATCTCGAAGAGGGAATATGGTGTTGATGCTACGCCGCTGAAAGCAGCAGCGAGAGGCTGGTTATTGTGTTGGTTCGTCGACGAGGCTTGCATGATGCTGACAGAGGCCTATGCAAGGTTTGGAAGAGTTAGTCTAGTGCATTTCTCCAAAAATGAGGCTGAAGTGTTTTCGTAATAAAAAGAACATTTCGTTGTAATTTCGTTGGGGCAATTAGCAGGTATATCTCTGAACCTCGGCATCCGCGTGGGCCGATACGGACTAGACAGACGTTAAGAGTCTAGTTTGGCTGGCCATGAGCTGATCTGACGATGCAATCTAAGTCCGGCACGGAACGATCGGCGACTGAATCAGCCCGATGCATCAACATTCCATTCACCCCGTGACACGGCACTTCGGTTTCTTGTCTTTACCCGCTGGGGTTTAGGCTGCGATGCCCCAACAGCAACAGCAACAGCGCCTGGTTTTGCATGTGAAGGGATCCGCACTTACACCGCGTGTCCTGTTGTGATTCCAGAACATTTATGCATGAGAACCTTGTTTTTAATTGCATATGAAGACTCCACATTATTTCCGTAATCTAGAAAACCATGTGAAGAGTATTTATGGACTGAAAACTCTCTGCATGTGCCTTCGAGCTCTGCTTCAGCTTTCATATGAAGAGCTTGACACGTCACTCACTACCGCATAAGCTTACTGTGTTGCACTTTGTTTTATCATGTATAACGTCATCCGCAAGAGAGATTAATATAGCTGATAGGCTGATTTCAGTATGGTACGTTTTCGTGCAGGAGTCTCATAAATTGCTGGTTACTGTGAAACCAATCGCCAATCTGGAATGACGCATCGTATTCGGTCCCGATTGCAGCCCCAGTCGCGCCTATGTCGTCCACAGCATTTATTCCCTCGGTGTCAATCATCGTGAAGTCGCTTGAGCTCGAAAGAGATCCGCTCGCGTGTGAAAGCTCAGGGGATGCTTTGGCACTCAGTCGGGCGGCTTTGCTGAGAAGTTCATAAAGTCGATGCGGATGCATCGCTGGGTCTGAATGGCTAGACTCCGACTTGAAGGATGATGCGAATCGGTCTAGGCGCTCAAAGTCCTCCGTAATCGAGTATCGCACTGCATGAGTGAAGACGATGCTGAATGGAAAGAAGGGTGTATGTAAGATAGCCCTGTCAACAAGTCAGCTGACGGTCAGAAATGCGGCTGAAGAATAGTCTTATTACCAGTTTATATATCTTCGAATCAACAGAGGATCCTTGCATCCGTTGACTAGTTTCATGCACTGGTCATGCAAGTCTAAAGTGTTGCGAGCAACAGTCAGACAGCTTTCATGGACCTCCATACCTTGGGAGCCAGGCAGCACCCTTAGGACCATGGCCGTCAAAGCCGATTGGCAAACGAGGTCACAATGGAGGTATATGACTTTCATAGGGTCATTGTTCATATCTGCTTTCTCCGCCAAAGCTTGCTACATACCATGTCAGTCACAATCGCAAAGCGGAAGGGGGTAACACGTACTGCGATCTCGTGATGAGTCTCATCTATAATCGACTGAAGCTCCTGTGCAAGACCATTAGCTACCTCGCAACGCGTAGCGCTTGATGTTTTCAAGCCCTCAGGGCTATATAGCTGGTCATATGCCTTTCCCTGTATCCGACCGAGACGAATGGATCGATGCTGATCAGCATGACGTGGCGACGATACTTCAGAGTCGTGAACAGCAGAGCATCTTCCCAGCCGCAATGAAAGGCCTTTTTCATACGCGTAAACGACCCAGAACAAGTCGGACTGCATATGTTGATTGGCATCTTTGGGCGAGTCAAGGCGATGATAGCCCAATGTCTGGCATAGTGTCATTGCAGTCGAGATCAATGTCCACGACTGTGATGCTCGGCTTTCCTCGACCAAGCAAATTGCCTTACGAACATTAGCTCTTGACTTGGAACCACGCATGAGGTGACCATACTCCGAGAGCAAGTGCGGCGATCATCTCTATGCATGGCGTCGCCAACAGAGTCAGTTTTGTAAGACCGTCGCCAACTTTGGATCGATAAAAGCGACAGTATTCTTGTGACTCCGCATCCCCGTGAATGACAGCGTATTCAGCAAACACGTATGATAAGAAACTATTTGCGATGATAAATTCAGCCTCAGTATGGTCCTCGACGCGGAAGTAGACCTTGTTGCATATGTCTAGAAAGGCATCGAGCGGAAGGAAGCGGCATATCCAGACCACTCTATAATCTTGTGAGTGATCTAGCATTGTCAGTATTGGTAGAGACAAGCATTCGCTGATTTACCTTTGACCCATCGCAGAATTTTCACGATGGCTTCCAATGGGGGCGTCGGAATACTTTCAGGGGACTCAGGATGTTTTGCCTGCTGGCTTCGTGTCATATGAGGGTTCTCCAAAGTATTGGCAAGACTCTTCAACGAAGAGATGGTGCTGCTCCACTCAGTATCCGCTTGAACTGAACCATGGCCCCGAATAATGGATTGAACAAAGTCTATAATATGGGCGGAGTAATCCCAGCGAGGAGGCGGAGCAGCTCTATCAGGGGATCGGGACTTCCCGGAATTGTCTGCTTCAGCTGGACTGGATGATAGAGAAGCGGAAGGACGTTGCTCCTGTGATGTTTGAATTGGTGTAGCTCTATTCAGATTGAGCCCTGCTAACAGAGTCTTAATGCTGCTGACATCGCGGGAGATGTCGTCAATCTTTCGCTCGCTGTTTCAAGACAATTAAGCACAGAACACTACAACCAATGGGACTTACATACTATTATTCGGAGACCAAGACTCTTTGCCTGGCAGTGCTTTGCTTGGGCGCGATTCGGCTATGAGTGCAGTCGACGCGTGCCGATACGCAGTTGAAACAAGGTGTTCCCCTGTCGCATCCGATCTACGACATCTTAGAAGACTTCAGATACATGAAAGATTGGTGTACCTTTCTCGCTCGACATTGATCACACTAACAAGCGAGTCAGTCATTCAACAGTGCTGCTAGAGAATGGTGGATGGTGATCGTACCGAGCGTCGACTGATCGCAGGGCGATTGGAGCCTCCCTTCTCGGTCGGAGATGCGCGGGATTCCATACCGATTAGTTGATCGGTAGAGGTTTGTCATTGATAGGGACTCAGACATAGCATCAAGAGAGAGGGGACTGTCCTGGCGATGACAAACCTCACGGAAACGCGCGGATTTCCAGGTATTGGTCAGTTGTGGAGTCAGCCAAGCCAATCAGAATAGCCAAATCCACCTCTTGCTTTGAGAGGGATGGCCTTTGGCATAGAGAAGGGTTTCTAATGATCGAGAGACGATCACTATAAATGACTGTTATCTGCCCAAGAGGAAGTACTCAGAACTCAAGAGACTCATAACTAAACAAGAGTCTGCAATTTATTACATTACGTTTCTTCTCATCATCATGCCTCACAACGTCCTTGTTACTGGAGCCGCTGGCTACATGTAAGTGAAGTATTTCGCTTGATCTCCTCCTTACTAAATATCAACAGCGGTGGTTCTATCATCGCCGATATCCTTTCCCGTACCGATGAAACGCTGAAGGCCATCAACATTTTTGCGGCCGCTCGAACCCAAGATCAGGTCGATAAGATATCAAAACTCGACAGAGTCCACGCCTCCTTAGTCGACCTCCAAGATAAGCCTGCCGTGGAATATGCGATTGCGAAATATGAGAGTGAGCTTTTTGTTTGTGTCTGAGTTCATAGTGTCTGACAATCTCCTCAGTCGACATCGTCATCCATGCAGCTGGAGCCATTTTCCCAGACATGTTGTCAAACCTGCTCAGTGGTCTTGGAGACCGCCGCCGAGCTACCGGCAACAAAACATACCTGATTCATGCAAGTTCCTCCTACATATATCTGAAGTCTTCCTAATACTTCAAAAGTCTTCAGTCGCGTCCATGTTCACCGAGGAAGGTGGATGGCCTTTCGGCAAGGTCAAAGACTCTGATCCCCTTATCGATAGGCAGAGGGAGCTTGGCCTTGACAACCCTGTTCGAAAGGTAGGCCTGGAGCTCAATATGAGAGGCGGCTGTTCTTGCTGACAGAACTCAGACAAACATTGTTCTTGCAGATGAAGGAAAGGCCCAGGGCGTTGAGACTTTCAACATTCCCATCCAGCTCACTTGTAGATACTCCATAATGTCCAATCTGATACAGAATACTAATGTTATCATAGATGGACGTGGAACTGGCGAGTGCAGAAAGCTCTCTGTCAATATTCCTGCTTTGATTCGGACAAGCATCAAATTGAGGACGGCCCATAAGTTCGATGTGGACTCGGTAAGAACCTTGCACCATTTACCTACCAAGAGGTTCCATTCTAACAGATTCCAAGACTCCTGGGAATGTGCATATCTCCGATCTTACGGATCTGTATATTCTTATCCTCAACAAGATCCTGAAAGAGGAGCCTATCGCTGTTGGAACTGAAAGATACTTCTTCTCGGTTGCTCATCGCGTCAGCTGGTGGAAGATCATGGATAAGATTGCCGAGGGTCTCTATGCCCGTGGTCTGGTCGACGAGCCAACACCAAAGATTTGGCCCAATTACGATGTGGCAGCTGATGCCCTAGGATTTCCACGAAGGTTCATTCGTCCCATGTGCATGCCCAAGTAGGTTTCCCGTTGCCTCAAAATGATACAAATATTGACCAGTCTCAGTGGTGATCTCGAACCGGCGAATGGGATCGCTCTGGGTTGGAGGCCCAAGCAGGACAGCGAGCAGAAGTGTCTGGACCAGATCGAACAAGAGATCAGAGATGTTGAGGAGCTGGATACTGTCAGAATGGGACTTTTTGATACTCTTATCGCCGAACAGAAACAGTAGTTTTCATTCGCCATTCGTAGAGGTCTGTCTCTAAGGAACATGACGTCGTTTTTGGTATATAGAGGCTAGGGAGGAAATAAAGCTCGGGGCCTTGATTCTAAACGATGCAAAGATTTAGGTCACTTCTTATAAGTTTAGGATACCTTTTTCTAAGTTTATTTTGACACTTTGCTTCAATTTCTAATGTTTTCTTCCTACCTAAGGACATTCTTATTCTTTAAACAGTGCTTAGGCCAAGGTAACGTTCATGATGCCACTCTACCGATGAGATCACAACATCCTGAAGCTATCAACTGGCTATGTCATTGTGGCCAACGATTGGCAACGGCTTCAGTGCCACCACATACCTTTCTAACGTCGATTGACGTCGATTCTACATTCTCTTGAGCTCCGTGATTCTGGATTAGTTAAAGTGGTGAGAAGATCAGTGCCGATCCGACTCGGGATGCGGTATGTGAAGAAATACGTCACTACTGCCCGTCAATCGTCAATGACAAGACGTCACGTTGTTTAGAGGCAGAGACGGCTCCGAGTGGCTTTGCGTGACCAATAGCCACGCCGGCGCCCTGGAATACTCTTACACGAATCACGCGAAAGGTCTGCGACTCAAGTACTGAAGACTCAAATCAATAAAGCCCCTTAGTCAAACCAAACAGCTTAGCTATCAGTCTGTGTTCCGCTTACGTGTTGACCACTTCTCTTCCGTCCAACAAGCTCAGTATCGAGCCTTGGCCAGTGTTCTCGCCCTTGCATCGGGTTCCTGCATCATGCAGCTGATGCAACTAGACCACCACGGACCTCTCCACAAAGTTCAAGACGCCTATAACAACGACGTAAATGGCCCAGATCATAGGTGGAACCATGCCAAAGACGATCGAGGACCCTTTGCTGTCAAACCTTATCTACCCATCCGATCTATGAGACCCCCCGGACAAGGAATGCACATGTCGTCTAGCAAAACCTACCCCAAGCCTCCACGGGTTCCGCGCCCTGGCTAGTAATTGTCAAATCACTTACGATTTGCATTTCATGACGCTAGGCAAGGCTAGAGTCAGGGCGAATCGCCACGAAAAGCGCCGCCGCATTCCAGGGCCCCGTCCGCATCCAACTTAGTGCCATGGTCTTGCGGAACAATAAGACAAGGACGCATCCGTTGCGTGCCTTTGTTTTCAATCTCATTACCTACAATTCTGTCTCACCTTGTCTCTCATTCTCGGTGCAGTTGATACGCTCCTTATACAAAATGACTCTGACAAAGGCTTTTCCTCCGCCTACGGGTGCAGCCGTGATCGTACGTTACATGTCTCACTTACATCGCTTGCGTCAGTGTAAGTGAAGTTCGGTTACTGACGTCTTGCAGGGCACGACCTTCAGCCTTATCGCTTTCGCGGCTGTTATTATTGCTACTAGGTTGTTTTACCGACTGAGGATCCAGAGGGAGAAGTTGGTTACGAGTGACTGGTTTATGATCCTGGCATTATGTGCCGCCATATCGTGCGCGGTATTCGACGTTGTGTTTTACAACCTCGACGTTCTCAGGCCTCGAATCAGTGTTGGCTTTGAGAACTACAACCCGGGTGAAGAGAAGGTTGAGTACATCTACAAGGTAAGATTTGTGCAAACATGCGGACTGCGATGGGCACTAACATGCGTCAAGATGTCCTGGGCCAGCGAAATCCCCTTCTACGCGACAACATATCTATGCAAAGCAATCCTTTTATCTATGTACTTCCAGATCTTCCCGGCATTCATGGGAAGGCGTCGTAAGACACTCTGGATCACGGTCTTTTACTGTGGTTTGGCATATGTCGCGACTATATGCATGCAGCTCTTTTCTTGTATGCCTCTTGAGAGGCACTGGTATGTCTTACAGAGATGTCTCACTTGTGGATCATTTACTGATTTCTGGTAGGGTCATCACTCGGCCTTTGACCGCCTGCGACTGGCGATGGCAGGGTATTGTCTTTCAGGTCTCTTGGGCGTTGTCTTTCTTGGGCAGTCTTCTCAGTACGCTAGCAATCTTGCGCCTCTCTTAGACAACCCTTTTGCTAACATAGTGTAGTCTTGATACTCCCATTTACTGTCGTTCATGATCTCGATTTAACCAAACGAGCCAAGCTTGGTCTGTACTTTGTGTCACTGGTCGGTCTTCTAGACATCGCCATCTCTCTAGTTCGATTCTTGAACGTGGAGCTTGGAGATAACGGGTCGTTCCGCTCCTTTAGCACGATCGGTAAGTTCTATCCCCGATGCACATTCCCATTATCGAGCTAACCCATTTGCAGAGCTATGGAGCTCCCTTGACGTCAACATCGGCCTCATCACTGCCTGCCTCCCCGCCCTTCGAATGCTGCTTGGACGTACCAGAAGGATTGACGACTACACGTTTGATGAAGCCAAGACCGCAAGGTCGTCTCGTGCGATGGAACATCGCGAGCTGGAAGAGATCGAGGAGTCAACCTACCTTGGAGTCAACAGCGTTGGGCCCTCGAACCGATCTGCCAGAGTCTCCCAGAATGGTGACAAGACACCTGACCGAAGGCCCGAGCCTAGGCCCGAGCCTAGGCCCGAGCCTGAGCGATCCTGGAAGGATCATGATGATGGCGATGATACCGACTTCGAGCTTGACAACATCAATGTTGAAGCTCTTACCAAGGACCAGGCGCAATCGTACTGGTCCACTCCTTAGTTTCCTTTGTCACAAATCTGTACTATACTGTCCCGGCCATCAGAAGCGTCGCTTGTTCATAAAACCAGATAGTCTGTAAAATATTATCAGTGTCAATATACTCAACAATTTGTCATCATAGAAGTATTTTGGACCATCATCGCGTGAAGGTACCATCTGCGCTATGTGAAGAGAACGCCGCATGCCGCAGTAAACACGGGATCTATGTGTATCGTGATTGCTGCACTGTTATCCAGGTTTGGCATGAAGACAATCATGAAGGGGTATTTCATTTAGAAGTCGATTGTATTAATTAATCTCCCTTGATTGCGAGCATTTCGCATGGCGCAGTAGATGATGCCCTTTCATGGAACACGCCAAACCAACGTGTCGCGTCGCGTGATTCAAACTCGATCTCAGGCGGAACAAAGAGCGTAGAATTCCAAACTACTCTCGATCTTAGTTCTATTACATCAAGATGGCTTCTTCCTGGATTCACCAGGACTTGGGAAAAGTCTCTCCATTCGTGGCTTTGTCGACTGTCGCGTGCGACGCGTCTCGCTGAATGACCGAGCACCAACCTTGGGACCTTTTCACAGTCTCTTCGTCACTATCTCCCTGACCTTGTTGAGATCCAATGCCTCGACAGTGCGTCCTTTGTATCCAATCATAGTTTTCGCCATACATAGAGCATTGCAAATGGCTTCCTCGGTCGCGTCAGCAACAGCCTCAAACGCGCCATTGATCGTCTCATTGTGCACTGTCCCAACCTCAAATGACGTAGGTTTGAAAGGGTCCGAATCTCCACCTTCAAGACGCTGCATTGTGATCTTGGCAGCTGTAGAGAAGGCCAGGAAGATGTCGCCCGAACCATTGCTCCCATAGCCGCCAACGCGTGAAAGTCCTACAGTCGCGCGTTTGGCAAGTCGTTGAAGTTGTACTGGGAGCAGAGGAATGTCTGTGGCAATGATGATAATGATGCTACCGTCGACGTGAGGGCCGTGAATCGCGGGCGCCTCCGACGACGACGAAGGCGATTGAGCTTCTGATATCAGAATTTTTCCGACTGGAACACCGCCAATGTGAAGGTCTTCCTTGAGCCCATAATTGGCTTGAACGAGTACACCAACGGTGTAGTCCTTCGCGTTTCCTTTGCTGTCTATTCCGGGTACAATACGGCTGCTGGAGCCTGTACCTCCCTTGAACCGATGGCATATCATTCCCGTGCCGCCTCCAGTGCAGCCTTCTGGCACCGCATCAGCAGACGCATTGCGAATGCCCCGGACAACATGATCTGGGGTCAATGCAAAGCGGCTTTGCTTGTTGAGGTATCCATCGTATGTCTCAGTCACGACAGGGAACGCAAATAGGTTCACATCTCCCTCCTTAGTTGCATGATACTTGGCCGCATAATCGTACACGCCTCGAAAGGCATCTCCAATTGATGAGTTTGTGGTCAGAATAATTGGTGATGTCAATGTGCCTGACTCCTCAATCCAGTGAGAGCCTGTCATCTCCCCAGAGCCATTGAACTTGAAGATGGCAGCGTGACATGAGTAGTCGAACCAGTCTGCTCGAGGAAGAATAGTGGTGACTCCAGTGTTGACATCCTGGTCAGGCTGGATTGACTCGGTGTGAACGAGGACACCTGGGACATCGGTGATGGAGTTTAGATGACCTGGCTGCCATCTGCCCAGGTACAGCTCAGGCAGGAGTTCGCGGAGACGAACTCGCTTGGAGAGATCCAGACCGCCACCCATGATGATATTGTGACAGCGAGTACCTTGGAGGCTTGAAGTAGAGGAATCAAACTAACAGGATTAACAAGAACACAGACAGTACTTCATAATCCTTTATAAATAAGCTCATCTACTTCGGTTTTCGCATTTCAACAAAAGTTCCCGCATTTCGGGATCCTTTTTTCGGCTTTGAATGCCCTTCCAAGGCGTAAGCTGATCCTTTGATGATGAATGTCTTACGCGCCTTCCTTCTATGGAGACTTGGTGCGATGGAAGAGGTGAAGCACTGCGTTGCTTACCCTAGATAAGAAGGAGATTCAGGCGAAAGTCCTGTAGTAAAGGAGCAAACAAGTGTGATTGCGTCTATACAGATTACCGATTGCTTAATAATCTATCTGCAGTTGATCGTGTATAAGAATCCAAGTAAATGTTGGAGCTACGAAGCTTTGTGTACTCTTGATGAGCCTCTAAATGGACTTGAGATCTTCAAGCCGCAGTGGTGCTCAGGGGAGCTGATTTGGCGGATTGGAGATTACCTGATCCGGACTAGTGGACTCCGCTATCTGTTAAGAGGTACTTCCAGCCATTGATTGTTATCGCGCTGATACAAGTACATCTTATTGCAACCTCGCTTATCGCTTGCTCCACCGAAGTCCACTGAAGCATGCCCAAAAGCCTCCAGGCGTCCACTCCAGACAGCAATCAAGTGTGCTCTCATCTCGGGATCACGGTGTCGCGGGATACTGCGGCGCCCCCGACCGAAAAGGCCCGCGCAATCTCTTCTGACAAACTGAGTAAATGTTAGTCATCCCAAGCCGGACAATCCGCATGGCTTTGCCTGGTTGGTGACATGTCGTGGCAAGCCCCGGAACAGACGGAACTTCGGGGCCAAACGTTGGTCAACGGGGCGGGATGACGTCTGCTGGGCTACGCGTTTAAATAACAGCTAGTATTGGACTCAGCTGAAACTCCATGTAATCCCGTGCGTGATATTGCGATTCCCTTGTTTCTACACCTTGAATACCCGTAGATTCTCGTCGAGATGCAGAAAGTCAAGGCCAGACTGCCGTCATGGGACACTACAAAGACCACAAGCAAGAAGGGCTTTGACAAAGTGTGGGGTTGGGCTGACAAGCTGGGTGCACCAATTAATCGGCTCTCGAATCGTATCGGCAGTGAGGCATTCTGGCCCACGACTCTGGACAAAGAGAGTGACAAAGCCGCCAGAATCTTGAGGTCCTTTTGCAGTAAGTAATCCCTTCAGATATAGCTGAAATTGAGGACAGGAAGGCTGACGAGGTCACAGAGGATGGCTTCTATACCGAGGAGGAAAAGCCGGCTGATGGCGAACCGGCTGGGCCCAAGCAGAAGCAGCGTGTCTTGAAGAAAATCCCACAAAAAGTGATACAGAATGCTGTTGGTCTCGCCATCTTTACCACCATGCGAACCGGTCTCTGGGTATCTGGAGCCGGCGGATCCGGAGTTCTCGTAGCCCGAAATGAGGAGGACGGCTCGTGGTCTCCTCCATCTGGAATCCTGCTGCACACAGCAGGTCTTGGCTTCCTAGTCGGAGTCGATATCTACGATTGTGTTGTTGTCATCAACAATCGAAAAGCCCTCGATGCATTTACCAAGATTAGAGCGACTCTCGGAGGCGAGATCAGTGCTGTTGCCGGACCCGTCGGAGCAGGCGGAGTGCTTGAGAACGATGGCAAATGGAAACAAGCCAACAGACCTGTCTTCACTTACTTGAAGTCAAGAGGTTTCTACGCAGGAGTTCAAGTTGACGGTACAGTCATCATTGAGAGAACAGACGAAAACGCTCGCTTCTACGGGCAGGAGGGCGTCAAAGTGGCAGACATCCTAGCTGGCAAAACAAGCCGACCTCCAGAAATCAAGATGCTCATGGAGACACTAAAGGCAGCCGAGGGTCGAGAAGACGTCGATCAGCAATTGATGGAAGAGTTGGAAGGACAACCCGCTCCAGGAGACGTCGATGTCGAGGCTCCTGGCGAGGGAACAGTCTTCGGCATTCCAGACCCAGAAGATCCCGATCCTTATGGTGTCCTAGCACTCGAGAAAGAAGGCCTCGAGATCCGCGATGCCGCAACTCACTCAAGACCATCAAGTCAAGCCTTCGAGTACAACCCCAGCCCAAACAGTCCGACGTACAAAAAGTTCTACAGAAGGAGTCTGGAAACAGGAACGAGGAGCAATCGAGACAGCTATGCCTCAACGCCGAGCAGGACATATACGACATCTGAGGCCAGTACACAGACTGAACCTGTCCTGATAACGCCCATCACAAGAACGACCCCAGAGAATAAGAGTTTGAGTCATCCGGAGAAGCTCGATGACGACAAGTCAAGCATCTATGAGGATGTTCGGCTGGAGGATGACTTTCGGTCGCCGTATGACGGATCATCCCAGTCGCCTTATACTACGGTCGATAGCTTCATCACACCACCTCCTGGGCCACCACCGCCGCTGCCTGCTAGAAGTCCTGTTGCGTAGTGAAAGATAAAGAGTTGGATAGAGAGTGTTTTCAGCCAGGCGTAGGGATAATGGAGAAAGTATGGAGATAGACATGCAACGTTTGTGAATTTAAGGACTACATCTCCTACCCTTCGATGCCAGCTACCCCCGTGAATCTTCATCTCTATAACCTAGAGTCTAGCGTAGTCTATCATAGTCTAATCTTCATAAGAATAGTGAGGCTCTCCTGGCTTATTGCGCTCTTCACCCTCCTCCTCATCCGAGTAGATCAGTGGAGGCGGGGACTCGGTACCACCAGACCTCAAGGGCTTCCGTCTATCGCGCCACAATAGCACCTGGATAAAAGCAGTCTCCAAAACTGAACAAGCAAATTAGTCTTCGAGAAGGTGTGTAGGGGAAGAGGCACGAACTCAGGAGTACTTGCAAAATGGTTGAGTACGTGTATCCCTTCCTCGCAGCTGGAAAGTCTGTCGTTTTCCACATGAACATGGGCACCTGTAAAGTCAGTATCAGCAACAAGGTGCTAAATGGCTAACTTACAACAGCCTGTACGACATACGCCAAGTCGTTGGCTACGGCCACGATCAGGGCTCGCTTTTCCGTATCTGCAGAACATATCTCATTGATCCAACTGAGGATCAGAGGACCGGCACCGTGCTGAGTTTGCGTTAGGTGAAGTATTAGCAATGTAGATGAAACGTACGCCAATATTGCTGAGCCAGTAGACAATCTTCCTTCCATCCACATTGGAGTAGAGTGGTATGTTTAGAAGGAGGATGTTGAAGATGATCTGTTGAGGGGTGGACGTTAGAATATCTACCAAGCTTGTTACTCTGTATTACCGCTTACGATAAGTATGGCTCCAGCATAAATGAATGGCCAACGAGCTCCTTGTAGTGGTCCGTCTGACAACCAGCCCCATGCCAGTGCCATTACAAGGAAGATCGCTGTGTTGGGGATAGGTACTGACGACGAAGAATGAGTTAGAAACCACGAAGAAAAACGATAGTGGCATATCTGGGAGGATGACTTACAATTGTTGATCTCAGGAACAGTGAACGAGGTCCCAGGGACCGGAGGAGGCTGATCATTGAAGCTCTTCAGCCAGTAACCCATAGCAAATTGTGGATTTCCATTATTCCAAAGAATGTACAGCAACGCTGTCGGTCAGTCTAAAGATCTTTACGGGGTTTCGAGGAGCGACATACGAAGATGGTAAGTATGCCAGCTGGACAAGACTTTCTTAACTCTGTCCTTGGTCCAAGGCTGCTTGCCTGCGCGCCCAATGGCCTGCATTCTTTTGACCGATAAAACATGTTCTTCTTCAGTTGTCCACCAAGTTCGCCTCCCATCTTGCGGCAGATTCGGAAAGAAGAAATACCCAGCTATTGCCAGTGGGATGGTGATGAGACCGTCGAGGATGAACAGCCAACGCCCTAGAGGAAGAATTAGCATCGGATCTGCTTAGATCACAGTGTCAAGCTATTCGCATAGCGAGTGGATGAGACTTTTAAGCCACCGTACTTACAACCTGCACGTCCGTGAACGCCATTAAGATTTGTATACGCAGCTCCTTGTAGAAAGCCACTGAACATGGATCCAACTGAACCAGCCAGCCAGAACAGCATGGCTCGCTTGCCGATCTCCCTAGGCGTATACCAGGAGCCGAGCATATAATGAATACCGGGATAGAAGCCTGATCTGATACTGAGGTTAGCCGAGTGATATCCGACAGCAAGGTACCGTGAGGGGCTTGAGTGAGGACGTTACATACTCGAAGAAGCCCACGAAGAATCGTAACACATAAAGACTCCTGTATGATTGAACCGATGAGGTACATATAGTTGCTATACCCCACCCCACTTCAAGAGATGGAATAACCCATCGTGGAGAGACTCGTGTCAATAGTAGATTTGACGGTATCTGTCCGATGACATAGCCAAATGTCCATATCGAAGTGCCTTGGGTTTGATGTGAGAAGTAAAATCAAGAAGAAGTGCCACGTGTACACTTACTAGTCACAAGCTGATTACCAAACATCTCAAGATCCTCCTGCATGCCGCTTAGAAACGCGTTATTGATGTTGGTCTGGTCGATGTTCTTGAGGAAATATCCTATAGATGCAAAGGTCAAGATGAAGGCATCAACCTTGAATAGTAAACGCCTCTGATCCTGCGGTAGTTCCCAGGTATCCCATATGTATCCTTTCCATGTTCTGACTGGCTCAAAAACTACATGATTCTCGGTACTCTCTGGTGAAGCGTCGGCCAGGGGCACGTAGCCTTGCGATCCTGGATTTCTCAGTGTCGCCATGACGTGATACAAAATAACAAAAATGCAAAGCAATTACAAGATATGTTCGAATCTCATTCGAATAGTTTTTAGGATGGAAGATATACCATTATTCCCATGATTCGGGGTATGCGGATCCATGTGACCAAATATATGTGCTAATCGTTCCCCTCGATCGCGTCAGTCAACCTACGCACCACGTAATTGGCCCTTTTCATATCCCCGCGCTAGAGTGTCGCAGTTGCTGATGAAGCAATAAAGCACATAATATTTTGTAGGTATTGCTTGCTGGGAGCTGCATGTATATGTGGCGGCCATTGGTTCGTTGTCCGGAAAGATAGTCGTCCAGCGGAGCCAAGGGTAATCAAATGTCGCAGATAGTCCAGAGATTTATTGTTGGAAGAAGCGGCATTATCACGTAGAATGCTTTTTGGGGATATATTTTAACGTATGAAAGCTTCAACGGCGTGTCTACTACCTCTTCTTGACTTGTCGATGTTAATATATCATTCCTCTTGGCCCAGATTTAGCATAATTACTGAGGTTTACATCGACATGTGCTATTAGTATATCCTACATACACCTGCCGCATAACAATAGTAGAATGTGATTTCTCAATGCTTAAGGCGTGTGACTAGCTCCTGACGTGATAAGAAGTCGTAAAGCTTGCAGCTACATCCGTCTTGAAATATTCATATGCCGATACCCGGTTCCCATCCTACTGCTCCATTAGTATTTGAAGCGAGGCTGATCGGTGCCAGCAGCCCGTCTATTTCTCCAGACATAGTACCCATGCATAGCGACACAGCCGACGCTCACAAACAAGAGTAGACCAGCATTTACCCAGTGTCCTGTTGGATAGCCCTTCTTGGCTTCGTTTGCCTTATAGATCCAGACACCAACGATTTGACCAGGCGCTCCCATGGAAATATTGAGCGCAATGGCCAAGCCGATGGCCGCCGTGGAATGAAGGTTGGACGAAAGCCAACCTAGAAGAGGGGGGATACAGGCAAATGATCCGCACGCCGCCACGATCAGACAACCATAACGAGGCTATAACTAAAGTTAGAGAATTTCATAGGGCCAGAATCTCGGACAAACTTACACTGTAAGAATCGGCGGGAAGAGTTGCAGAGGCGATGAAGCCGACGGCACCTATCAAGGAGAATACAGCAGAGTGAAGAGCACGTCTAATGTCAAGTTAGAGAATGTTGACTTTAGTGGGATCGAATCATTACTAACGCATTGTGTCGGTCTGCTGACCACGAAACAAGCAGAGTAACGACGTAGGCAGCTGCATAAGGAGGCACTGTCATCAACTGGGCTCTGAGATCCGCAAACTATATGCCGTTAGCTGATGTAGACATCGTATAACACTGTTACATACCCCGAGACCGGCTGTGATGGAAGGCGTGAAGAGCGACAGACTGGAGAATGGGGCTGAAATTCCAAAGTAAATCTTGACGCGGTTAGTTAAGGGTCCTACTGCCAGAGAAGAACAATACGTACCAGGTAATGGCACCAGAGCCGCCATTCTAACAGTGTTGACTTGGCATCCTCCCAAGTCATGGACTTGCTGTCGCCATGTGATCCCTGCTCAGAAAGTCTATATGCTGCAATGTCTTTTTCTTCCGCAGAGAGCCAGCTGGCTGACTCGGGGAAGTCTGGGAGTCCGAACCAGACGAAGGCTGAAGAGATCACGGAAGGGATACCCTCGAGGATGAAGAGCCATCGCCAACCAGAAAGACCATGTACCTGGTTCATATGGCCAACTCCATAAGCTATTGCGCCGCCAAAAGCTCCGGCAAGAGTAGCAGATGCCAGGATAGTCGCGACTCGAACTGAGCGCTCTTCAGGCTTGTACCAGAAAGTCAGGTAGTATACTAGACCGGGGAACAAGCCGGCCTCAAAGACGCCAAGAAGAAATCGCAGAACCGTGACAACAGCATAACTGTGAGCTGCACCGAGACAGATCGTGATAGTGCCCCATGCAAACATGAGGAACGCAATCCATCTGCTCGGCTTCATCTTCTTGAGGAAGTAGTTGGACGGGACTTCGAAGAGAGCATACGCAATGAGGAAGACCATAAGGGCAATGGTAAACTCATAGCTGGTCATGTTGGTTTCCGTGAGAAGATCATGACCGGTCGTATGGTTGAGAACCTTGGCGTTGCCAATGTTGGAACGATCTAGATAGCAGAGCAAGTAGATTCCCGCAGCCAAGGGAATGATGCGAACATCTTGCTTGCGCACCAGCTTCTTCTCAAGAGCTGGATCAATTGCCGTGGTGCTCTCCAGCCGAGAATCGGAGTTCTGCTTAGGGCGTCAGTTTGGGGGACCTTGTTGGAGAAGGCGGGAGACGTACCTTTTCATCACCAGCCATCTCGGGATTACTATCAAAGTCGTTTCGCGCCGCCATCTTGACTCAAAGCCTAGGGTTATCTCTTGGCAGAAGTCAGCGAGAACTGAAAACTCTGGCAAAGGAGGAGAAGGGCCAAGAAATAGAAAAATTAAGCGAGGCGAAAGGACCGTTGCATCTCATCTCGCGGTGACCAGCCGGAGGTAAATATCCCCGCATAAACCAAGCCCACTTGGTTCCAATTACATACAAGATCTGCATCGTATTCGCGGGGTTGAGCATCTCGGTTTCGGTGGCCGACACCGAACCCCATGTTTTACGGCGCCGAAAGGTCTGAGCTCTGTACGGATAAACGGCAAAGAATAGATCATTTAACTCGAGAATATCATCTGGGGAGAAGGTTAGATCGTGAATTGTTAAAGGCTAAATATTTGGTTGTCCAATCGGTGCGGAGTAGGTTCACTCCTCCCCAATGCCAAGAGTGACTACTGATATTCCCGTTGATTACCACCATTGCCAAGCCTCGGCGAATTCAATCTCAAGAAAGGCTTAGATTAATCTATTACATGACCCTGTCTTTGTTCGTCCATGTTTGGGATCGGTCCGTCTGACGCGTGTAGGCACCCCGGGGAGTAAGAAAGCTTAGTACCTAAAGTTATCCTAAGTTTATTAGGATATACTCGGCACGCTTCTCATAAACTTGGTAGGTCTTTAGACCGATTTTTCTTAATGCCTTAATAAAATGTCATAAGTTTACTTACTCCATGAAAAGGCAGCAAGGCTGGTCTATCATACTAGGTGCCGTCGGTGGGTACACCGAAGGTTATACCCGAAAGCTACCTTTGGTCTGCTATTGTCTCTTAAAGGCGGCTCCTTAGTTCTAGCCGTCTGCTATTTTGCCAGGAAGAAGCTTGTTGCGCTTGAGTACCGAGGGAAAGCTCTCAGATGCAGCGTCGTCAATAGCGTGCGAAATTGGCAAAGTTTCTGGCTTCATTCTATGACTGATAGAATAAGTTAACACCAGAAGAATCGCCAGGTTCATAAGACCTGCAAACATTTCGTAAGTTCTATCCCTATCATTATTAGCATACAAGACCTTGTCAGGAGATGATGCATACTTCTGACTTAATAGCAATTGCACATTGCACAGGCTTTAGAATCCGATGTGGATTCCACTTGATAATACTATTGCTTTATAAAACTTGAAGTCAATTTATAGAGCTGAGCTCATGCTGGGACAGCTCACTGCCAAAGAAGGGAGTCGTCCTAGAAAGGAACAGCTGATCCAGCCTCTTCCAATATCTCGGCCAGCCGTAAGGAACTTTGATATATCTTCTTGCCTTCTCTTGTCTGTTCGCCTGCATGTTCTTGGTTCCAGTCCATGATGACCGAGACAACCCCCTCCAGTGTCGTGATAAGTCCTTTGTACCCTAGCCCGCCCTCTGAGATAGGCTTCTTAGCCTCAGCATCAGATGCTACCAAGTGAGTGCAGATGGTGATGAGCCCGGGCTGAACTGTTCTGAGATCGCCTTTTACCTCAGGGACCATTTCTTTGAGAAATGGGAGGAGATGAGGAAGCAAGATAAACCATTCAACGATATAGGTCATAAAAAGAATCACCAATGGCGGTACGATAACATTTCGAAAAGGGTGAACAGATAAGACTTCCACGGCGGTATAAACGTCCCCGAAAGTGATTGGCGGGCCATCGTCCGTGACCACAAACGGCTTACCAGCTTGTTGGGTGCAATTTTCTTTTGCTAGTGCAGCTTCATGATAAAGATGCGCGACGGCTACATTAGCGCCATGAACGAAGTTCTGTACGACGTGCGGGACCCAGCTGTAAGAGCATTAGAGATAGCGGTAGATTAATATAGGTGACACTTACGTTTGATTGACATCTCTAGCCAGAAGATTGCCGATGGGATTATCCGAGGGATGGCCATAGATACCGTTCCCAGGTCGAATACATCCTGTGCGAAAAGACGGTTCATTCTCAGCACAAACGAGGCGTTCGGCAATGGCCTTCGAGAAAGCGTAGTTGGCAAAGTATTCCTCATGTTGTCGTAATGGTTTATCGAAATCCTGTGTATCCATGACCTGCCAATAATGCTTCGGTTCCGCCCATGGTGCTACAAAGGCTTCGACGGGTCGGATGGATATCGAAGCTGACGATGTTGAGCTGAAAATATCGGCGCCGACTGCGCGAGAAGCAGCCAAGACATTCTTTGTTCCCTGTACATTGACGGCTTCGGTGAACTTGTAGAGATACTTGGACCTGGCTCCGGGTACGATTATAGCAGCTGTATGAAAGACGGTGAGTGGTAAAGATGCTATCTTCGGATCCCAAGGCTTAGAGAAAGCATCGCCTACAGCAGACTTGGAGGTAATGTCTGTCTGCACAAAATCTACCTGGGCAGCTAGACCTTGCCGAAGATCATCTCGCTCAGTCTCCCGGACATCGACAATTCGAATACACTTAGGCGGTGTCCCACGTGCCAATAGTTGGAGAACTATGTATCCACCGACAAGTCCTGGCACATTCGTCAGTACCAACTAATACTTGATGGACGGAGGAGACCTACCATTACCTCCCGTGACAATGTATCTTCTGTCAAGTTTGGGAGGTAATAGCCCATCAAAGTTTATTGGAGATTTTTCAAGGGCTTTGTAGGTTTGTCTCAGTAAATCTGGGGTCCAAGGCTTGCCCCTTAGTCGTCCAACCTGATGGGGCGTCTCTTTCAGCGACCGGTTGATGCGCCGAAGATAGAGGATGAGAGCCACAAAAAAGACGCCTAGCCCAAGCAACACCAAGATGAGCGTACTAGCCATACTGATGGCGTCTGGTGGTGCTAACAAGGAATGTGTCAAAGTCAAAAATTCATTACGCGTCGGAGACCCCCTTTTTGACGGGCGATCAAATGTAACAAGAGGCTTCTGCAACCTCGTAAACTGTCGATTAGTTGGTATATTCTTTTCGTGGGCTGAAACATGCCACGATAGCCCCTAATTTCTCCGATCGAGTGCTGAGTCATTAGATATCCTTGTCGACGACCGTTTGGTCTAGCCCAGTTTGTTGAATGCTACCGCATGGTGCCAAAATAACACGACAAGATCAGCGTGATTGCATGGGATTGAAATCATCTTGATCTCAGCCTTATCACTACTTATCCTGAAACTGTTACATGATACATGGCTCGTACTCTAACACCCTGCCTCATATCTTGTGACATCCTTTCTGTAACCCTGAAACAGGTTATGACCCTGTCTAGCCGGTTCATAGGCATGGCTTACCTACTGTCCTACGCATCAGAACCTGAACATGGATTGCTTGCTATACGAGGTGACACAGCTTATACGATGCAAATAGAGTTTCTAGGATATACGTTAATGCGCTTCCTGGCGGTGTGAACCACGACCTGCCAATCTTGGAGGGGTTGATGCCTGGGGTGTTGATGTCGATGACAACCAAAAGATCGATCGATCCAGCCTACCCATCCCCCACAAGACGGTTTTAGCGTAGAATAACATTAAAAGGACACGGGAATTGTGGCATTCCTTGTCCACCATACTGGGGATGCTGTTAGAATTGTTGATGATGCGCATTAATTCTTGGAGCTTTCCCAGTATTATTAGTACTAAATGCAAGGAACCGAGACGCCAAAGATCCTTTTTCTTTTCAACCACAATTCCCGCGACTTGGATCCAAAAAGTCGGCCGCCTGGACAATTCATATGGGTTCTGCTCAGGTGACTTGTAAGTTGGCAGCGGAGACGAGGAACCGACCGGTGAGGGCTGGATATAGCCTTCTCGAAGACTCGAAAAAAGTTCACATGCGCTCCCCCCGAGTGACGCCATCGACCTATCCACTTGTAGAATGCGCTGGATCGATTCGGCGGCTGTGCTGGCTCATTACGTGGCCTGACAACTAAGCCAGGGCGGGACGTGCTCGCGTGATGAACATCATAAAAGAACAAGGTCATCTGGAGGGTCATTCCATCGCATCATGACATTGGTTCCGTGTTAGGTCTGAAAATCAGAGGATCCATGATGCAAAAAGGGCGGAGTGACTCTGGCTCACCGAGGAGAGTGACATTCTTAAGTGGGTTGAACAAACGAGACAAACAACACAAACACTTACTTTAGTATCAATCCTGGATAGATCAACTAGGATGAGAAATTATTGAGATATGATAATGCCGTTTTACTTTACGATTAGTGAAATTAGAAGGATATGGTGAACAAAAAACACGAGAGTTCACTTGTAGCAGGATCATACAAATAAACTGAATAGTGCATGACTCTTTTCTTCATCCTGCAGCCTGACGTCAGAATGACGTTTGATTTGCTGTCAAACTTGCTTCTAACCAATGCCGTTACCGGGATACCTCCGCTGGGCTTGATTGGCATGGTAGCGAAAACAGTCCACAGACATGACCGTTATTGACTTTAATACCAACGCAGTGGGCTCGTTGCTTCCGTTTAGCGCTCCAGGGCTGAATCCCTTTCTGCCCACCAAACTCAAAAGCTGCCTTTTGTTCTCTGTCAGAGTACGGATCACTCAATCACCCCCATGTGTCTCACTATGTCGCATCCAGATTATTCCATCGTTCGATCCAGCTGAAAGGGTCTTTGGCAATGGATCCCCAAGAGGCAAGGAGGCTGGTCCCGATCCTACCCGCTCAGCAGACCTCGGGGTACATCTATGGAGAAGACCAGTCGCCCGGACCTTCATCGCCACCGCACAGGTTACGGAAGAGAGTCTTGGTCGCCGTGGCTTGCGAGGGATGCCGACGAAAGAAAGCGAAAGTACGAGGCTTCTCTCTGGTCGAAGAGGGGTAAGCAATACTAATGAGGCCTTTCTTGTAGTGTGACGGCAGAAAGCCAACCTGCAGTCGTTGCTTCTCCAAAAGCGAGGCATGCTCGTACGAAACGCCATCAGTACCCGTCGCTGTGCAGAAAAAGTACGACCTTTTGCTAGTCGAGAATCAGCAGTATCGAGAGCTATTTGACGCCATAAATAAGAAGCCAGAGTGCGAGGCGCAGGAGATTTTCAACCGACTGAGAAGTTCGGATCAGCCCCTTGCTGTTCTTGAATCTATGAAACAAGCAGAGGCTCTTCTCCCGAAACCCTCGACGAATGCATGGGATTCCGATCCCAGACTGGCATTTTTCGATCAGAAAGCGTTCGAATCGAGTGTTATTCAAGTTCCTGCCAAGCCATGGACAACAGTTGCCGGAGATGGAATTGTCTCAGAGCTAATAACGGACTTCTTTACTTGGGATAACTCCTACATGTTCCCCGTCCTCGATAGGATCACGTTTGTGGATGAGATGAGAGCAGGAGATGATACGGAAGTGAAATGGTGCTCACCCTTGCTGGTAAACGCTATTTGCGCTAAGAGATGTGTAAGGAGCCAGCCGACTTTCCCGAACCATAACTAAGCAAGTGTAGCTGATGGTTGAACGAGGAAAACAATTCGGTGTCATGACAGGCCGAAACCTCTCCGAGTCCTTCCTTGCCGAAGCTAAGAGTCATTTTGAGGCTGAGCAAGGCCGACCATCTATACCAGCTGTCCAGGGATTACTTCTGATATACCTTACCATGGCGGCCACGGGCAAAGACAGAGCTGGTCTGATCTATCGCCTCGCAGCCTATGATATGCTCAAACAACTCCGCCTGGAGGCAAGATATAAGGCAGCAAAGAACAGCGTTCCGCCTCAGACTCACGATATGATCCTGACATCTAAGACGCTTTGGGGAATATTCCTTTTAGAGAGGTGGGAACGAGCTAATCCAATCATAAGACGTTGTATTGACTGTGAGCGTTTAGCCGGATAGCTTATTTCTACAACAGGCCCTCTACTATCCCCCCACCTCAAGTACCTAAGCCCTTCCTCTCCATCCTAACATTCACGCACAAGGGAAATCTGGATGTTCTTGACAGGCCTTGGAAAGATTCCTCTGATCTTGTTCCTCGGCCACCTGGAGTGTTGGCAGCTGCATGCTCCTTTTCCGAACTTCTCTATGAGATCATGCAGTATCTCACAACCTCTAGATTCAGACGCGGAAGTGAAGAGGATATTCATGCTAGACGGCTGTTCTTTTCTCGCCTCATACAACTGAAACATGACATACCTCGGCAGTTGGTCGTGGAGCAGAACCTTACACCAGTGACGTGTTTCTTAAGGTAAAGACATAGTTAGTTGAATTATCATTCACTGACAAGACTACAGAATAGACGAGAATCTAATACTATACACACTGCTTCAGGACATGCCTACCGACATACCATTTGGCGTTCCGTACAGCTCGACAGTCAAGGACCTATGTATTCAACACTGTCGCCACGACACCGAGATCATTGGGTCATTTATCAAGAAGTGGCCTACGAACCTAATGATAGCACATCAGTTGTACATATCGATGCAAACACTGGTCCCTATGCTTGATGACATCGTGGCACAAGATCTATTTAGAAAAAGTTGTCGGATGGCGCAGTTATCATCTGGCAGCGTTAAACTCAGTGGAGTTCTCCTGCAAGCGACTCAAGCATTCGTCTGGGCAATGGACAAGTCGATCCCGGAACCTGCACGGCAACATCTTGAAGGATGGACTCAAGAAACAGTTGAGAGGGACCTGCCAATGAGCTTTGCCTTGCCTCCCCGAGGAGAGGTCAAGGAAGTCCTCACTTCTGATGAAATCGACCAGGAATGCTCGATATGGAACTTGGGCACCTTGATCGAGAAGTGGGCGATGCTGTCGATGGATGAAAGCAGACCATCGTCGTGACCATAACGAAAGAGAAATTCCCGCCCAACAGATGAGAAACGATCTCTGGCTGCGTCATTGCTTGTTCATCAAACTAGCATTACCTTTCCATTATCTTCACTTTGGAGCCATACTGTTCCACGGAGTTCAGGAAGAACAAATCATGCATGATTATTTATGACTCCTCGTATTTGATGGCGACATGATATGGTGGGGTCACGGGGTATGGAGGTTTCGTGATTGCTTCACTTGGAGGCTCAGTCGCAGCACGTGAACACCATATCAGATGATCTTATCAATTTGCGCGGCTATACTCCGTACTCCGTACTGAGCTGCCATCATATTATATTCGAGACACACACAATGTTATTTATAGTCTCGCCTTCTGATAATGGTAAATCTCAGCGCTGAACGCTAAGCAATGAGTGGATTTTAGAGTCTTGGCCTAGAGGGTCATCTTACGCGTCCCCAAGGTAATTCCAAGTAGATCACCAGCCACAGGGCATATGCTCGTCATGACAAACATGATTCGGCGATTCCGATGGTCAGTGGCTCCGTCCGAACGCCGAGCCACAGCATGCCGATGCATCCGGCTGCCAAGTGACCGGGAGTGCCGAGACCCGCGCCGCAAACATGTTGATTCGGGCAACTGCGCCACCTTTGCCCAGAGTGAGATCACATCAGCCAAGATCAATAAACCTTGTTAGAGCTGAATGGCTTGATGACGACAAGTGTCTACTTAAGTAGAGCTTGACCCCTCACTTGACATCACTGCTCAAAAGCTAGAATTACAGTTCAACTTCGCGAATACACACAAACAACACACAACAACATGTCAGCTCAAGATTACTACAGTGGTGGTGGAGGTGGCTACGGCCAGCAGCAGCAGCAGCAGCAAGGTGGTGGTTACGGACAACAACAAGGCTATGGCCAACAACAACAGGGTTATCCTCAGCAGGTAAGCTATCTACGGAACTCTGAGCTCCATACCCGGTCACTAACAGAGCTTCAATAGCAACAATACTCTCAAGGATCCAACTACGGCTCCAACCAGCCCAGCTACGACAACCGTGATCAATCGTACGGCCAACACCAAGGCGGACAATACGGCAGCGGACCTGGCCAATACCCCGACGGTGCAGGTGGTCCCGGCGGTCCGGGTGGCCCGGGAGGTCCGGACGGAGAGCGTGGACTGGGTGCTACACTCGCAGGAGGTGGTGCAGCCGGCTGGGCCGCTCACACAGCTGGTAGCGGCCTTCTCGGCAGTCTAGCCAGTGCCGCTGCTGGTGCCATTGGCGCAAACTTCCTAGAGCACAAGTTCAAGAAGCACAAGAAGGAGAAGAACAGGAAACATCACCGCGACGGACGCGCTCGAGCTTTCTCCGGCGACTCGACTAGCAGCAGTGACTCCGACTCTGGGGATGAGCGACGTCGACGAAAGGACGATGACTTGGCCTACGGAAAGTCTCAGTATGACAACTCCTCCCGACACGGGCATGGAGGAGGTTCTCATGGAGGTTCAAGCTCATACGGTGGAGGCGGATATGGTGGCCGAGATCAATATGGCGGTGGTCAGAGCTACGGAGGCCAGGGCGGACACGGAGGAGGTCAAGGCGGATATGGCCAGCAGGGTTACGGTGGTACCCGATACTAAGTACCTCTCTATGGCACTGAGACGGATTAAAGAACGAGACATGATCTATTGTAATTGATATGAGCCGGAAGAACATCGACGTTTAACGTTAGACACGAATACAAATACCCTGCAATACTCGTCTTTTGAACTTTTTCATGACAAACCGAGAGATTGAACAACATCTGATTAATTTTGCTCGCGCTGATGTCTAGGAGGTACAAGAACTTCCGAGAAGTGCCTCTGGCAGTTCGACTCAGCCCCGATCGTGGTGAACTTGCTCTCCCTGCATATGCAGGTCATGAACCAAACCCCGCTAAATGATGCCCTGATCTCCACGTCTGGCGCAAGAACCTGGTAACAGAAATACGCGGTTAGCATTATCCGAGATACCATGCACGAAAGACAGCTCATTACCCGTGACTTCACTGCTAGAGCGACCGTTTCATATGCGTCGTTTGCCAGACTGGATCTTCATCTTTCGTAATAACCGAGAACCCTTTTCCTTTCCAAAAGTCGATGGCATTCGGTAGGAAGGGATGCGTGTGCAGGTAAAGCTGCTTGATGCCAGATTGCCGAGCTGTCTCGACTAGCGTGTCAAAGAGCTTGGAAGCTATCCCTGCACGACGCCATTCAGGCTCGACGTATAACCTCAATACCTCGACGACATTCTCAGGTTCGAGAGTCAAATGTGAGAAGCGCCCATCATAAGCAACGTAGCCAATTGTCGCAATCAGGCGCCCATCGGAATAAGCTGTTAAAAACGTGCCTTGGGGATGGTCAAGATATCTGTCCTTGAAGATGTCGAGTTCTTTCTGGGCCATCTGATCGCTGGATGATTGGTCGAGGAACGGGAACATGTCCGCTCGGGCCTTTGTTATGAATTTCACGATGGCGGTGATCTCATCGTGTGTCGCTGGCTTGACGGTGATGTTGGGCATGTCGTGTTTTGGGTGGTAAAGTCATCGGGCGCGTCAGATACAGCCCAGAAATTGCCCCGAGTCAATAAAAATTTCACGATGAAAATATGGCGCAACGAACTCCACATCTAGGACTAATCGTGCTCGCGAAAAAGAAGCTTATTTTGATCCATCTAATCTCGCTAAATTGACATTTCTTATCAATCTATGACCCCATGTTTGACGTATGCATGCCGATGACCTCCAACTTCATCATAGCACACCTGACAAGGTTATGCCTATGCTAATATTTTACTATGCGGCCACCATCTCATTATCTCCTTCGTAAGCTAGCATGCCACGCGTCACGTTATCACAACAGCCAGAGAAGATTCGGCCTTGGTTACTCCGAAGGTCGAACAAGTCGAAGCACATTATTCGTGGGTATTGATTCACACATCACGCTCGACACCTTCACCAATAATGACATTGGGGGGATAAGCAGTCCGTCAGCAACAGGGCAGATAGCCTGCAAGGGTAGCCACTGACAACACTCTATTATCAGAGCCTGCTTTTCAGCCGCTGCAAGCATCTTCATATTGGGCAATTCTCAGTCGCCAATTGCATAACAGGACAGGCATGGGTAGTGGTGCAATGCGGCTCAATGATCATTCAGAACAAGGCAATCTTAATTACCAATTCCTATTCCCCCGTTCCTTAGCGTCTCTCGTTTTTCGTGTCACTTTCGCGACTGAACCATTGTTGTAACAAGCCACGATGCACACTATAAGCTCCCTCCGTCTTTCTGTTTCTCTGCTGCTCCTATTAGTCGTAGAGACACTTGCCGATGACGACGATACTGATTTTCTTATGAATGTTTTCTCCGACCTTGGCCCGTAAGTCACCAAAACTGGATATTTTGCTTGCTTGTTCTTCTGGATGTTAGACGACGAGAACTCACTCTAATTAGCGTCCTCGCATTGTTCGGCGAGCAATTTACTCGCCAATTCCTAAGTGAGACCTTTACCTGGTACGATCATGTTATATTCGCGTGCGTTCCGCTGGGCATCATGACAGCAATTGCCGGTGCGATTCGGGTCCAAGGTCACAAGTTTCTCAAAGCTTTCATCGGTCGTGCTCGTGAGAACAAAGCAGCTGCAGAGATTGAATACATGTCTTCCACTTCAGCCGAAGTTGGTGAACTGTTTAATGGCAGGGGCATAGTGCGAACAATAGGACAGCCCTAGATTGCTCAGTTTATCGTATTCCCTGACGAACTCCTGAAGGAGAAGAAGGGGGCGCAGAATCAATCATACGGCATACATACCCTTAAGTCTGCATCTCAAGAAGGCATTCTATACAAGGAAGGTATGGCGTGAAATATGAGTTTCTCCCACTAAGAGTTAACATGAAAGCTAGGCTATTGCGATGAACTTGATCTAGCAGCACAAAATTGGTTGAAGTCATTCAAGCACACGGAGACTCGCAAAAAGGATGTCGAGCAAGCAGAATACGAATTTGGCCCATCCATCTCAAGAATCGAAAGAGCGACCCCATTGCAAAAGAACGATAAGTTTCCCAAGTATTGAGACTCACTAAAGTCCCCTGATCTACAGCTGAACATTGCAACAGAAAGGATATCGCCAAGAAGGAGAAGTATTGAAGTCCACTTGGCCGCCATCATTGCAGTTATCCTTCAGGCTTCCCTTCTTGCTATAGCTGCTGTCGTCCCTTACCGCGCTCCGGGCTAGGAGTCTCAACCTTGGGGGCTTCCCTGCTACATTGGCGGCTCGGTCCTTCTTTTCATTGGCATGCTTGCATGCTCTGTTGCCATTGAGCGAAGCACCAAGGAGTTCAAATGGCGGCCTAGTTCAGGCATCACTAACAAGACGCAAGATTCCTCTGAAGTCCGACCTCATTCCATGGATTTATTCTGGGTACAACGGACGCAGCGCGTCAGTGACCAGGACTTCGATTCCTATGTAATCTCTTCCCGGAACAAGCAGTTCATATCAACTTCTAGTCGGCGAGAAGATGTCCTCTCCGAAAAGAGCAACAAAGGAAACAAAGGGTGCAAGCAAAGTAAAAACGGCCGGATTGATGACATCCCATTGGAAAAGAGCCCAAAAGTGAGCAAATCAGCAGGGTCTGACGAAGATAGGAGATTAGAGTCAGACTTTCTGGCAGTAACTGCGATATTTTCTGGTGGCGCCGGTTTCCCAATTCAGTTCATTGGTCTCAGGGGACTAACATGGCCTTGCGCTGTTGCTCAGCTCGGTGCTATCATCGCCATGACTATCATCAGAGCCCTAGTTCGTCGAAGGCTCTGAGACGATCCAAACTATTGCCCTGCACCATCTCGGTATGAGCTAGACCTCCTCGCTACTCAACTCGTCGACTCCTCGAGACCACGTCCGCCTAATCAGCCACTGAAGCCCTCACAAAAAGACTGGACATGGAGAGTCGATACCGCAAAACATCGACTACAGAGCATATACTCATTCCGTATTGGAAACTGTCTAAATCCAAGTGTCTCTAGTCTGAGTAAGGAGGATACTGCATCTTCCCAGTCCGGTCAATCAGACGAGGCTCAGCGGATCATGCTTGTTCGAAAGCGACTAGGAGATCTTGTCCGATGGGAGACGAAGGCATTCAAGCCAGCTCTGGCATTAGCTCGTTGCATTGAGCGATTTCTGGACGAGTTTATGCCCGTTGCATCCAGCCAAAACCTCATAGAATGGAAAGTTCCTATGAGAGACACAGCGGACAACCGTTCTGTTGTGACACTTGCAATCACAAAGAAAGGCTCCCGTGGCTGGCAGATCAAAGTTGGCGAAGTTGAAGCCATCTTGTCACTATGGATGGCCCACCTGGACACGGCCAAAGTGGCGAAAACGAAAGACAAAGAAAAGGCTGACTGGCAAAGATCCAAAGCTGGTGTAGCCTTGGGAGTTGACTACTGCAGGATCCTCGGACCAAGTGACCAACGCGGCGTCTTGGAGCGAGACATCAAGTGGTGGGTAGGTAATCCCGCCGTGACCGAGGTCGCCATGGACAAGAGAATGGACGATGAAACAACTGGCTCCACGTATTGAACTTGTGAGGCTTCATATCATTGCAAGGATCCCGCACGCGATGATTTTAAGATGGATATTGGCTTTATGGGGCCGCTCAAGCCTGATACCAGGCACAAGTTACTGGTGCAGCACTCTACAGCTGGTTTAGCCACCATTGCTGCTCAGCACCTCTTCACTAGCTTCCTATGGACCATTGTTGATCTGGATCAGCTACCGAAAGATTTTCTCGACCAAGGCTCCATAAACATCCATGAATCCGTCAGCATCCAGCCACCTAAGCCATTAGACCTGGAATCTACCAAACTCGGTACAGGTCGGAAGCTGAGTCACACTAAACTGACCAGATTCGCGCTTCATGCTGAAAAAGAAGGTCTCAGAGTGCTGGATGACATACTTCTGTGTCTCATTCCCATCTTCAGTCTCAAAGATGTTCTGCCCAACGACGTTGTATTGAAACTTGACTTGCCTGGTTTGCGTGGGCGAAGTACATGGGTGAAAGATGCACCAGCTTACTTGGCTCTCCTCAAGTTCATGACCAAGGAATCTAAGTGCGGTTTCGACCACTACCTCTGTTTGGCTGCAGTAGTCCGCGCACTAGACTACATCTACCTTATGGCTCTCGATGATGAGAATATGGCGTATGGCAAGACTTCGAATCAAGAGCATGATAAGGTCACCAAGTCTAAGTCGAATGACAGCAGTGCGAAAACCAAGTCTCCCAGCGGACCATCCTCTGGCGACTATCAATCGCTATTGGATTACATTTCTCAACTCTATCCAGACGTGCTCAGGAGACTCCTGACGTTTTACAAACTTCAAGGACGGAAAGACTACTTTTGTGACCTTGGGAGACGCTGTGAAGAGACAGAGAGTTGGCCACCTGGCTTTGGAAACGAGAAGGAAGACTTGATGAAGCAAATCAGTTTCACGTCTCTCCATAACCATGCTTCCATTATAGCTCCTATTGATTTGCGGCTGGTTGAAGGTAATAGCTTCTGTCTCATAAGAAAACGTGTAACTTTCGTACTTACTAGAACCTAGGGAAAGATTGGAAGAAGCGAGATATATTTGGCTGGACAGCTGTACATTATGCTGCTTCTTGCACTCAATTTATCGTCGTCGGGGAGTGCCAGCATCCCATCTTGCGTAGCAATCAACTTCCTGGTTGTCTTAAAGCCCTTCTACGACAGAGCCACCCACAGACATGGTGGTTCGACAATATTGGCAGAAGCCCAATTCACGTGGCTTGCTTGACAGGAAATCACATATTCTTAGAAAGGCTCTTGCAGAACTTGTCGACAAAAGATGCGAGAGCTAGCTTGGAAGCGAAAGGTTTGGACGGAATGACTCCCGTGCACCTTGCAGTGCAGGGAGGTCACGCAAAATGCATTGCCGTCATCAAAAAGGCTTTCCGGCTACAGGAACTTGAAATGCCGGCCGACACTTGAAAACGGAGCCCAATTTATCTTGCCATATGCAAAGGCAGATACGACTGTTTTAACGAGCTTATTTGCGACGAAAAGCTCATGTTCAATCCATACACTCTTGATATCCATGGAAGATCTCTATTCTCGTATCTTGACGAAGAGAACGACGAACAAAAGTCAATTGGGAGCCTACCTCTTAAGGTTCACTCAAGACCCTTCGGGTACAAAGACAACGAAGGCCAGTTCGTGTGGCACTATGGGGTCAAGTTTGGTGATGAAGGGGTAATAGATACTTTGGAGGATCAGCATCGGTCAACCATCAACGCCAGCAATAATTGTGGCGAGACTCCTTTACATCTAGCAATCAAGCTAAAGAGAAAACAAACTTTCCATCGTTTATTGATGATTGGCGCGGACCCAGGCGTCAACAACGCTGGAGATCAGTCTCCGTTGATATTTGCTTGCTCCCGTGGCGAAGCGAATGTGGTCTGCTCCATGCTCAAAATCCAAAGGAAAGCGGCAGAAGATAAGGATAAGTACGGGAAGTCTCCATTGCACTATGCCATTGAGTGCAAAAACCACAACGACGGAGAGCGAGAAACGATCGTCAGGTGGCTTGTGTCAGCCATGAAAGAAATCGGCATCGAGGATAAACAGGGCTGTACGCCATTGCACCTTGCATGCAAAAGCTCCAAGAGCTCGATAGTGTCTATTCTCATGGAGAAGGGAGCCAATCCGGATTCGAAGGATGACCAAGGAAATAATGCCCTTTATTATTTAGTTGGGCGTTTGCCGCAACATGGTGAAGCAACATCCACCTGGAGAGAAGAAATTGCAGAGAAGCTTTTAAAGAGGTCACCTGCTTGCATAAGGAACCAAAATGAAGATGGCCATACAGCATTGTTTTTGGCGGTTATGCGAAACGAGGAAGATGCTTGTATCTTTCTAGTAGAGAATGACGCTGACCCTCAAACCATAAGTGACGAGGAGCCTTTCTCCCCATTTACGAGGGCTTGTCAGCGTGGCGGGCCAGTCAGCTTCATTTCAAAGGTGATTCTGATGGCTGAACAGGAAGATAGTAGGATTGATCTCAACCAAGCTGATGCAGCACTTGGTCAGTCACCCCTGGCATGGGCGTGCGAAGGTAACAAAACCGAGGTCGTCAAGATGTTGCTCGAGACTAGGAACTCAATCCAACTTGGAGACAAGCTCGACCTCAACAAACAAGCAACCAGATACGGAAACGCAACACCACTTCATCACACACTGCTTGAAAAGAACAACGACATTCTGGAGCTTTTGCTGGATGACCACAGGATCATGCGTGGGTTGGGTGCGACCGAGTTTCTTGGTCTCAATATTTTACAGTTCGCTTTCGAGTTGTCGGATCAGAGATGCCTCACCACGTTGTTGTTACATCATCACACGAAGTCCATAAAGTTCTTCATGGACGGCTGGGAAAGTATCATCCAGAAACACGCGAGTTTGGTCGGTAACGTCGAACTCTGGAACGAATGGGAGCGCGGTATCCTTGACCCTAAACGAAAGGTGCTGTTTCCGATTCATAAGCTGGCTGAACCTGGTCGACAGGAGATGATCAAATCACTTCTCCATAGTGGCATCAACGTTCATGAACTGGACGAAGACAACTGGACACCCGCCGATATTGCCGCCAGGTACCATCATAAGGAACTTGAAGAGCTTCTTCACAAAGACTATCCCGATAGAGATCTGACTATGCACAAGTACCATCACCCATCAACATTTATTAATGTTTATGATGGACCAAAGCTTACGGCATCACCTACAAAGGAGCCATCCCTGTCCTTCGTTTAAGGTTCGTGGTTTCTCTGCTGCACCATAATCTGTTACTGATATATATCTTGAACTAGAGGTTATTGTGCCCCCAACAGTAGAGGGTATGGGTTGTTATCTACGCACTCAAGAAGCGATTCCTCCCGACTCGAAATTCTTTTACTATGAAATAGAAGTCCTCCATATCAGCAATACGACGTAAGTAATTACCGTATATCCACTTCGTCTATTCAGATCACTTTGCTTCACATTGTGCTGATTTTTGAATCAAGACCCTGTGTCTTTGGCTTCTGTCAGGCGTCTGTTCCTCAGATATCGCTGCCTGGCTGGCATAAAGGATCTTGGGCCTACCATGGAGATAACGGAGGATTATATGTGGAGGAAGGATGGTCCACAAGCCGGGAAAGTGACCAGGCTTTCGATATAGGCGAGGTTGTAGGCTGTGGTATGAACTTGGAAACTGGTAAAGGGTATCGCACTAAGAACGAATTCCTCCTTGATTCTGGTAAGCCCGCATCATGAGAAGGGCCGGAGAAGCGATTCTGACCAAAACAAGGTAATGCGTTCGAGAACCACAGCTTTTTGAAGGGAAAGTTCTATCCGTGCATAGGATTTGGTGCGAACATGCTGGGAACTGAGATGCGAATTCGAGTAACACTACGAGCTACTAAGGAGCACCCTTTTTGTTTCAAAGGGCCATACGATGGAGTGTTCTCGGGGCAAAAACTACAGTCATCGGAGTATGTCTCTGGTGAAGTGACTTCTTGATAGGTTGTTCAGCATGGGTATAACGCGGCTACGGAATTTCTTTGGGCATTATAGGACTCATAACTATACAGATGTTGTCAGAAAGAGTTCGCTTGATGCTCTTCGTATTCTTGTAGGGTCACCATAGAAGCTCAGTGGAATATATTCTTGTAAAGTTAAAGTAAACTGCAAACAAGGTCATATCTCATACGTATCCATCGATGCTTGTCAGCCGACGAGGGCCAAAAGTTGCCTGGGAAAGACGATTTTAGCCCTGAAGGCCATCGGCTATCATCGCGTTGACAAGCTGAACATGTCGATTAGCATTTGTCTCGCTCCACTCGTTATCGTAGTTAAGGCCATAGGGCCAAATATGTCCTCCGCCACAGTTGATACGAACACCAGCACCATCCCAAGATTGAAGTAAAGGAGTCGCCGTGCGCCAGTCATTAGCAGCACACTTTCTATCAAAAGCCGCAGTCTGGCCGATGCCGAGAGTGTGAGAGATCTCATGCAAAGCGGTGCGCTCGCTCATGTAAGATCGGTTGGAGCCGAAGCGGAGACTGCCATTGAAGTTGGCATCGGCAGTTGGAACGCCGGGAACATAGGAGACGCGAATGGTCTTGGTGGCTCTACCCAAGCGGTTGTACCGCGCAGCTGCGAGACGCATGGCATTCTCAATACGGCTGTAGGCATCGGCTTGGTCGGCTGATGGGTTGGAGACCTTTTCAAGGGACCAGTTGATGGCAGCTGAAGTGGTGGAAACGCATGCCACGAGGGCAGTGAACATAGTAGAGAACCGCATGACGAATTTTCGTGAGAATGAATACCGTGATGGAGCACGCACGCCTCGTGGAATTGTCGACGCTCAAGGCTCTAAATACTTCTCACAGCTCAATCTATAGTATACCGCTACTATATCAGCTTCCATAATCTGCATTATTCCCGTCGATCAACTTGACCCTTATCATTTCAGGGTTTCATCTATCGGCTCACATAGCCACTTTTGTAAAACGATACGGAGTATCTTCATCCGATTATCCTGTTCGAAACATATCTAAAACTTACGATTGGGCAGGATGCTACTCAGACCACTTTAGCGATGAAACCCTGCGAGGCTTGCCAGGATCTTCAAGCGACCGAATCCCAACCCGGCGGAACATTTTGAGAGAAACAACTCTAATCGCAAGGCTGATGAGCTTAATAGTGATTTTTACCGATCGCTCACATTCTAAAGAAGCTTTTTTAGAGTAATTTGAACTGCAAATACTTATCTCACAGTGACAAGAGAAGAGTGTACCAATCTTAGGTTTGAGAGACAGGAAGAGTAAAGCAAGCTGATGACCCCTCACCAACAAACCGCTGGCGATCACTTCAGTAAGTGGAAGGTGTGATGGCATCGCGCCTTGGTCTCTAATGCCAAGACGATGAACGGAATACGCTGGGAAAACGGAACAATTACAAGCGAGTGGAAATTAGGTCACGAGTTAGAACTTATCCATTGGTGGAACAACAGCTTAGTGTATCATTGAAACTATCCAGCATGCCGTGTTTCACTACCTAGATCTACCTCATGGGAAAACAAAAGGGACAAATACAAGCCATAAAGACGAGATAGATGCTGTAAAACAGAAAGGCCAAACAGGATTTATCAACTAATATATCGTTTCCGTTTGGCGACCATACAGGGAAACTATACAGCAAATCCGTTCCTGGTGCATTCGTCGATCAATTTCTTGGCACCAACGATCTGCTCAACCTTGCCATTCCGTGCCCACTCGACAAGCTTCGACCTTCCCAATTGTGCCTGCGCTGCCGGCCATCCATCCTTTTCCAAGCCGTGAACAGGGTCACTAGCAAACTTGAGGTAAAGATCTTGCATTCTCTCACTGACCTTTCGCTCGAATTTGGTTGACGGGCCCTCAATGTCGTGAGTACCAAAGATAAGAGGCAATTCAGCAGTATGGTACGCGCCCAGCCAGGGCACAGGGGAGATGTTGGTGAAGTTACCCGCATAGAGATACTGGAAAGTTCTGGCACCTGCTTCGGATCTCAGACGATTCTCCTTGAGGGTAGTGCATTGCAGATTGAGACCAAACCCATTAGCAATGGGCTTGAGGTTGGCCGGTATCTCTGTTGCTGTTTCGTAGCCTGGAAAGTTGTAAGGAATGACAGCAGCACCTTCATTCGTGTTTGTTCCAATCAAGAGAGGAATGGTTGTTGAAAACTTGGATGAACCTGCAGTAATTCTTTCTGTGTAGTTGGTGAAAGCAGTGACATTGTCAGGGATGAGTGAGAAGCCGAGGCCATCATCAGCAGCACCTCCTTGGCCGAGTTCTGCTTGGAGATACTCCTTGAACCTGTCCTCTGAGACACCTCTCATACACTGGAGCTCATTTTTCGGTGACAGGTCACCGCAACCTAGATGTTTTGCGGCGATAGAAAAGGTGCTGTGATTTTTGACATCGCCTAGACTTCCCTCAATCGCAAGGGCATTTCCAGAATCGGCTATGACACCCTTGATGATCGGGTCACGAGGCCAGGCAAACAGATAGCCATCTGTAGCGTATGCGCCTGCGCTTTCACCCCAGAGCGTGATGCGGTCGGGGTCCCCGCCGAATCGAGCAATGTTATCGCGTACCCATTCGACAGCGAGACGTTGATCAAGCAGCGCCAGGTTCAGGTTCTTTCCTTCTTCTGCTAAGCCAGGAGCGTTCGGTAATCCGAAGATATTGAGTCGATACTGGATCTGTACAACGATGTGCTTCTGACTTCGCTGAACCCAGGGTTGGGCAAGCTGATATGGAACGTTGGTACCTCCAATCATATAACCACCTCCATGAACCCAGATCACGACGGGTAGCCGTTCATCTTTCGTGCCTTTGCTTTCGGCGATAGATTTCTTGGGTGCAAATAAAGAGAGTCTCAGACAATCTTCAGTGGTGTTCGCGTAGTCTCCATGCTGGAAGTTGGCAGCAGAAACGAGGCTATCAGCAACAGTGCCTCTGAGCAACAGAGGCACGTATTGAATACACCCCCGTGGAAGTTTCGTTGCTTGAATGACTTTATCTCCAGGATACTTCTTTGCAATAGGTGGCGCGAACCTGATGTCTCCGACCGGAGTCTCTGCGAATGGGATATCAAGAAATGCGGCCACATTCGGGTAAGATGGTTCAAAGAAGGGGGAAAAGATGCCAGAGCTCGTGTTAACCTTGGATGGCTTGCCTCCATATGAGCTGTTTGGCAAAGCTCTCGCCAGAACAGGCAATGCTGCAAGGATGAAAAGGTCAAGATGCATGATGGTCTTATTGCTTAGCTGTCAGCGATGTGTTGACAACGGTATAAACGATTGGCGCGATATCTTATATACACTTATCAACAGGTAAACTCCCCATACATAATCTCCCAATAGAATAAGTAACTGTTCTTAATAATCATGACTTGCACTATGAGCTCCAAGGTCTTTAACTCCGATAGAACCAAGTATCATCGGTGCTTATATCCGCTTCCTATGTTGATCAAGCACCAATTTAACAGGGAAAGATGTATCGCTTAGATTGAATCGGTTTAGATCTTTTGTTTCCATTATTAATCGCGATTTATAATGACAAATATTCTATAAGTTAAGTCCTTCTAAGTCCATTATATAAGCGTCGGACAATTTGCGTTGTCCAAAGTCCGGCTGTCAGCTTACTACTAGTCAAAGTACCAAAGGGCGATTGCGAACAGCTAAGGCGGTAGTTCTAGTAGATCCTTTTGATGGAATACGGCCCAAAGCTCTCCGAGGCATAGTAGCAGGCTGATTGTCCTCCTCAAGACTCGTTGGTTGATGATCGATAATTCCAATACGTTCGTGACAGCAAACGGAACAACAGAAACGGCGTATCTAGATATCAGAGCAGAGATTCAGCCATGCTCTCACTTTCTCTGAAGTTATTGAGTTCGCAAAAGTTTTGGCTTGTCGGGAATGCCGCGGGGGGGGGGGGGATGAAGATCAGAAGCTTGGCTCCCCGCCATGACCGAGACAGCTGAGTTGCGCTCTTCCACGACCTATGACTTTCCATCTGATTTTCATGGTCTCTCATCCATGTGATCTCGGTCACGTAGAAGTTCTCTCAAATGTTCCAAAGCCTTCGTGACCGTGGCTTTCCTGACAGCATCCCGATCCCCCGGAAAGTAAAACGGCCCAAACGCCCTGTCCTGACCAGCCCTCGAAACTCCAATAACCACTGTCCCAGGTGCTTTTCCTTCCTCGGGATCAGGTCCAGCCACGCCCGTGGTGCTGAGTCCCCACGTCGTTGGCGTATCGAGCGTCGTGATACTGCGAGCACCAGCAGCCATCTGTTCCGCGACCTCCCCATTGACAGCGCCGTGTTTCGTGATGATAGATTGACTGACTCCGAGTATGTTGACCTTTATACCAGTGCTGTAGGAAACAATGCCGCCGCGACAGACCGAACTTGCGCCCTCGACTGCTGTGAGGGCGGCCATGATACTCCCGCCTGTTAAGGACTCGGCGACGCCGACAGTTTCTTTCTCTTCCCTGAGAAGTCGTATTACATCTTTGGCAATGTCGGAGATGGTTTCTGATCTTCGCTTCACGTGTTTCAGCGTTGCCATACTGGAGCGTTGTTTGAGTTTGATCGACAAGATGGATCTGGAAAACCTTATTTGATAGCTTCGATGCGTAGATCAGAGACACCATGCGGGTAAAGTCACACATTCGAGAAGGAAATTTCACACTTCGGGGTAATATTAGAGAAGTTGGTGGGCAAATCTGAAGAAAGTCTATGATGATCTTATGACGTCCTATTGAGCAATCTTGACGACATCAATTAGATATCCAGATTGGCAATGACTCGCGTACAACTTTTGCCTCACTTCTTACGATGAACAGAATCTCAAGAAATGTATTGCATGCAGGCGGTCTCGGTGAATAGGAGATACGGGACATTCCTCGATGCCCGTGGGCCAGCCCTTGGCCGGACATCTGTGATTCAAGATCTGGACTGGAAGATGTCTTCTGATTACTAGACACAGAATCTACAAGGCCAAAAGGTGTCATATTTTGCCTGCTGTATCTCAACTAACGATAATACTTTTAATCCATCGACTTGGCATATGCAACCACCAACTCCGTTGAATGCAGCGCTTATCAACAACGCATGCCCATTCGCCTTCAAAATGCTCAAAATGCGACGTCCTTTTGCCGACATCACTATTTCTTGAACTTCTTCTGGATCTCGTCCTCAGTGAAACGACGAGTCTTCGTCTCCAACATAGCAGCACGCTCATCCAACGACATAGCGATCTGCTCACCCATAGGAACCAAGCACTTGGCCAAAGTCTTGTAATCCTTCATCATCAATCGAACGGTGACCATCATGTAGTCAATGTCGTGGAAGACAAGGGCGTGCTGTGATGCGTAGGTGTGTTTTGTCTTTTGGAAAGAAACAGGGTGCTCGCGCCAGTGACGAAGAGGGTTGAGATGATGAGAGGTGTGATAACCGTCGTTGTAGCAGAAGCGGTTGCTCTGTTCACAGTCAGCATTAGCGTTCTAGTGATTATGTGAGTTCAAACTTACAGCAACGTCGATCAGTGTAATACTGGATCGGTAATCAGAGTCGGGATCAACATCGTCAACAAAGGCATGTTGACCCCAGTTACCCGCCATCAAGCCGAGACGGAGAAGAAGCAGCGGCATGAGGAAGACACAGATGGTGGCGTTTCTGTGTAGGTTGAACATGGTGATAAGGAAAGCATAGTTGGAAAATTCCCAGAATCCAGCCTTCAGGCCAGTCATAACCTTGCCATTTCGGATGAAGTAGATGGGAAGATCAGCCCAGACGAGGAAGAAGAATCGGCCGACGTAGTGAAGGAAGTGAAGAAGGCTGTCTCGCTGGTATCGGATAGTTGATGACAGATCGTTGGGTCCATTGCCCTCAACGTGATGATGCTTGACGTGGTGATAGAAGTAAGAGTTCCAAGTATGTCCCATCAAAGGATCAAGGACATAAGGAAACAGATGGTCAAAGATGGCAAACTTCTTGTCCAAAACGCCTCTCATGTGAATATGCTGATGCATCAGCAAAGTATACGCTCCCATATAAGAGAACTGCATGATAAAGTGAAGAACGCCATGAATCCACGTGAAATTCGTGAACAAAAAGATGGCACTGGGAATCGTGGTTGAGAAGTAGAGAAGCAGATGCGTAAGCATAATGACATCAGTCTCAACCCTCACAATAGATCGCGCCAGGCGGATATAAGGTCTGAGCACGGCCTTCTCCAGGAATAGTGGTAGCTTGATTTGATCAATATCCCAATTGGTCGTAACGCTTGGTTCAAAGTGCGCATCTTTGCGATCGTTCATTGCCTGGAGATGACGAAGCAGTTCTTCATCGCGGGCTGCTGAGATGTCAATTGGCTGTGTTAGATAGGCATGCGGGTGATACGAACCGGTGGGTGTTGAGGTTGACGCCTCGGCATCGCTAGATGATGAATCCTTTATGTCTTGGCGGAGACCTTCGAGGATCAGCGCATCAGCTTTTGTCAGCTGAGGATGGAAGACGATGGTGTCCTCCATGTTGACTGTGTGGCAAATGGTCGGAATAGAGGATATCGTGGCGGGTTGCTTTGTAGCAGCAGGTTGAAAGTTAATCGCCGCGCTCAGATGGGGGACCAAAGCTTGAATCGCAAATCCAGGGTCCTCAGCTGATGGATGTTCTTGCAAGACCCTGAGTTAAAATCGCGAGAAACAGAAAAGTCACCCCTAAATCTGAAATAGAACAACCAATGGCAACATTCCAGGTGAGAAAATCAGTGGAGAAAGTATCTCGCTTCTATCCCTTTTTGGTCCACCGCTCGTTTCTGGGCAATCCCGGAAATAGCCAAGATGATCCCGTCCCTCTAGTCTAGACCGTCTGGCTTTAGCCGGGGGTAAAAGGAGGTTGTAAATTGAGATGTCGCCAATGGTTGCCACTGGCAATAGGAAGTAACTTGTGATGGAGGAGCCCACGGGCCCCAATATCGATTCGTTGTTGGGGAACTTGGGGGCGAGAGTTTGGCAGTGTTGCGTTGCAATGTCGATATTTCCGGGTGCCTGAATGGTGCCTCGGAGCCCGATGGGGTAACGCTCCCTTGTCACTGACTCAATTGAAACATCGTGCGATTTTTTGTGGTAGAAGTTTTTATGGTGAAAAAGAATGTCGCGTCCTCATTATTTGTGTCTGCAGGCTAAAGTTTAACCTTGTGGCCAGCATTCAGCCTCGTTGTACATACGGTATGTACGGTCAATTCTGCCTACGCTGAAAATAGAGCAATAGCAAAGTGAGGTAAAATACGACCCAGCTGTGTTATTTGAAGTCGAGATGTGTGAGTAAGAGCTTCTACCACCTTACAGACTTAGCAAAATACAAGCTTTGACACAAACGTTGATGGTTTGGTTCCGCCAATTGTTATGTTGAAAGGTAATGGCCCAGAAACGTTAATTGAAGTCTTTGGCCACCATCCGCCACTCTCCAAAATTGGACAATGGGTTCTTGTTTCTATAAGGCAGAGCTACAGGACACTTGCTGGAAGACTATGATAGAGCGACAAGCCGAATCATCGCAGCTCTATCAGGTGCTGTATTGTCATCGGATCAGACCTGCTTTGGAGCGCGTTGACGTCGTTCACTGGTAGATCAGCGCGTGCTGCTGGTAGGCCTCGACTCGCGTGGAGCGACACGCTGAACACGTTCCTGTCACAACGGCGGGCGGGTGGCCACAGACCAACGAGCCATTGGAAAAGTTAATCTTATTTGATATCTGAGTCTTTCCAGTTGATTAAATCTATCTAGTCGAGTTTGTGTGTCGTAACATGTCATAGGCTTCAGTGAGCCGTGGTCTAATCTCTCGCCGCCAAATGCCCGTGTCCAATTTCCATGCAAATAAAACCCCGTATCCCTAAAAGTATTATTGAGAAGTGAAATATTCATAATGGAACCAATCCAGTGCCGATCCAATGATCCGTTTAGCAGCTGTACTCGATGTACACACCATTCTTGTCGCTCTGCTCGAGAAACACCTTTGTGTTGCCGTTGGGGTTTCGCAGTGCGGCCTTGAAGTAGACGGTGCTCTTGCAGTCGATGTTACCAACAATATGGGTCTGCGCAGGCAAGTCATCCCAGTTGGTGAAATCAGCAGCGCCGACAGATTCACCAGCAGTGTCAAACTCCTTTGCGGTATTGTATGTGACGCCCTTGCTGGGGAAGCCAGAGAGCTGCTTGAACTCGGTCAAGGCATCTCCACCCTTGACGATGAAGAGACGCTCGGGCTGCTCGCCCTGCGCCCATCCAAGAGTGCACTTCTTAGCTTCGGCGGGGATGCCCGTGAAGACGAGGAGCTGTTCGATCTGGGATGCGTTGTTGTACGTCGCGACGTTGAAGCCGACGGACTTTTTCGCGACGTCGGGCGAGCCGGGGAATACGCTGTACAGGGCTGAAGGCTCCTGGCGGGTTGTTTTTTCAGTGGAGGGGCAGTTGCCACTTGCGCGGGGTAGTGCTGTAGGTACAGCGCCAGCGACAGCCAAAAGGCAAGTCAGCGCAGTGAATGTGTTGGCGAGGAAAGACATTTTGCAGGTGAATATTCGAAGTAGAGATGAGGTAGCTCTGGAATGCAAACAGACTGGAGCTCGGAACCGGTGGGAAGAATTAAGCATATTTATGAATCACAAATCCCAACCTCCGAGATGATGATCAACCGTGCATCTCAAATCCTCCAGAGCCAAGAATTGGTCCTGTTGATCAGTGCTGCTGATTCGTGGCACAAGCAGGGATCGGGTGCAACTACAGCGAATCGTAAATCAGTGGCGGAGGCTTCTGTGTTTATGCGTACGATGCAGTAACAGCGCACCAAGAGGCCCAAAAATGGGGACCTCTCTGTAATCAGGCGGTCGGGGAACGGCTGCGTCATGCATAACACGTAAAGTATTTCCAATATTGGTCGCTATTTTGGGTCTTGAGGGGCATAGCCTTGAGTAACAATAAGCAAATGGCTGAATGAATCGTGAGAGTTTACGGCAGTGAGCTGAGATGTGAGCTCACGTCAAGCTGCAGGTATCTGAAACAGCGAGAACCCCGCAGAGTTACATCAATTCGAAGGCTGGCCAACTTTGTAATCATATGGCCCGATGGAAATAATGTAGACAAAACACGGCAATCAACCATAATATTCCGTGGTCCAGAGCTCATCGGCATTTGTTGAACCTGCTGGCAACCCGGCCGCATGCCGCGTTGCTCGTTAACGTCAAGTCATGAATATTGACACAACAGGGAAGCAGGCCGTACTTGAGGCTTGGCAAACAAAACAAAGTTCATGAGAGGCGTTGACGATGTCCACAGTAACAAGACCCCTAACGCCCAGCCTTCATAAGCATAATCACGGCTACACGTGACATCGAACTCCGCTACAGTGACTGCTCACAGTCATCATCTTCCGTAGTATAGTGGTCAGTATGCAAGCTTGTCACGCTTGAGACCCGGGTTCAATTCCCGGCGGGAGAGTTCCAGCCGCCTGTGAATACAGGCATTTCTCTTTTTTTCATTCGCTCAGATCAATTGATCCCTTTTTGGTTGCATTATCGCCTGCAATGTGATGGTCGCGAGTCGGCATGAAGCTTGGTTAGATGTTTTGTGCTAACAGACAGATACTGACACGCCACTTTGGCTCTTATCTGATAAGCTTTGACCTGAAGAAATTTTTTCACCATTCGCGTGGTTACCCTGTATTTGGCAATTGTTATTCATAGACATCCAAGTTTTGTTCCTTGCAAGAATTAGATCTGTTCACTGCCTGGCTATAGAAGTCCAGCTTCTCAACTCTGGCTTTAGATTGAGGCAGAATAATTTTACAGTCTGCTTGCTATTTTGTCCTGTCATTCATTCTGTCTCTCGACTTTGGTTACGATAGCTGAGTTCAAACATTTGCTTCTTTACCAAACAACTAAAGCTTGTGGCTTGCCCTTTAATAGGAAAGGATAAGTTTCGATTATTCAACTTGCCAACAAACCCAATCGACCTCTCATCTACTCCCCTCAATATTGCGAGATTGTTCAGCATGGACAATTGACCTATGCATCGTCGGCGTGATTCCCCGCTGCGTATATAGACCCAAACTTGAGTACCCCCACCAAGACAACGTGGCCGAGTGGTTAAGGCGATGCCCTGCTATCTCTTCTGAGACATCATAGGCATTGTGTTCGCACGCGTAGGTTCGAATCCTGCCGTTGTCGATGTGTTTTTTGTCTTTTGGCCATCTTGTTGCTTTTTTTGCTCAATAGAAACAAATTGCGACAATTTTCGCGTTGTTGTGTCGTGGTGGTTGTACTGTCTCGGCGCGCGTCCGTCGCGGTCCTGACCCGCTGACAATTCAGATGCGACTTCGCCCAAAACTCGATTCAATTCTATATTCTAGAGTCTATCTTTATGCTTCTTTTGTGAATCTGTATACCTCATCTTCCCTCCACCAACCTCTATCATACAGCCACAGACTCAGTCCTTCAACAGTACCCTTACTCTCTGCGTGTCCCTCCTTCAAATAGTCCAGACACTTCTGTACCTCTTCCTTATCATCCTGCTTGTTCATGACAGTGTAGTGACCTCTCCATTTCTCTCGTCTATCTTGGTCGCTGAGAAAAGGCTCCCATTTGTCCCTTAATTCACTGCGTATGCTCAAAGCTCTTTTTTGACCAGCATAGAGCTTGATGCCAACGCCCTTTCCCATTTCGTAAACGTCCTGATTTCCGACACCAATTGAGAATTTGGCTGTTCGAGCTGCGATGTTCGCAATATCTGACTTGACCTCTGACAATTTGGAGCCAGGTAACGCGTGGAACAGAGTGATATGAGCGTCCACCTTGAGCAACTTTGGAGGAAACCACTGTCTTCGAAGCGCAGTCATTTCATCATGGTGTCGCTTGTCGGTAAGAAGCGTCAGGATATAGAGCTTTTCTTCTTCATTTGACCCCTTGGGAATATGAGCCTCGCGACGTTGGTACTGGAGATCGCTGGATTGGTGAAACTCTGCTGTGCTTGTTTGTGCGATGGGGCCGCGTCTTGCAATGGGATGCGTCGCAGGGACTGTTGTGACTGTCATTGCCGATTGGCCGAGGCTTCTCAAAGTGCAAGGATATCTAGATAACCTCATTTGTATAAAGAAGACTTGGAAAATTCTGTTTAAATATGTTTAATGCAAAAATCTAGCACGCGAAAGTTCTGGTATGAGGTGTTGACGTCAACGACCCAAACCTGGATACCTAGCGTGTTCTTTACAGCTTTCATATTTCGGGCAGATCTCTATGACGCAGGGAATTGCTATCATTCAATCATGGACAATGTTTTTGAGGCAAAACAAGTATGTATCGCGATATGATGGTCTGCACACATGACTGAACGCGCTGCTTCCTCACAGACTGATTGTGTGTTACTCAGAACATGGAGCTATCTGAAGGTTACCAATGGACTGTCTGGCTAATTTAGAGCATTCCGAATCGATCCAAAATATTGATGAATTCTTGCGATAATATGCCTTGATGCTCGTTCTTCGATAGTCTTGCTTGCAAGGTCCATCTGCAAAGCCTCAAAAGGGTGCCGTTGTGACACCAAAGGGTCGCAATCCTGACAATGTCGTCATGCAGTCCGCCAATCACAGATTGAGCTATTTTTGACTCATGCTTGTCAGATAATAGCGTTCCAGAACAGATTCGCTTTGTCCAGAATAAGCTAGCTTTGCGCTTTTCTGACATTTATCGTGACTGACCCAATGAACAAGCGATATGGGTCTTGCAGACAGACCAAGATCCCTTATGGGCTTCAGGGCTGAATGGTATCGGTGCACCTGCCCAAGTCAGGGCGAACTTTTGACTGGACAGGTTACTCGATGGCGAGCTGCCACAATACTCACTACTCTCTACTCTTCAGTATAAGTAGTATCATCTTACATTATCTGCGTGTCACCAAACTTCTTCCAAGAGCGGTCCAAGATGCCTCAATCAGTTTGGCTAGTAACAGCTACTACTTCGGGCCTCGGTGCCGCAGTGGTGCAGAACCTCACCGCGAGAGGCGACAAAGTCATTGCGACGGGACGAGGGGCAACGGAACGGCTCAAGCATCTGCAGTCTGACGATGTGTTTCTTCTCGATCTTGATGTCACTGCACCTCGAGCTGAGATTGACGAGCAAGTAAAGAAAGCATGGGATGTTTGGGGGCGTATCGATGTTCTCTTGAACAATGCTGGCATTTCAGCACCTAAGAGTATTGAGGAGGCAGAGTAGGTTCCCCAACGCGACATTGGTGAACGATACTGACCGTCTCACAGTGACGACTTTGTTCGTAACGTCTTCGATGTCAATCTCTTTGGAACGCTACATGTTACTCAAGCTATCCTGCCATACTTCAGAGCCCAACAAAGCGGCACCCTCGCCTTCATCGGAGCTGGCGTGGGCTGGGGTCCGTTGCCTTTCTTGGGCCACTATGCCGCTTCGAAAGCTGCTCTTGGCGCCCTTGTCGAATGCTTAGCCAAGGAAGTCCGACGCTTCAATATCCGCTGTATCATCTTCGAACCTGGTGGTTTCCCGTCTCAGCTCGGCCAACCTCGCGAAGGTTCAGTGGAAGGATTTGGAAAGTACAAGCCTGCTATAGATGCTTATAACCCCGGGTTCGAGGAGCTGATGGACGTGTTCATCTCAGATATTGGCCCGAATGTTCCTGGTGATATTGGCAAGCTGTCAGAACGCATCGTGGATTGCGTCAAGGTTGAGGGTGCCGGTGCTGGAAGGCCGGAGCCGGTGAGAGTCATTCTTGGAAGTGATGCATTGCGGTTGATAGAGCAGAAGTGCAAGGAGCAGCTTGAGCTTGCGAGTAGTTGGGAGGATGTCAGTCTGAGCACCGATCGAGATGGACATGATCATGTTGCAAGTAAAGGAATGCTTCGTTTCTCATCAATTCTATAGTCTATAAGCGAATAAAATGGGCTTTAGGCAGACCGTTCCCACAGAGCACCACTGAAGCATTTCATCTTAAACGGCTCCTGGGACCTATCGAGGCTCTAACATCATGCTCGCGGTAATCAGGAAATGCCCATCGAGTGCGTCGATGAAGGAGATTTGGGAGCTCTGCATCGCAGAAGGTCCTTGCATATCGGGCTGAAGGCCATCAGCAAGAATGGTCGCATGTCGAATTCCCATCTCATCTCCGATCCATCTTAGCGTTTTGGACATGTACTTTCTTGTTGACTCATCCACTATGGTACACCGAGCAAGGGCATACATGGGATGAAGAAGCAAAAGTCCTCCCACAAGCCGATCTGGGTGAACAAAGGGAGTTCCAGTATTTGCTTGCTGGATATAGGTCTCAACGTCGTGATATAGATGGAATGGAATGGACGCCTTGATCCCCGAAGCCAGCTCGTCAATTCGCTCTTTATATAGGGGAACAAGCTCGTATTGTCCAAGGGAATTGGCAACGTGTATGAGGTGGTCAAGATAGACGACATGTATTGAACGCCATGAGTTCCATGCAGTTGCGACGTATACTGTTGAGGAAATTTAGCTGGAAGTCACACATACATGATAGGAGTTTAAGCTTACTATCAAAGTACTTCTCAACTGGGCCGGCACAATAGAATGAGGATTCCCCTGATATTGCTGGATCCATCCCGACTTCCCCAACCACTTCTGGATTCCAGCTAGGGGGTCGGTCATACGCCCAGTATGTAATCTCGTCGTCAATCGCCGATAAATCTCGTTGTAGCTCTAGAAGCTCCAACACTGGAGGAGAAGGGTCCGAGAGTAGCTTCTCTGCTCGACTTGTCAGAGGTGACATCTTGATGATAATGTCATCTAGAGATCGACGATAGGTATCGTCAAGAGGAGGGCACAGAATACCAGTGCCTGTTTGATGGGTCTGAGCAGGATGTAAGCATAGGGTTGCCCTTGATAGATAATAGGATACGTACCATGATCCCTTTTGTGACGAGACGCACCCCGGGAGAATAGACGCTCACTTTCGATTCTGGTGCCGGGTATGTAATGCCCTTTGAGAGGATGGACGCGAGCCCCCGAACATGAACTAGATGCTTGGCCGGAGAGGCATTGTCACTTGCTACAAGCTAACACTAGTTAATCAACTTGTCACCGTACGACTGTTTTGAAACCAACCTCGTATAAACCCAACAGTACTGCGGTGAAGAAGTCTTCTACAGATGGACTTGCGGTTTTCTGCGACAACGCTCGGGTGTAATCAACCAAGACCTGTCCATACTGCCTCCGAACTGAACTCATCAGCGAGTCTCGCCTAAAGCGATTTGCCAGTGATGAAAGAACAACAACTTTGGCAGCTCTCATCAAAGTCGACGTCGGAGCAGAGGTAGCAAAGAGATAATGCATCCCATCGAGAAAACCACGTGAATGATTCCGATCGCGAGATTGCACCACTAAATTATCAAGAAAATTATCAAGCGCAGTAGCTTCAAGTATGAAGTCGTTGCTTGGATGCCATCGCTCTAGCGGCGGCGTTGTAGGCTGATAGTGTCGGAATAACAGTGAGGTGTCGTCTTTATAACCAGGACATCGCCTACGAGACTTTACACAGCGAAGACAGGCCTGTTAGACTCTGCGTTAGTGCTTTAGGTTTACAGGCTATGCCTGTTTGGTACTCACTGGACGAGTCTCATCGCACTATCACGAATGATTAGCAAGTTTGCCTTGACGAAGATCAGATCATGGTACCTTTTTACGCCGCTTTTTGCACGTCTCGCACGCGCGAGAGACACCATAGTTGACCATTTTGCAAGAAGTATCCAAGAAAAACTGAAGCGATTCGTGAATCTGAAGTTGTGAGTAAGGTCGGCATTACAAAGCGGTTGCTGACGAGATAGCGGATGTAAGCAGCATCTTAGAATAGCCACTGTTGCCTGAGAATCACGTGGCTCCCTCAGCAATCTCCACCTACTCATTTCGGAGTCTTATCTATTGACAATCGCTGTTGCAAGCATAAAGTGAATGTGGGATGAGGTCGCAGAGACAGACAGTGAGCTGTCTTTGGGATTTTTGATACATACAGTACGCTATCGCTGACCACCAGGACCACTGTGCCTCTGGCTGTTTGCTCGACACTAACGTTAGATCTCACAACTTCTAGCCGCAACCTCGATTAAGACATCTAGGATTGGGGCTGTCTGCATATAAGATGCCTAATACCCATCTAGCCAAGGGTAATTACTGAAGTCTCCATTATGTACAGCTGAAGGTGATCGCTGACTTGGATGCAGTCACTGTTGGCTGAGAGATTGTCAATGATCTGTCAGCGTTCCCTTGTTCAGCACCAATAGTAACAAATGCCTTATCCTTCGGGCGAATGGTTTAGTGGTATAATACTCCCTTAGCATAATTCATCCGAATAATCTGGGAGTGGTCCAGGGTTCGATTCCCTGTTCGTCCATTGCAGGCGGTTTAAATCCGCCATCATACCTTGTTTTTTTTGCACTTTTTGATCTCTCTCTCTGACGCACAGCCAAGGGAGTCCATAAATCACAGTAATGAAAAATGGATAACAGTTCTGTCTAAATAAGTTTATATATTCAAGGCATTAATTCTCTGTATCTGGTGCTGTATGAGGCCTCTTGTTTAGCACTGTGACTGGACTGATATTAAGCAAGAACTAGTAATATGATAGTGAATAATAGTATATGCTGAACAGGAGTTTAGGACTCTATGTCTCTGCAGGAACGCCAATAGGACATACTTGCCTGAAACATGTTAGAACATTACTATCATTAGCTACCTACACTATGTCACATGCCCCCTTACTTCTCCTGAACTATGGGCTGAACGCCCAGTAGCTGCGACAATGCGGTCGAATAAACTCGCTTCCTAATTCGTAGGCATAATGTAACCTCATAAGTCAGTGACAATCCCAAGGCTCATGCATGCTTATACCTTTCAGCAAGAGCAAAAAAACATACAACAGCGGGTATTCGCTGGTCATCACCGACCCAACTACTAGTCCGCCCCTCACTGGCTTGTCTATGGGAGAGCGGACGGGATCCCGAATTCTCAACAGTGGGTATGGTCGTATGTGCTGATCAGTGTCTCCGTTGAGCTTATGTTCGTTCGATGTACGTTCAGTCATGACACTGATTCATCAGGCTTGTCGAGCCAAACAAACGTTCACTCAGACACCGACGCTCTGTTTCTCAGTGGCGGCGAGAGGTTCGACCTTGGTAACCAATGAGTTGACAGAGGAGTTGTGATGGCTGACAGTGAAGACAGTGGCGGTATCATGAGCAACTTTGTTTGACAGTGTCAAGAACAGCCTCTTGTTATCCTGCTTTAAGTCGCGAACGATATCCTGCTCATCGCTTGAGATTCACACCTACAAATACAGTCTTCTGCTCACCAACTCTTGGAATTCCCATCTTTATTCCATAAAACTACACAACAATCTTTCGACATTCGACCCATTCACCAGTCACTGCATACCAGAACCTTGACTTCCTCACCAATCCTTCAGCCCCGAGATCTACACCACCAGAACAGCAACAACAGCTCATCCAAAACTTCATCATGTCTCAACCTACAGGTGGCACTGCACGTGGAAGCGCCCCATTCCTCCCCCCGGAGCTCAGCCTTCGGATCATCAAAGAGTCCGAAGAGGCTCCCGTCTGTCTTGTGAACCATCTCTCTAGAGGCAAGCTCCAGTGTGATGGCGGCTTTCAGAACCATACCACAGTCATCTATACCCGTGGTGAGAAACAGAAAGACAGGACATTGTCTCGTGGAAGACTGGAGGCTCTCCCGATGCAGCATCGCTGCGTCGCTGGAGTCATGCGAACTTCAGAAACACCCGCTCTCCCCTTTGATCGTTCAGACGACTTTTCGATTGAACTCGCAACCCACCACCTCAAAAAGCGTACGGTAGTAGCTGAGATCGGTCTCGACGAGGACATCGCTAATCCAGTTCTGAATCTGGATAAACACGCATTCCCTCCGTATTATAATCCCACCGACTTTCTCAACGTTCGTTATCTTGGATATACCTTACTCGACAAACGATTCATCGCGACAGTCCCAATTGAGATTGGTGGCGACGACAATGTTCGACATCTCGCCGGTATCACTATCAACCAAACCGCACTGACTCACCGACTACGATCGGCTGATGAAAATCTGGCCTGTGAGAAGATCAGACATTTGATGATCCGTGCAAACAAAGTTACCTACGACTTTATATTCGCAAGACTTGTTGAGATCAACAATGATCTAGCTAAAGTGCGCAGTATTTATAAATGGAGCTCGAAACTGTGCGGCTACCGAGACGAGCTTCTGTTGTCTTCACTGCGCACCAAATGGGAACTGCTGAGTAATCTCGACACTCTTTGTCTTGACATCACTGGAATAAGGGCGCTCCACGAATCACCTCTACTGGGGGTTCAGATCGACAAGATGGCGCGTTGTCTGAATTTAAAGACACTGATACTCCTGGGTGTGCCGTGTATGGCTAGATACGATTGCAATATTCCAAATGAGGAACAGGAAACAGAGCAACAGGAAACAGAGCAAGGAGAGGAGGCATGGGTTGCCTATCTCGAGGACAACTCTACTTACAAATATGAGGGCACCACTATTAGCCCGACCAACTGGCTATACGTCTTCAAGGATCTTGTGCGACCCGGTGGTCAAATCCATTTCATTGAAGATATAGCACCAGGCTCCCCGCACTGGCCCTGCCCAAGGGCCAGGGTTGAGGCTATCGAGGATGGCTTACAGTGATCAATGAGACTCCCCTCCGTTCAGTTATTTCGCGGAATGCTTTCTATTTTTGAGACTTGGTTAGGGTCAAGGTTTGGTAGCTTGGACTATCCTACTATGGACATGATACAGGAGTTATCTAGTGTATGATAGGATGGATGGGCTTACTGCGGACAGTATCTATAGAAGAAACTAGAAAAATACGAAAAAAAAAAAGGATTAGATATATAGGTGCTTTCCTTTATTGATGCTGGATTAAACAATTTCAAATGTGCGTAGTTGCTTCCCTTAAGTTTGAATTGGATAGCAGTATTCCCAATCTATACACAGACGTTAAAGTGACATACAGTCTACTGCAAGGCTTTCTTGGCCGAGTTCCTATTGCGAGATGTTTCTATGGTCCTGTCTAATGTAACAGATACTACCATATCTTCTCCTGGTCAAGACCTCGGCAAATGCCAATATTTTGATAAGAGGTATAATGGTTTTCCAGGTCCCGTCTGAGTGGATTTCAGTCATTTGTTATCATTCAATCAAGCCGAACTCGTTAATAGAAAAGGTTCATCAAGCTAGATGCATCGAGTCATCCGATACCGGAAAGTATCTCAAATCCTAAGAATCTATGAAGAGAAACGCCACGGAAGACATAGCTTGGCGTTTTCCCGAACAAGATATTACCGTGGGTCTACGAACAGGCTGCTTTCACCTTTGTGATCTGGATCTCACTGCCTTGTGAAGTGCCTGTTCAGGTGAACAGGATATAACCCTTTACGGACTGAGACCGCTAGCGTAGCATTTTTAACCTTATTCAGCCACCCGTAGAGATGCATATACGAAGGTGATGAACCTAATCGTAATTGGAAATACGGATATGAGGTTGTCTCACTACACAGCCACGTCTTGGACACCCACGTGGCCGTCAACAGGGTGTCTTGTCAAGAACTGAGCCGTGCTGACTTACCAGATCAGGTGATGACAGTGCAGCAATTCTCCGGTTAGAGTCAGAAGCGACTGACATGTTACTGTAACCGGAAACAGCCGAATCTTGGGGGGCGTAGGGCTGTAAATCCATCTGCTGATGTATCAATCTTGGCGCATTCGCTTGTACCTTATCTCGACATGCACAAAGGGACCGTCTGCCTAAAATGCTACGTAAACGGCACCAAACAATTCCCTTGTCCTTATCACCCAAAGTAAGCATGACGTGGTGAAGCAGGTGACCTCGTCCTGCAAGTTTGAGTGGTGATCGTGTTTAATAAGCTTACACTGCCAAGACGCAAACTCGTATCTCAAGGTTGATCGACCGCCCGGCCCTAGACAGAACAGAGCTTATCCGTACCCGCACTCGGCCGCAGCATAGTTAGACCGAGTCTCCGATCACTTTCGGCCAGGGATCTCGACCTTGAGGACTGTGCCTTGCAGGTGCAGATTCTCAGGAGCAAAAGCACCATGAGGGATCCGGCCGGATTTGGAATGGAACCAATGCAAGCTCTTAATCCTGGTAAAAATGTGATGGGTTCTTCAATTGGCCACCCAATTTTGTACACGTCGAAGAGGGCATTGACCTATCAGGGGACGTGAAATCAGGCTATTTGATAAGCCAGCACAAAAGACTGGCCTCGAACAACGCAGTCAATAAAGAGCACAGCGAGCCTTGTGCGGTTTTGTGCAAGACTGCTGCGGCTGAACAATTGCCAAGAAGAGTCAGTGTCAATAGACAAGAGTCAGTGTCAATAGACAAAAGTCAGTCAGTCAATGGGCAAAAGTTTAAAGCAAGGCGACGTTTGTGATCAACGTTTGCAGCGTTGATCGACACGTCTACAACTGAAAATCGCATGCTTCATTTCATCGAGATTTTGTAATTCGAGCGACCAAAATGTGGCGCTTTGCTTCGGTAAGGGCAGCCGCTTCACGAACGATAAATGATATGACTGTTATGACATTGAGCGCGTGCGCGACCGTCGGCCTCTATTACGTTAGCCTGAACCACACCCAGCTGCGCCAGAAAGAGCGCTATTTGGCGCTAAATGCCCTGTAATTGGTCAACCTGAAGGCTATCGATTCGAGAGTGACAATCCCAGCTGGGTGACATTCAGGTGCCGAGGCTGCCGTGATAGAAGCGAGAGGGTCTGTAAGCTTTGGTCAGTCCAGTCCAGGTCAAGGTCGAGATTGTCGAAGATGAGATCATGAAGTTGCTGTAGGTAAGCGATCGACAATGTAAGTACATTAGTGATGAGATAGCCTCCAAGGTGAGTGGTGAGAAAGCGAGACTATTGAATGATGATCCGTCCAGAGCCAAGAGTTCTAGCTCGTCATTAGAGAGAGAATTGTGAATGGAGATGCCGCTGATTAAATGATAATTCATGACTGTCCCTTGTTTACAGTTGCGATGCAAGTAAAATGAGGCCATTGAGTTTTACGAGGTTTTCGGGGTACGTACCAGGCCTACCCCCTGTAGAATCGCATCAGAGTTCAGATCCAGCAGCGCTAAAACGGCACCTTAGCCGGAACCGTAGCACGCTGAGTGCACCAAAAGCCCTCAGAGTACGGAGTAAATAGCGCTTCGCTACGCAACAGTTGAAAGTCCGGAACCCGTTCCCCCCCTCTTCTCTGCATAAGGTAACGACCCCTAAACCATGACGCTAATCAAGGGCTCATAACTAACCCCATTTCTAGCAAGGGCCGAAAATCTTCAACAGTCAACACACACGCACGCTCTTCTCCCTCCCTCTTGAGTCTTGGGTCTTGGGTCTTTCTCACTGAATAATTGACCGACCGTCTTGGCTGAGGTGATCGGCTTTTTCCTATCTTGGTCGGCTGCTACACAATGCCTGTTCGGTCGTTTATACGAAGGCTGCGCGAATGGCAATCTACAAGGAATGACCTCGATTTAGAAGCGCAGACACACAGACCCTCGCCCGTCTGGGCGCATCCATTCAAGCTCCTCGGCCACTGTAAGTTGAGGCTTCTTTTTTGTCCAGTGCCGATAGTGTTGTCAATAGTCTGGAGTCAAGGGAGGGGGCCAAGGGAGGGGGCCAAGATTTACAACTCTCTCCCTTGATCCACGCTCACACCGCACGATATGCCTTTCCCTACGGTCTAGCCCTTTTCTTTTTGTTCCTTTGGTATGGCCGTGCCGTGATACGGCGAGAGCAGTCTTGGTTAGAATGTGACCAACAGACTCTTGTGGTCTAGACCCCGGAGGTTAAATCTGTTGGTCCCCAAATTGGCCTCTTTTATTTTCCTAGAAATACGAGATGTCGCTACCTTATCCTGTGCTCAAGATTAGACTACTCGCCCCCTGGTCTGCCACCGCATGTCACTGCTATTCCCCATAAAACCACTGTCATCTGAATCTTTCCCTTGTTTGGTCGTGGGCGTCCAGTTCGGCCATCAAACTTCCACGCCACTCATTTTACCTTAATACCTTATTTTCTTTTCCCTCCTTTACCTCTTCACTCTCTTCCTTCAAGCTGCAAGGTCATATGCGCTTGTTAACCAAAATGGCAGCTCTACTGAGGAATCGTCTCCTCATCTTCATCTTCACCATTTTGATGGTGTCGTATCTCATGACAACTGCCTCAGCTGCCCCAGCCGAGAGAGCAGATGTCCAGTATGATGTCGTCATCTACGGCAACACAGTCGCCGCGATAGCAGCTGCTGTACAGACCAAGCGCATGAAGAAGAGTGTTGCTATCGTCTTCCCCGGTAACACGCTGGGTGGCTTGACAACATCGGGTCTTGGATGGACAGACTCCAAGAAGGGAAGCTCCATTGGTGGCATTGCCAGGGAGTTTTACGGCAAGGTCTATACCTACTACCAGAAGACCAGTCCATGGACACAGGAGACGCGCTCGCAGTATATTGCACGAAAGATTGGAGCCCAGCCCGGTCCTGCTATTGATGAGAGCAAGAAGGTTCAGTGGACTTTCGAACCCAAGGTTGCTGAGTCCATTCTTGAGAAGTGGATGAAGGATGGAAAGGTTCCCATCTTCCGCAACCAGCCCATTGATCGATCCAGCAGCGGAGTGACCAAGAAGAATGGCCAAATTACCTCTTTCAGAACTACCAAGGGAAGTGTCTTTAAGGGCAAGATGTTCATCGACGCCAGCTACGAGGGTGATCTCATGGAGGCTGCTGGCATCTCATACAGCACTGGACGCGAGAGCATCAGCGACTACAACGAGGATGCCGCTGGTTTCCGACCCGGAGGCTCTGATCAACTCTCAAAGGTTGATCCCTGGAAGAAGAAGGGTGACTCAAGCAGTGGCCTCATCGAGGGTGTAGGCCGAGTTGTCAAGGATGCTGTTTCTCTCAAGGGCAAGGGTGATGACTATCGTCTTCAGTCTTACAACTTCCGCATGACTCTCACCAAGCAGACCAACAACAGGATCCCCTTCACCAAGCCCGCCGACTACGTCGAGTCTCGTTATGAGCTCCTCTTCCGTTACTACGAATCTGGATACACTGGAACTCCTTTCACCTCACAGCTCATGCCCAACATCAAGACCGACTCTAATGCTCAGAGTCAAGTCAGCACTGACATGATCGGCGCTAACTACGACGACGATGGCAACTACGCCCTCTGGTCTTATGACAAGCGTAGACAGATCTATCTTACACACAAGTCATACACTCAGGGTTTCTTCTGGGCCATGGCCAACCATCCCCGCATTCCCAAGTCTCTGCGTGACAGAGTCAATGAATGGGGATACGCCAAGGACGAGTACACCAAGAATGGCAACTGGCCTTATGAGATCTACATCCGAGAGGGACGTCGCATGAACGGTGTCTACACCATGCGCCAAAGCGACATCCAGACTCCTCCATCCCGACCAAATCACAGCATCGGTATGGGTGCCTACTCTCTCGACGTTCACCAAGTCGAGCGAATCGTCTACAACGGAGAGATCCGCGACGAGGGCAAAGTCCACATCGCTACTCCCGGCCCCTTCAACATTCCTCTCCAGGCTCTTCTCCCCAAGCCTAGCGACGCGACAAACTTCCTCAACCCCGTTACCATGAGCGCTACTCACATCGCTTATTCTGCTATCCGTATGGAGCCTACATACATGGTCATGGGCCAGGGTGCTGCTACTGCGGCTTGCCTTGCTATCGACCAGGGCGTGAACATTCAAGACGTGGATATGTCCACAGTGATTGCGAGACTCAAGGCCGATAAGGCTGTGCTTTCATAGACTAGCGATTTCTGATACCACTTTTTGCATAATTAAGTTATTGTAATACGATTATACATCTTTTTCTCATTTTTAAGCGTGACCAGTATGTGCTCAAGAGGAGGGGAAATTGAGGCTTAAAGTCTTGACATCATGATGGAAGTCATATTGCATCAATGATAGATCAAAGCGTTTGAGGCGCTAACTAATCCCCTGACATGGCAGCCAAGTCTAAAAACGCCTCTGACGATAAGGAATTTCCGTTCCGTGGTTCCAAGTTCGTATAATCGCCGATCAGCTGAAGTAGTGCGCCACATAGAATAGCAGATGAACTAATTTAGCATCGGGGTGTTTCAGTCCAATCGTTCAAATTAACAACCTATTTTTGAACTGCATTGGAGTTATGAATATACATAAATTAAGATCCTCCTGGCGCATAACCGATTCAAGGTGCACATGCTTCCGCGTTACCCAATGCCCCGAAGGAGTGATTTGTGATCGTAATGAGCGCAATCCTGAAGACCCAAAGTCACTAGCCAACACTGGTTGCTGGATTCCCCGTTCAAATGCCGTGCGAAAACCTCCTCTTAAGTAGTTGCTACTTCGTCTCGTGGATGATACCGAACCATGAGCTTCGGCTTCTGCCATATCAGATGCAGCCGGACACTCGCGAGCCAGTCGAGATTCTGATTGACAAGCTCCCAATCGTACTTCCAAGCGAGTGAGGCCATTGTGACTCTCGCCTCCATGTATGCGAGATTGATACCCAGACAACCTCGAGGGCCAAGTGAAAAGGGTTTGCTAGCCTCTTTTCGATCTCCAAAGCCCTCACCGATCCATCGTTCCGGTAGAAACTCATCTGGTCGGATGAAGTTGCGCTCATCATGCGTCGTTGCGAATCCATCGACAGATACAACAACGCCTTTGGGGACGTAGTGTCCATCGATAGTGGCCCCTGTGCAGACGCGGGGAGGACCAAATGGGACTGGAGGAAAGATACGAAGACCTTCTTCGATGACGCCATTCAAGTACAGAAGACGAGACACAGCATCACCCGTGATCTCGTCTCGTGACGAAAACACTGAGCGCACTTCGGCCTGAAGGTTGGCCAACTTGTCAGGGTTCTTCAGCAGGTAATAAGTAGAAGCAGCAAGTAGGTTTGCTGTCGTCTCAGACCCCGCGATCATCAGAACCTTGGCCTGCTCCCGCAGATGAACAAGATCTAGATTGTCTCTTTCCTTTCTGAGGATATAAGCAAAGAAGTCTTCACGGTCACGGGAGTTTCCCATTGCGACCCGCTTCTTGACCTTTTCGGTTGTATGCATGTCAATCTCTTGTTTGAGATAGCTCGGCATCACAGACACAGCTAATGTCATTGGGATCCTGAAGCGGTTGATGAAGGGGAGAAAAGTGAGGGAAGAGATAAACCCAAGAAGCCAAGTTACCCATTCGCTAGGTCTCCATTGATTCAGCGAGTCAAACGATTCGCCAAAAGTGAGATCGCCTTGGGACTCTGGTCAGCCTTGTTTTTGGTGATGGGTGCTGAAGAGACTACTTACCGATAACATCAAAGGTCAACCAGTTGAAGACCTCTGACATGTTGGCTCCCGCAGTCCCAGGTCCTGCTTTCTGTCCGAGTCGCTCCAGGAGTAACTTGATGTGAAACTGTACAGACTCTTCATTATCCCTCAAGGCCTTTGCACTGAATGCATGAGCGAGAGATCTTCTTTGCAGCCGATGATCTTGTGGATCTCTAGTGAACACAATATCAGGGCGCGGGATAGACGGATCAACGGTGTAGAAGGTGTCACTCTTCAGGAACGTGGGCCTGTCTTTGGAAACATGATTGTAAATGTCCCTGAGTGCGACTGGAGATCTAAAGCTGAGTTCATTGGTGGCAGTCCGGACAACATCGCCGTACTTGCGGTGCAGATCGCCCATATAATTAATATAGCGACCACTGGCCCAACTGCGTAAGAACCAAAACTGTTCAAGGGCTTAGATACGAAGGCAATGGGGGAAGAGGGGGGTTTGACCTCACTGCATGCAGCTATTTTGGGGCCTGGGAACTTTGCGAGAGGATGGAAGTACAGCCTGTAGATGATAACGCCGATGATCCACGATACAAACTGCAAAATTAGCTTGAGTAAGTGTTAGGTCCATGCTAGATTTTACATACTGTTGCACCGGAGAGCATGAGCCCTTGAGAAACTGATAGGTTCAGCATGACAGTTGACTTAGAATTGCTTGGGTAGATGAGATTGTTGGCGGCCTACCGTTGTTGTATATAGAGTCCCGTCCACCATATATGCGTCCTACAACCTCTGAATTGTGGCGTTCCCATTTCCTGTGGAAGAGGATCGTCGTGTGTGACTATTTGTGCATATGGGGTGCAAACTTGCATTATGCGACGTGATCAGGTTCCACCAACGGTCTTTGTGTAACGATCAGTGTTGCGTTTGCAACTCAAGAGTGGCCATCAAGGGAGGGTTGTAATCATTACCAAGCTTAAAGACTCTGATATGACCGAGAATCGTGATCCCAACATGTCCCAACGAAAATAGGAGCGTGCATGCTGTGCTGGATCATTGTATTGACCAGTGAAGGGATCTATGAGGATTTATGATAGTCCGACATTTCAAGCTTAAGGCTCTTCGCATATAATAAGTCTATTGAATGCCGATTTGACGTCAAAATCTAGCGTATAAACCCGAAGTCCAGGCTATGGCACTATTGTGTCCGTCCATCACATCACATCACATGCCATCATCAGTCGTCCCCAGCCATCTAACGAGTGGCAACCCTTCGCCCTCTGATATGCTCTCCCATCACCCAGAACAAGCAACACAGTCGCCTTAGAGCTGCGGGGTCAGCATCATTCACAACGGCTTCATGTACTGGTCCTATCCTCAACAGAAGGCAGCATCAAAAGTCGTATCATCACTGTTGGCTGTCCATCTAGAGGCCAGCAAACGTATGCACGTTTTACCCACTTGAGTAAAAAGCTCGTCTGTTGTTGCATACTGCGTATTGTTTGCGTGCCATTGCCAACGAGCTGAACGCTCAAATGGGCGATAATTGCGATACCTCCCACCAACAGAGCTTGGCGAATGCTTTGATAGGCTATCAAGGCGCCTGCAAGATAGTGAAAGCGCAAGTTGCCTTTACTCTCACATATTGGCAATACCCAATGACGTATCTTATCGAGTCACATGCATATCGGTCTGATTCGCTTATATTCGTCCTTTTTCGGATACGATGAAACAGGGAGTGCGTAATGGATGCTTGGTTCTTACATGCATGCTCAAAATACTGCAAGTAAGTAAGACGATAGGTGTAATTACTATGATATATGGAGCTCTACCGGATATCTTCCTCCGTGATGGTACCTAATACTACCACTATGCTTCTATCCCCGCCCCTTGTCACAAAGCCATTGGTAGAACCAAGAAATCGCCTCTCAATAGAGACGCGATTGGATCGCGGAAGCCTTCATCCATTCCGTCGTGGCTAACCAGGTTCGGATTTACTATGAGGCCAGCTCTGGTAAAACAAATCCCCCGTCCAACATTTCAATCATGTTTCTTCCAATCATCATCCGTTCGGCATCGTAGCTGTCAAGTTCTTCCTCTGTCAACTTGACCATCAAGTACTTCCATAGCTTTGTCAAAGCATGTTTCCCCTCAAAAGTGTTGCGAAGAGTACCAAGCCTGTTTATCGCTGTTTCAACAAGTGATAGTCGAACGCCAAGTTGATCAACAAGCTCATCGAGCGTTCGAGTATCGCTGCGACTCTCTTGGCAAAGAACGTATGCGGCAACACTTACCTTTTGCAATTGTAGAAGCGTCGGCTTATTGAACGCTTTGGCTTGTCGTGCAAGGTCTTCGAGTTGTGCAGAAGCATAGCATACACTATGGGTGATCTTGCTGAGGTCTTGGCGGCACTGACCGCTGATCTTCTCCCAGATCTCATTTCTGGACTCTTGTAGCTCCTGTAAACGGGAGAGTGATACATATGCTCGCATAGCTATGAGTTCCTCTCTGGATAGGGGATTATCTGGGTAGCTTGGAAGTTCCTCTTCCACGCTCTCCTTCGCGATTTGCAAAAGTCTCTCGTCGTCGAATTTGCAGCCAATAGCTTGCTTCAGCAGCTGATTTTCCTTTCGAAGGCTCGTAGCAATATCCAAAGGTATATATATTGCGTCAAGAGCCCGTGATGTCTCTTCGTTATTTTGTTCCTGTATAATATTCTGGATATCAATTTTGATGTCATCAAGTTTAGGCGCCCATTTGTTGAAGTTTTGGATTGGTAGGGGACCTCGTTCCATACAAACACTATCATTTGGCGGGATGATATAGCTGCCAATTGTGATGTACATAAAGAACAGGATGAATGGCAGCACCCAATATTTCTTGCCGAAAGGCCACTCCTCATCATCGTCATGTTTTATGTATTGTGTGGTGGGGTTGTTTCTGTGCATTTTGTGAAGATGTCAGGATGTTTCGACGTATGAATATTTGAATGAACGAGTGGCCATCATCGGGTTGTCGTTCTCTTATTACTATTGCAGGTCTTTGTCTGGGATATCCTGAGGGTCATCTACGTCCATCAGGAAGGCCTTTATTCCTTGGACAATGCTTTGGCTCAGTGTTCTAGTGACATGCCTGAACGGAGCTTACTATCCATGTTAAGTATGTGAACACTATTGTGTTTCCTATTTGTTCCATTGCTATGTCCCTAAAACATTGAAAATGTCTTTGTCTGGCCTCTTTGATGGTCAACCCAGTGTTCTAGCCTTGGCTCCGCTTATCGGTTGGTGTTAGGCTGGAAATAGTGTGCGATAAGATAAAGTCATGTTTGTCGCTATAATTGCATCGTTCCTTATCGCTCCACTAACAGCCTCTAAACAAACACCAACAGTATTCTCTCAACGACTTGCAGCCTTGTACTACCGTCTCGTTCCAGCTCACTTTACCCGGATTCCAGTGTATGAAGGTTGCTTGAACAAAACACTATCTTTTGCACGGCCCTCTTCCTTTGTCCACCTCTACATCGTCAAGTTCGACGAGGTTCATCGGCCGCATTAAATGCCTCAGCACGAGTCGACAATATCCACAGCACTAGCATCATCAACTGTCCATGGAGTGAATATCAGCCCGAAACTTCAATGCCAGCATTGGTCTTCAGATCTTGACATTATTGCCATCCGGCACAAATGCTGCATGGAGTACTACGGCTGTATCAGCTGCCATGAAGAGTTAGCAGGACATCCCAATCAAGTCTGGCCCAAGGCAGAGCAGCATGAGTTGGCCGTCTTGTGTGGCAACTGTCGCCGGGAATTGACAATTGCAGAGTATCTTGGAAGCGGAAACCAATGTCCTGGATGCGATGCTGGATTCAATCCGGGATGCAGGAACCATTATGATTTATACTTTGAAGTGTAGCAATGGGAGCGACTTGGACAGTCACACGATTCGGAAAGTTGGATCACTCTCTGCGTGAACCTCTGAAAGTCCAGATCAATCGAGACGCCAAATCACAACTCTCTAGTGTAGACTTTCTAGATGCTCGAGCTATATAGTTAAGGGTAACAAAACAGTTGAATATATGGGTCGAGGCTAAGTCAAGGGATAAAGAGAGCGACTGCAGATTGGTGTTCACTAAAGGGTGGTCTACCTTAGACGAACCACATTATTGAGTCAAACATCCAGTCCGCCAAAGAAGAAAGGCTCATCAATAGGAACGCTACGAGGGTGTTGCAAGACAACATCAAGAAGCATCATTGACTGCCAGCGGAAAATATTAGGTGGATAGATCTAGATTTGAGCCTCAAATATCACCGATTCTTAGTCAGCGGGTTTAGCTCAGTTGGGAGAGCGTCAGACTGAAGTAAAAACTTCAATCAATATCAAACGATATCTGAAGGTCGTGTGTTCGATCCACACAAACCGCATTCTTTTTGGCTTTTGTTCAATGTGACATTGTAGGCACCTATTCCTTTTGCTGCAATGAACTTTGCGCAAAGTACCGTTCAGACTTTGCTCCTTACGTGACGGTTCAAGAGCGATGGCGATAAGACTTTTGGTCCTGGCTGCCCTCCGGCTGACAGCCTGCTTACTCGAGGTGATATCACCGCATGACAATTAGCAAAAGACCGCGGCATTTGTCATTCTTTTATGTACACAATATGACCATTGAACGTGCTGAATGGATAGGTCGTCAGAGCCTTGCTTACGCCAAGAGATCCTTCCGCTTCAATGTTGTCGGCTGAGGGGCTCGGGAGATTAGCAGAACCCACCTAGCGCGTGAACGTGAACGTGAACGATGTGCCGAGCCTTATCAGATTGAGCTAACAGACAGTCGTTGTTGGTTTGCGAGTGTCTGAACAGATCGCTCACGTCTGCTTCTTTCTATTGTCTTTCTACGTCTACAGTCATCACTCGTCAGTGGCGTTACGTTGAATCGAGCCCGTCAACGTTGCACGGCATAATAAACAATTGCGGTGTCGCCCAATGATGACACGCAAAAGCTGATTGATTATCAAAAGGATCAATCGTTAAATTAAATCTCAAGGATCATGATCGACGGATGCTTCCGCCTCCGTCTCCGTCTCCGTCCGCTGGGATCTTTATCCCTGCAGCCTCCACTTCACGTCACTTTATATCACGCTGAGATTTCCCATCCGAGCACTGCGAACTCATGGACTTAGTTCAAACTCCTCTTGTCAAACAATCGAAACGCGTCGGAGCAAAGATGAAGTCTCTTCTTGGCCCTCTCCTCCTCGGCGCGTCGCGCCTTGCAATCGCGACAAATGGTGCTGATTCGCTCGTTGCCCGTGCAGAATCATCGCTGAAGTGGGAGCCTTGCAAGCTCGATCTTCCTGATGCGGCAAAGGAGCTGCTGAAAGCTGGTGATTGTGCGACTATTGAAGTTCCGCTGGATTATACGGATAAGAATTCCGATAAGACAGTTGAGCTTCAATTGATTCGCTATAATGCTACCAAGGTGCCTTTCAAGGGCAGCGTTCTCTGGAACCCCGGTGGTCCGGGAATTTCTGGTATCGAGACTCTCGCTTATCTCGGACAGGACTTCCGCGAGTAAGTAGCCTCTAGCGCATTATCAAGAGTTACTAACACGGGTTCTAAATCTAGCATCATGGGCGGCCATCACAACATCATCTCATTTGATCCTCGGTATGTTTTTCCCATCTCCTGAATTGAGCTATACTAACTCCCCGCAGAGGTGTCGGGCGAACCATCCCCTTTGCCTGTGGCAAGAATGCTTCTGCTGAACTCACCCGTCGAAGCCTAGAGCCACTGCCCCAAGCAGATCTCTGGGAATATGTAAAGAATGAGGGCTGGCAGACCATGCAAGCTATTGCCGAGTCCTGCTACGAAACCCAGCAGGAACACGGTCGCTTCCTCAGCACGGCCTTCACTGCCCGCGACATGATGAAGATTGTCGATGCTCTCGGTGAAGATGGCAAGCTTCGCTTCTGGGGCATTTCTTATGGAACTATACTCGGCCAAGTCGCCGCCGCTATGTTTCCTGATCGCATTGGCCGTCTTCTTCTTGACTCGAACTCTTTGGCTGATGCGTACCTCACGTCAACTGGTGTTGGTGGACCTCACGATGCTGAGAAGTCGCTGGTGCATCTGTTTACTGAGTGCGTTGAGCTCGGCACCAAGTATTGCAAACTGGCCAACTACTCTGGTAGCAGCACTACTGTTGAGGATTTGAGAGATGCTACGGTCGAGACCTTCCAGAAGTTGAAGGACCTGAAGACTCTACCTGATGGTCTCTCATCCAAGGACTACCCCTATGCTGGCAACTCTATGTTGAAGCAGTTGAAGTACGGTATTATGAACTTGCTGTCAAGCCCATTCAACTATCCCTCAGTGGTAGAGATCCTGTCTTATGCTTTCGACGGTGACTACAAGAAGGCTCTCAGCATCTACAAGGAGGATACATCCGAGTGGAATCTTGGCACCAACGCATTCCAGGGTATTGCTTGCTCGGAGTCTTCGTTCCGTGTCAGCAACCCTGAGGATCTTTACTCTATGTACCAGGCTCATCTTGCTGGAAGCTCCTTCGGGGATGCCATCGCTGCTGACTATATCGCCTGCGGTGTTTGGAAGTTCGACGCTGCTGAGGGCGTTGATACCAACACGCTTCGAAACGTCAACACAAGCTTCCCAGTGCTCGTTGTCAACAACGCAAACGATCCTATCACGTCCTTGAACCATGCCTGGCAGGTGTCTTCTCGATTTAGAGAAAGTCGACTGTTGATCAACGAGGGAGTTGGGGTAAGTCTACTTCCATGATTTTGATAGGATGTTCAGCTAACACTCTACAGCATGGAGTCACTTCACACGCTTCTAACTGCACTCTTGAGGCTATTGCTGCTTACTTTGTTGACGGTACTCTTCCAGAGGTTGGTACGAGGTGCAAGCCCAACATGCCCGCTTTCAAGGTCGCTCTCCCCAACGCATAAATTGCTGGCTTGGTGCTGCTGCAGAAGACGGTGAAGATGAGGATAAGGTTGTAAGACGTTTGTATCACTATATATCATGTATTAATATGGTCTATTCCCAGAAACAGGGTGATAACTGCATACCGCTAGTGCATCATCGGCCGCCCTTGTCTGTGCCACCTGATAACCCTGCAAGCAACGAGACATGTATCCTTTCAAGACGGAGTGGGCGGAGGATGTTGTGAATCCGTAGTCAACAGGAGCGTAAGGTTAAAAATAAAACAGCAAAAGGTCTAGCTCGTATGCTTATCCAAACATGGCTATATGAATAAGCGGAGTTCCAGAAGCTTATGGATCAAGGCAGCCAAGATTTGTGATACCCGAAGAGAAGCGTGACCAACTTTCGAGAACTTTGGTTCATGTTGCATTGCATATACGTCGTGTTTGACGATGTGACGCGTGAAGCAGAATCAGCGGATGAACCGGGCGGCTCCCGCATCATGAGTATCGTGAGATTCCATCATAACCGGATTATCGGCGGGAATTGCGGGGGACGATGATGCAAACTCATCTCGTCGTGGGGTCGGAGTTTTTTGCCGTGTCTACTAAATTTAGCTATCGACGCTTGGAGTCGATCAATCGGGAGGCATGGACATGGCCGCGTAATAAATTGAGTAAGCATAGGATAGAACTTATGGATACTCTAAATGCTGATTCTGAGGTTCTGATACATACACGAGATTTGCATCGCCTGGCTGTGTTGTTGTGAAGTGAGAGAGATCTTCGAGAGGGTTACAGTCAATGCTCGTATTTGACATCACCAGCATCACATGGATCGTCCCAATAGGGCCATGGTGCGTTGACACGGCACAGTCCATCCCCGGCACATGATACCTGCTGCATAATTCTCGAGTTCCACTGATCGACTCTGATAGCAGCGGAGTTAATTCTCTGCAAAAATGACTGGGAAAGGCGTTTGCCTGATCGGCTTTGGCCGTCTGCTTTCAAAGATACGAGCTGTAGTGGGCTCACACTGCTGTATTGCTAGCGCTGACAGTGCAGCTCGTATCGCGGCTGGTTCTGTATCGGGCTTCAATTTTCAGCTGTACTTCCTGAAGCATCAGACACTTACAGCCACAGACTTTGACGTAGTGATCTTCTCTCTTAGCTCATTATTGCCTTAGTAGAATGTAAAGCTGCGTTGACTATCTCAATTGTATTTAAGGTCAGCTCCATTCCCGCAACAGACAAGATTCTCATCATCACTCAACAGCCATCAATCACTCACTCACCCCGCACTACAACACTGAGTTAGCTCACATTCACATCTTCACATTTCAACCACCAAAATGCATTTTGCTACCATCATCGCCACTGCTGCGCTCGCCATGGGCGTCGCTGCTGAGCCTGCCTCTGACGATCTTCCCTTTAACGTCATTTCTGCCCGCATTTGGAGCTCTAAGGACTGCGGAGGTGACAACAACAACGGAAACCTCGGCGAACTGACCACGCATCGTGATGAGCTGAATGAATGCTTCAAGTTCAGCGACAAGGTCAAGTCTGTCAGCCAGTACGAGCATGCCAAGGGCTGCAAGCGTAAGAACTACTTCTCTCCTCAAGATATAAGACTTACTGACATCTGCATAGTCCTTCTCTTCACAGACAGCAACTGCAAGCGTGGACAGAAGACTGTCAAGGATGACCAGTGTCGCGAGACTTCTTCTCACTTCAGTAGCTACAAGACTGTCTGTAACTGAGAGGACATGACTGATGAGATATAACGATGCCTTCATGGGCGCGACATGATAATGGACTAATTAATGGACGAGAGGATAATGGCAGCATGAGACGGAGTTATGGACATTCCTTTGGCAAAGAGGTCGTATGAATTAATATACAGCATTGAATTAACTAAGATTATGCTTGATTTGAACCAGATCCACTGTCTAAACTCCCTCTATGCTTGTCTTGTCTTCTAAGGGGCATATCCGGCATACCCTGGTCTCATATCTTGAACGTGTCGCTTAAGCAGTGCCCTGGGTGAGGTAGCCAGTGAGGCCATCGAAGATGTTGGAGACGGGCTGGACGATAGGTCCGAGGGCAGTACCCGAAAGGGTGTCGAGGATGTTGGAGAGGATGTCGACGAGGCCGGGAACGATGTCGCCGATGAGCTGGGTGACAAGGCCGAGGAGGGTGGCAACGGTCTTGAAGAGGAGCTCGAAGGCGGTGCCAATAACGTTGTCGAGTCCAAGGATGTTCAGGACTTCCTTGGCGACACCGACAAGCTCGTGGAGAAGGGAGATAACGAGGCCGAGGATGACCTTGACGTCGGGGACGTTGATCTTGATGCTGACGACATCCTTGAGCTGGTTGACAACGGCGGTGAGGAGCTCGTTGAGGGAGTGGACTTCGGCAGTGACGACCTTGATAGCGGCAGCCTTGGAGATGGCATTGGACTTGACCTTGGTGATGACCTCCTCTAAGGATGTTGTTAGCAATCATGTAATCCAAACTCTACAGTTGATCAACTTACTGATGGTGGTGGTCTGGCTCTTGACCTGGTCAACAGCAATGGTGAGAACCTTGACAACACCGCCAGTGTTGGAAACGCTGACAGCAGTGATCTTCTTGGTAACTGTCTTGGTGACGGTCTGAGAGGTAGCGATGCTCTCAACCTGGCTGACAGCACCGTTGGCGACTGGGACAGATGGGACCTGACGAGCAGCAACCTGAGCAGCAGGAGCAGCCATGGCCGAAGCGGCCAGAGCAGCGAGGGAGAAAAGGCTGAACTTCATGATGAATAAAAGCGTAAAGTAAAGAGTGACTTGGTGAGATGTTGCTTTGAAAAAAGAGTGACTGGGTTGAGAAGTGAGAGTGGATGGATGGTTGAGTGAATGTTCTAAACCGATTGACTTTTGGAGTTCTTATATACACTTTGAGCAAGACATAGATGATGGGACCCTAGATAGGAGACGATACTACACGGCATAAGCGAGAGTTAGATCTTCAAGACGTTTTTGCACATCGGATGAAACCGACAGTTGGGATGGACTGGGGGAATGGTTCATCGCTGCTCTGTTTGGCTTGATGGTTGGTGTTGAAACACGCGATTGTGGAGCGACGAAACATCGCCAACTGCCGAGTCGATCGCAATAAACAAAACTTTGGATTCCGCCAGAGATCGTCGTTCTGTGTTGCTGGTAAGATGACGTCGATGAGACTCTGGCGTATCATCGGTCTTGTTGAGCTGCAGGGGTCATGAGTAGTTGGAGACAGCTTCTTCTGTGACCTGTAAGGCTGTGACTCAGCATCCAGATGAATCCTCCATTCAACCCAGAGAATGCTGAGTTTTAAAGGCTTCAAGCGATACCTGATACTCTCAATTGACTATTGATTGGTATTTTCTTCACATGATAGGTGTCTTGATGAGATGGTTTGAAGCGGGATCGTCGGGATAGCACTCTCGCCAATGCAACGCCGATCCACCGTCAGTTTCGTTAAATTACACCCGTATCTTGAGGGCACATTCGAGCGCCCATGACAAAACGCCCCGTGCTGAGGAATATCGCAATAGATAACGAAACTTGGCTCATTTCCATCTCGTTTTCATTTTGGTAAACCTCCTTTTCTCTGGTTCCGGGACAGCCTTACATGGCTCGGTTGGTGTCCGAAGGAAGTTCATCCAGTATGACGGTATCGGATAAGCATAATAGATTACTGTGGAGTCTGGGAATGGCATGCGTTGGCGTATAACCGTGCGGCTCATCACGTTGCCAGGTTGAGTCAGGCTAGTGAAGTGATATCCATCTGTCAGAGATTGTCAAGGTATACGCATGCTTTGTATGTCACGGGAGTCATTTGTGATCTTTGGCATTCACATTGTTGCTCCTACTGGTATGTAAGTAGAACGCACAGAATCCAGATTCCATTTCTGTTAGGCATCAAATGACGTCTTAGAGCAACAGAATTATGCTAGAGCTGGATGAGGTATCAATCAGACTTAAGCATGGGCATGCATGGTCACGGAATCTTCCCCTAGCTTCAAGCAATCTATGGCCAATGAGAATAAAGGAGATTTAGAGAGAATCCCTCGAAAAAATCCATAAAGACAGCCCCGTGAGGCAGTGGTCTAATTCTACTTACCCCTGATCGCCACGCGAGGAACAGGGGAAAGGTCTAAGCGTCAATGTGACCCTGACTCGCGAGACATGACAAACCTAATCTACAGGGTAATCGAGGTTGAATTGAGTTTCTAGTCAAAGATGTACTCCGTAGTATCGATGGTTTTCGTGCTGATATCTTATCTTCAACACACGGCAACTCTATTGTAAGGTTGACAGCAGCGTTGGTCTTGCTGTTATGAGTCCTCTTTGGGCTTCTGAGCGTAAACAACATAGCTGTAGAGATGTTAGAACGATTAAGAGTAACGAGTTTCTCCCTAATGGTAAGTGAAGACTCCCAGGGTAAACTTACTATGGCCAGTACCCATGCATCCTAGGATTCTTAATTTCCTTTCTCAAAAATGCAAGGAAGACAGTGACTTCAGCATCCGTCCAACCAAGACCTTTCTGAAACATTCTAGTCACCATTGCTTCAAGTCCACTTAGCAGATTCTCCATCTCCCAGGCCCCCAGGAGCTTCATACGCGGATCTTTGGGCCATGGGTTGAAGGGAAGCTTGAAAACTCGTTCTGTAACATTTTGATAGCCACGCTCTTCGAGCCAACCCTTCCATCGCATTGGGTCAGTCAGACTGGCCCCAAACTTTGCAGAGCCTTGCTCCATCATTGTTGAGAATTTTCGGAGATAGCTGTCTTCGGGGATGGAGTCGTCATCGCAACCGAGAACGCCGACGATGGCCTGGAACTCGACCCAGCCGCCGCCTCGAAGATGTCTAGTGGAATTAGTATCGATATCGCATGCGAGAAGAATGACTGCTTACGTGTATGTCTGGTCAATCAGAGCCGGCCAGTCTCGAATTGCGAGCAAAAGATCTCGGGCATAAACAAAGTCAAAGCTATCTTCTTTCCATGTCCATTCTCTTTCAATATCGTCTACCTCAAAGTGACAATTTGGTGGCACCCTGTCAAACATTAGTTTCAGGAAGTCTCACAGTTGTGCTCGCATCAATCACTTACCAGTCAGGTTGCGTCGGTGCAACATCCGTCCCAATGACCTGGGAGCTCGTCAGTCACTGCTCACCCAAAGTAACCATGGCAGCAAGATCCTGTACTCACCTCTGCAGACGGAAACTCTTCTGCCATTTCAATTGACCATATCCCTTTTATCAACACGTCAGCAAGGAATTCTTTATCGATAATGCTTTCGCATCCAAAAAAATGAGGCCCCACGAACCTGTGCCGCAGCCAAGATCTAGAATTCTCTGAGGCTTCTCTAAAGGCGCCAAATAACGGTTCTTTCCAATCAACGCGCAGTATTTAGTATGGCACATATCGATGCGATCAAGCTCGGCCTCATCCATTGGTAACCCATATTCTTTAATGTGTTAGCGCTGGCCATGCGATATACCCTCGGAGACTTGCCCTCTTTGCCATACACGGCGTAGGTTCTTCCGCCCTCGACCTTTCCATGTAGAATAGACGATGTCAGAGATGTCAAAGATGACCGCTCACTCTCATTATCGTAAGCCTTTATCCCATCACATTGGTTAGCAAGTGGAGCGTTCTGGATGAGTCGTATCAATAGGCCCACTAACCTCATCGTCGGTGACATTCTGCAAAGCCTAGACAAATCCATTTAGTCCGACTTCAGCCCTACAGGGAATAAACTTACAGCGTCAGGCTGTATAACCTCTTCTTCGGGGGCACGAGGAGACGACATGGCGACACTGCTGGTATCACAATCGCTTGTGAATCAGAATCGTGCAAAGTGGACACGGTCAAAAGGAGAAACTGAGCAAAGATCGAAACAAACTCGCAATAGTAATAATCATCCTTGATACTGCGATAAATGCCACCGGACCAAGCTCTCCGTCACTTGGGCCGTGCCGCAGTTCAAACTCCAGTTTATCACGGATATAATATTCTGATTGGGTCGTGATCTGCATGGTTGAGGCACTTTACCCGGGATTACAGAACTTCGGCTGGATATATACCCACCTACTAACCTGTCTTGTAAGGTAGTGAACGCTCATGGACTGAGTCTTTGCTTGGCTTTTGATGGTGCCCCGCCTTGATCACTCTTAAGTGAATATGCTATTCACATGGTCTACGGAACATGCGGTGACAGTTGCTATCTCCGCAAATTCAGACCCAGCAGTTGAATCCTTCAATCCACATCTCGACATCTCTAAAATCTCAAAACATTGACAATGGTTCATCCCAAAGCTGAAAAGGCCCTTGAAGAGGCAAAGAAACTGGTCGCCCAGCTTGAATCATACGAGGATGATCCCATCAGCCACCAAAATGTCCTCAAGCAGACGGAAGCAGTTCGCTCAGCTTTCCAGGATCCCATGGATCAGATGACACACCTAATGGAGCAATTCAGTCTCGGATGCGCTTTCCATACCATTCTTGGAATCCGGGCATACCATGCCATGCCCGAAGATGGAAGTCCCATCGCCGCTGAGGAATTGGCTCGCACTACCAATGTGGCTACTACTGTGATTCAGCGCATTTACCGTGTGGCTGTTAGTCATGGTGTTTTTGTTGAGACTGCGCCTGATACATATGCTCACAATGAGCTTTCCCGGATCTTGAACCCGAGGGGTTTAGGTTCATTTTTCATGATTGTGTTGGAGTTTAGTCGTGCTTGGATGCATCTTCCTGAGTACCTCAAGTCTCATAAGCCAGAAGACGTCTTTGATCTCAAAAAATCCCCTGCCGTGTACTCAGTCGGCAAGGAGCATCTCGGAAAGTCATACTATGAGCTGCTAGAGATGGACCCCGATCCTGAGCGACGTGAACTTTGGAATGCAAACATGGTTGCTGTTGATCAACTGATGCCTGTCGTTGGCATGTTCCCCTTTGCATCGCTCAAAGACGAAGTCGCCCAGGATCCTGAACGACCCTTCCTGGTGGATATTGGTGCCGGCCGTGGTCAGTCGTGCATCGCCATCCGCAAGGACATTGGCGAAGCCTTTGACGCAAAGTATATCCTACAGGACCTCCCTGGTGTCATTGACTCGATGGACCCCAAGGAATATCCAGACTTTGAACTTATGACTTACGATGCCTTTACTCCGCAGCCTATCAAGAGTAAGTGACTCCCCAGAGTCGGCAGACATACTGTAACCACGCCTCCGATTCATATCAATGACTGACTTGTCGCAGACGCCCGCATCTACTTTATGCGCCGCTTCCTTCATGACTTCTATACGCCAGTCTGTGTCGAATTCGTCAAGAACACCGCATCAGCCATGGGACCCGATTCTCGTCTCATCATATGCGACCAGCTGATTCCCGACATGGTCGAGAAAGACAAGTTCACAGATCTATACTGGCTCGATTTTGCACTTCTCGCCATGACTGGTCAGGAAAAGAAGAAGGCCGATTTCGAAGAGATCTTTGAAGCTGCTGGTCTGGAGCTAGTCAAGATTTACCCATCTGCCTATGGATGTACTGCGATGTTGGAGGCGAGGTTGAAGAAGCCTGAGTAGGTAATTTGGAGCTTGACAGGATGAACATGATACTAAATCTCGGTGGCAACTTTACTTATACGGTGTTCTTTAGCTAGTTCATTTGATGTTAGCTGCGCAGTCCAGTTGTTGAACGTTCATATCAGACATGAACGCTATGATTCTGTGAAGCTGTCAGCAAAAACAATGCGGCCATTCTCAACAAACATGACATTTCCCGCTATGACTAATGAGTTTCAGGGCTAGATGTCTCAGAGAGGTCTTGTATAAGAGCTATGTCATCAACGTGAACATGACGTCTGTCATCCTGATGACACCTATCACGAGCCACTAACTGGTCCTCAGTCTTACATAGCGCCCTCCTGTCTGTGCCACATTTATGAATGATAGTCAGCTGCATAACTTACGCACCGTCCGAGCGTACTTCGTCCCGACCCTGCTTAAGCCATCTGCATGTCTCTGCAGGAACGAAGTGCTTTCCCGTATGTGCCGAACATGGCTTGCATTCGGGTGAGCCACAGGGCGGTAACGTACATTGACACGCAACGTAACTATTTCTGTCGTCTGTCAGCGTCATGTGCAATATTTCTGCAGCCATTACCCGTGAAGCCTTAAAACTCTAATTGTAAACGTTGTGAACCTGGTTCCCGGGTTCGTGCAAACTCACTGGCCACTAGTGTCACTGAATCAATAAATGTCTTAGGGATCCCGTGTTCTTGGTGTGTCGGGATATCCCAGCGCAATGGACCAAACTTCGGCCTAAAACAATATTGACTTCTCTTGGTTCGTATTGCGCGTTCGTGAGTATACGCGGATTGCGGTATGACCCGATCACAAAGGTTAGCATGGATCTGAGGATAAACTTTGTCGGCATTTGAATACGGTTCTACTATCTCTAGTGCCATAGTCACGAGAATGAGCATCAGCTCGGCAATTGGTTCATTGCCATTGTGAGAATTACAGTCACATATGAAGTCATCCAAAACAGAAACTTCATGCAAGAGATTTGTATTAGATAGTAAAGTGACGTCCGGTCAATATATCCAACTGCAATTGGTATCAAAGTATATACATAATCAATCAGGATATTTGTACTATCCTCGCTAGTATTATAAACGCAAAAAATCATTTTATCGCATGTAGACATTAGATCAGACAGTGACCTTAATGGTGCTAGCAACACTGGGAACACCAGCGTTATTGAGGACGAAAAGCATCCAGTAGCCAGGGAGGGCAATACCAGAATCATTGGGAATCTTGAAAGAGTACTTGTTGGTACCAGCACCAGTCAGGGCCAAAGGAATGCGGCGCTGATCGGTGTTGACAACATGTGTCGCAGTTCCGTATCGGATAAGAGAAGCGCTCTTGATGGCGCTGTTGGCGGTGACGGTGATGGTGCTGCCGACCTTGGCAGTAGTGGCCGAGACAGCAGTGATCTTTGGGCGGGTAGCAAGGTTACCGTTGCCATCGAGCAGATACTGAGGGGTGAAGATCTGAGCGTCAAAGTGGTTGCTCTTGCAGCTACCGCAAAGACCACCGCCACCGTTGAAGACAGTAGCATCTGGCAGCAGCAGAGACATACTATGATAGGTGCGGGGAATGGTGTTGGATTGTTGCTTAGTGAATGTGTTGGAGGAGGAAATGAACATCTCGGGCTCGAGCTGAGCGTTGGTGTCGGTGAAAGGGTTGGAGTAAGATTGGCCACCAGTGATGAAGACGTTTCCATCAGGGAGGATGACAGAGGTAGCAAAGACACGGGCATGAATACCGGCACCGTTGTTTCCAACGAGAGCAGTCTGGGCGATGGCACCGGGCTGGTCAATGGTGAGAACGTGAGCGTTAGCAGTGGCAGGAGCCTGCTGGTAGCTGGTAGCACCGCCAAAGGTGAGAATCTTGCCCTTGAGGGCATCAAACATGGCAACGTTGCCGTTCATGGAGTCAGGGTCAATTCTGCCGTTCTTTCGTCGAGTACCAGCAGCCTTGGTGTCACCCTGAGTTCCCTTGGTGGTGTAGTACCAGTTCATGGCTGTGCTGGGTCCAGCCTGGAAAACACTGTTCTTCTTCCAGCCAAAGAGCCAAGCGTGGTTGTCAGCCTTGTAGACACCCTCCTTGTCCTTGGTGAGCATGGGGCCGACGAGACACTTGGGAAGGGAGGTCCAGGTCTTGGCCTTGGGGTCGTAGATTTCACCGTTCTTGCCGCCACGGGGACCGCTCCATGAACCACCGATGGTGAAAACACGGCCGTCAGAGCAAGTAGCAGAAGATTGGTAACCACGAGCAATCCGCATGTCAGGGCCAGGAACCCAGTTACCATCAGGCATCAGAATGGTAGTCTTCTTAGCATCGTTGCCACCAGTGACGACAATCTGTCCCTCACCGTCCATGGAAATGCCAGGGCAGAACATGTCGTGATGGTTGTTGGAAACATTGCGGTTAGAGATGACGTTGGTCTTGGGGTCCCAGATAGAAGTGAGAGTGAAGCCACCACGGGGAGTGGTGCCTTGGAAAGCATCATATCGGTAGGCAGACCAGATGACGACCTTTCCAGAGACAGGCTCAACGGCACCAGCGACGGGGATGACGGGGAAGTCAAGAGTAGGACCCCATTTTCCAAGACCCTTAACAGGAGGGTTGTACTTGAGAGCGTTGTAGACTTGAAAGTCGGCAATAGCAATCCAGGGGTAGTCGGAGTTCACGTTAGAAAGCGCAATAAAGCGAAGATAGCGAGCAGGCTGAGTCTCAAAGTTTGTGATCCATGGGTACTTGTCTCCCCAGTAGGTTCCAAATGCAACGGGCTTTCCCCAGTTGGTGCCGTCAGAGCTGAGGTAGACTTCATGTCGACCAATCCAGTTACGGGTGTTGCCGTCTTGGCGAGGTGTAATCTGGAGACCACTGACATACTGGGTCCGCTTCATGTCAATGGTGATGGTGTGGGGAGGAGGCGTGTTGGTTGTGCCATAGGGAGTCTGCCAGAAGGTGTTCTTGTCACCATCGATGGCTCTACCACAGGGGTAATTTGAAGCCTGGCTGGAACACTTGACAGTCCATCCCTTGCGGTCAATGGGGTTTGAACCGACTGGGGGAGCAGCAGCGAACTTTCCAGGCTGTTGTCCCTGCTCCTCTGGTGGAATGGCAGTGGCTGCATTGAAGAAGGCACCAAGGCACAAGGCCAAGGAGTAGAAGGACTTCATCTTGGGTGAGAGATAAGCGACAGTCACAAGCCTAAACCAAGAGTGGCAAAAAGAGAGAAGAAACGAGAGGGAGTGAGTGAACGAGCGGGCTGGAGAGGGAGAAGAAAATGGCTAGGAGACGGACGATGCATATTTATTGATTTCGTCTTTATTTACGACGCCCCTAAATAGGTACATGCAGTAGACGTGCACAATATGCAGCCCGATGCAGTGTGCACACCCATTCTGTCTGTTCGGGCGTTACTAAACATGGACAGGACGGGTCAGAAAAAAACAGAGTTGAACATTTTATGAAGGGACGGGCTGAACAAAGACGCACAGGCGGAAAAAGTCATCGGGTGCCGGGAACTCCAAGTTACATTGGCCCGTTCAGTTGAGGCGTCGAAAGCTTGGACGATCAGAAGCAAACTCAACTAACTGACTGTTCGGCTGTGTGTGCTGTGCTGTACACCAAGTTTGGTTTCAAGAGGCCAGAGAGGGAACTGCCATCTCGATAATTCACACCACGAGATTGGCCGTCGTTAGCCCCGAATACAGCAAAGACCTTGCAGCAGGCTAATGTGCGTATGTGCAGTGAGACCCCCTGTAAGCTGAAACGGCGAGACCAATCAGTGGATGTCAGTAAGATGCAGCCACAAAGGCCAAGTGTAAGTACATCGTCATTTATTGTGTTGGGGTAGGTACTTGGAGGTTAGTGTGTTGGGTTGGGCTGCCCGGGCCGGGTCTGCCTTGGGTCTGGGTCTGGGTCTGGTCCTGATCTGACTGCGACTGTGACTGTGACTGCGACTGCGATTGACTGATGATACCCAGAGGAATTCGTATACACGTGTGCGGGATAGATGACGTGAGACAGAGAGAAGAGAGCTCACGTGCATGGGAAAAACTCAAAGATCCCGACTGATTGAGTGATTTAGAACGCCGTGCTTATACATTCTCCCCCTGTTCTCCAAGTTCACCGCTGCAGTGACAGTGGCAGTGACAGTGACAGTGACAGTGACAGTGAGTGAGGGGGAACCTTTGGTGCTTACGGATGATTGCTGCAACCAACTTTTGAGGCTGCAGTATTACATATGAAATCAATCAATGACTGAAGCGACGTGCGGATCGAATGCAAGTCGGTTCGTATAGACCCTGCTCGTGGCGCAAAGAATTCTTATTTTGGGTAACGAGACTGGCCAAGCAAACACTTGCACGTTCTCGCCACAAGACAAGATGGCCCCAATGGCGTACCCCACAGCAAGGTACCCCTAGCCCTGGTGATCGGTCTAACGAGAGGCACTAAGAAACCGTTGATTTGCTAGCTCGAGGATCTCATCACGAGGGGAGCCTGAATGGTCAGCGGAATTTATCCTCCCTCTTCTTGTCTCACCCCAACCAAAAAAAGAGAGTGAAAAAGTTAGCCCGGCGCGCCGGTTAAGGCGGGGAAGATTGGCCCAAGGATCCCGGGAGAATGGAGGACAATCCTACAAGGGTCGACGTTACATCTGACGTCCTTTCACTGCTCAGAAACAGAAACGAGGGAGGCAGCCGCCACTTAATTTCGATTCCCGCGTCGTCTGCCAGAAATTCCGCACTACGGGCCATTTCACGACACGATGACATAAACAAGTGGAGGTGGCGTCTTTGATCACAGGGGCTCAATCTTGACCTTTGCTCCCGATCGGCAGGTAAGTTGCTTAGCTTCTTGATCCGCAAATTAGCAGCAAGATTTGAGACAATCCCCACTGAATCTACTCCCAACGAAAAGACGGCATTCGCAAGATGTGGACTCTCTGTTACCTAAGCGCGAGAAATCTGCGTTTCAAAAAGTTCCATATTTTTGTTATCTTAGCAGCGATGACGACAGGGTAATTCCACTAAAATAGATTTCTTGTCCAACCTGAAACTCTGTGCAGAGTTTGTTTACATTAAAAAGGATGTATCGCGGTAAGTGGGCGGAAGATGCACAATTCATAATCCCAGTGCAGGCAATATTCGCTATTGGTCAAATCGTACTTGTAAAGCTTTCCCCTATCAAGCTGCAGCACAGCCTGGTCAAAAAATGAAGATCGCCCATGGCGTTTTTGACAGATCAGAGCTAGACTAATCAATCAATCCCCGGCTGCAACCTCGGTTCCTCCTCAGATTGATGTCGGGATATCTACGAATCGTATGATACCGGTCCCTTGACGTCGTGCTCACAGCCCAAATCGTCTGTGAAGCAGACAGCGTCCAATTTATCGCTCGCAGACCCCAGCCAAATCTTAAACTCCCCATCAAGGACAAGCCAGTCCTGAGCCTTGACATCCCAGACGCTCAAGTCCTTCCTGGTCAAGGTCAATTGCACCGTCTCACTCGAGCCAGGCTCCAAAACCTTGGTCTTCTCAAAGTCGCGCAGCTGGATGACGGGTGTCTCGTATCCGGCAACGCTCGGAAATTGCACGTAGGCCTGCACAGAAGCTTTGCCGGAGAATTTGGAACCTGCGTTAGTCACCACTACGCTCAGAGTATAAGCTTCGTCCCAGAGAGCAGGGTTGCCGCCTGAAACACCGCCCGCCTTGGGGAGAGCCGTCTTCTGCGCGGTGGAGTAGCCGTCTGGGTAAGGGTATTTCGATGTCTCGGCTTTGGCGGCCGCAGACTTTGCGTCGGATTCGGAGAGCCAAGAGTATAGGTAGCGCCAGATGGTTTTAAAACTGCTGGGTTTAACCGCTTCTCTGTAGTCTGGAATGTCTTGCGAATAGTCCAGAACCTTTCCTTTTGCGGGTCGATTGGGAGGGTACTGGCTTAGCTGGGTGCCTCTCTTGATGGTCGCGTTCGTGTACGTGAAGTTGGTGTAGCTGAGTCCATGGCCGAATGCATACCGAGGTCGAATCTTTTCCTTGTTGAGCCAGCGGTAGTCGATAAATAGTCCTTCACTATAAGTATCCTGCGGTGCATCAATAAAACCAGAATCAATGAGCTTGGTGACACTTTCAGGCATATCGTCCTCCTTTTTGGTAATTGAATAGGGTAAGTGACCGCAAGGCGACGCGTCACCAAACAAGATGTTGGTGAGAGACTTTCCAGCCTCTTGTCCCGGAAGATGAGCGACCAAGACAGACTTGACCGATGGAAGATCAATCCATTGGTCGACGAGGACAGGCCCGACAGTGTGAATGACAACGACAACATTCTTGTACTTGGCGGCGGCAGCTTTGATGAGTGCATCGCCGTTATGCCAAACGTTCAATTTGTCGGCATTCCGGTCACCATTATTACCCTCGACTGTGTACTGGTTCTCACCCGCGTCAGAAGTAACAAAGACAATTGCAACATCGTCATCAGAAGGGCTTGGGACAGATGGGAACTTGTCTGTGTTGTAGAATGTCACGTCTCCAGCCGCCTTCTTGATAGCGCCGATGGGGTCATCAAGATACATGTAGTCGACTGTACCCGATCCCCAACCTTGACCTAGCGTGCCTTTGTTGCAGCTTCTATCGACACAAGCATTGGCGCCATCAGGGTTGGTTTGCGCGCCAGTGCCAAAGACCTTGAGCGAGCTTTTGGTGCTCAGCGGAAGAAGTTTGTCGTCGTTCTTGAGGAGAGTGATGGCATCTTGGGCGATTTGTCGAGCAACCTCGTCATGGTCGTCCTGAACTTGAATAAACTGGTTGACAACTCCCGAGGGTGAGTTAGGCCACGCTGCTGGATACAGAGGACCGACTCTGTTGTAGGTGTTGGTGTCAAAATTGACAGAGGGGAAGTCCTTGTCTTGTTCGAACTGGTACCAGGTTGCCACGATACGAGTAGCCATATCGTTCAGTCTCGACATGGGAACCGAGCCGTTGAGTGCCGAGCGGGTTAGCTCGTACATCCAGAGAGAATTGCCAAATAGAGGTATGATGGTATCACCAGGCATGCTCATGTCCATTCCCGCAATGGCTGATTGGACACCGGTAATTTGGGAGAGCCAATCTGTCATGACGAAACCTTGGAAACCGAGCTCCTCTTTCAACAAAGCGTTGATGAGATATGAGTGCTCGCTAGATATAGTGCCGTTGACCTACGTATATTAGCCATTGTGAATGAGAAATGTTAGATAAACTAACTCGGTTGTAAGCTGTCATCGTCGCTCCAACTCCAACTTTCACTGCCTCCGCAAAGGGCCAGAGATACAGCTCATGCATAGTTCGATCATCTAAGATGATTAGCCACGTAAAGTCAACGACGAGGAATAATCTCACCAATGTTTGCCGAGTATGCAGGAGATACAAGATCAGTAGTCTGTCGTCGATACATCTCCTGCTCATTTCCAATAAGGTGTTTGACCGTAGCAATGACTCCCTGCTCCTGAACACCCTTAATAGTCTCTCGTGCGCCAATACCTTGAAGCGATGGGTCTGCTCCAAAGCCTTCCCAGTTGCGTCCGCCCTTTGGCTTACGTCCGATAGGACCAACGGACGGACCAAGCCAAACGTTCACGCCCTTACCGCGTGCTTCCTTTCCGATTGCTACACCGCGTTCATACATGAGCTTCTTGTCGAAGGTTGCACCGGCTGTGATTCCATCTGGGAAAGTAGTTACGTTGTCGGCCAGTCGAACACCATTAGCGGCGTCGTTGAGACAGAGTTGAGGGAAGCCAACGCGATGAGCCGATCCGGTGTTACCATTGCAAGGTCTGTTGTGTCAGTATACGTAGTCGTGCGAAAGATAAAGAATCGTACCCTAGTAGCTGTTAACAGGAGTTCCGCTTCTCTTCCGAGGAATCTTACCCATAAAGAGACCAGTGCCGGCTGTGATGTTGGTCTTTTCAGCCAACGTCATAGAGTCAACCATCTTCTTGGCTCTAGCATAGCTATCTGCCCATGCTTCGTCCCATCCTCCATAAGGAGCGGGATAATACGGTGCAGCAACAAACCCATCAGCGACATTATTCGCAGCTGAACCCACGGCCGCCAAGTTGGCCAGGGTGAAAGCAACCTTAGCGAGAGTCATTTTCGTGTCAATTGAGCCTCGAATAGAGTAGATAGAAACATCGAAAGGCCGTGAGGTCTTATACTATACAAGTCGACTAGTAACCAGTATAGTATGATCAACCTTATCTCACCGAATCTAGCATCCAATTCGTACACTCTCCGAATTATAAGGTCATGTGTGACAGTGCCGTGAAGAGCGCATGGAATTCTGAACGGAACCTTGATTTTAGTTGTCAATTGCCCAATCATGTTCGCGGAAATGTCACTCTACGGAGTTGGTATAGCAAAAAGGGTATATCATCCGAACGATGCAACAGGGGGAGATGAAGATCAGCTGAATTAATTCTCTGCCGAAAACGGTGAAAGAAACGAAACAATGCTATTCTCTCAATAGAAATGCCGAATGCACATGTGATTCTATCAAGATAGGCTCGAGATGCGTGCTATCTATGCATCATAGTTGATATCGGCCTCACACTATCCTTCCCCGCTCGGCTATATAGCCGTCGCTATACACCCTCTTCATCGCCTTCAAGGGTCGACCACGAGGCCGTTCATTCACCTCCTTCCTTCTTTGACTTGATTCTCCTTCTCTCCATTCCGATACTTGCCAAAAAGGCGACGCTGCCAAGTGCCGTCGATACAAGGAAGGCATTTGAGATACCATACCTGAACGCATCTCTGACGTAGGCGAGAGAGTCAGCCGACACGACATGTTCCAAATCAGTCCCACCTGCAGCGATAACGGCTTGTAAGTTAATGTCGGCTATTGTCTTTAGCCTCTGGCGGAGAGAGTTCTGGAAGACGTTTTGGGAGATGGACAGACCCACTGAACCTCCCAGGGCTTGGGATAGGATGATCAGCACTGTTCCCAGGGGAATGTCACCTGCTCCCAATACGACCTGTACGGCAAAGATTGGGATCTGGATCGCTATACCGAATCCAGCTCCGGCTAGAACTTCGTAGCCGAACCATCTGGCTGTGGGTGTGTTTTGCGAGATCGTGTACAACAGACCTGCACCAGTTGTGAAGATGGCTGAGCTGGCCCACATGAACGGCACGTAGTACCCCAGCCAAGTGATAATAGAGCCGGTAATAAGAGTAGCTACTGTGACGGTAACCCCATGGGGAAGAATGTCAACACCAGATGTTTTGGGGTCCACTCCCTTGGCAGCCTGGAAATAGAACGGTAGATGGTAACTCTGCGTGGTCATAGATCCCTGATAGAGCGCAGAGAACAGGCATCCGAGGAAGACGGATCTCTGTGAGATGATGCGAGGGCGGATTAATGCACTAATGAGTCAGCGACGACGACGTCAGACAAGAAGGGCGCCTGAGATGGAAGGGGACTTACGCTTCTCCTTGGCGGATTTGTATATAGACGAAAAGTGTCAGAAGAAGACCAAAGCCAACCAAACAGCCCCATACGCGTGAATCGGACCAAGGATGTTTGGTGCCTCCCCATTGAAGAGCAAGGAAGAGACATATCAAAGCTCCTGCCAGGATAACTGCGCTTTTGAGGCCAAGGCCAAGTATCTTTTCCTTAAGAGTATGGTCGCTATCTGGAGCTTCACCGAGTGAGATGGGATAGTAAAAACAGATTATGAGAGCCATTACAGCACCCAGAGCTTCACCAATAATGAGCACGGAGATAGATGTGCTGGAGGGGGAACCCACGCAAGTTGATCCAGAAACAGAATCTCCAAGTAAGTTGCTTAGAGTGAGTGAATACACCACCAAGTGAAGGGCCGATGACAGACGCTATGCCATACATGCTAGAGATTATGGCCAGCAGTAACGGTCTTTTCCTCATCTCCACAATCTTGGAAATGATGATCATGGCGCCGCAGAAGATACCCGCTGCACCGAGTCCAGCAATGGCTCTACCGATTATAAAGGCTGCCGAACTCGGTGCTGCAGCACAAAGTATAGAGCCCCCTTCGAAGATGATTGAAGAGATCAAGTATACCCATTTTAGGTTGAAGAAGGTATAGATCTTGCCGAAAGTTGGCTGGAAAGACATTTGGGTGAGGAGATAGGCCGATGCATACCATGCTACCGAAAGACCATCATTAGGTGAACCTGCTTAGATGGATGGGTCTAACTTACCAACGTCACCAAGGCTATCGAACTTGCTCGTAATCTTTGGGATAGCAGTAGCTTCAGGCAGTCAGCAGGAGTCCGAGAAACGAAGATGAATTCTTGCCAATGATGCTATTATCCAGAGCGATCATTAATACGCCAACCATGAGTGAAAGTGTCATCAGTACTAATGGCAATCCATGAAGATAAGTATCCTCCTCCTGTACTAATTCCCCCTCAACAGTATCGTCTCGACGGACACCTGCCTCGAGATCCGCCGGCGGATTCAACTTCTCCTTGTGTACAGCCTCTGAAGGAGCGTTCACCGGAGGTTTGGTGTCATCCTCTTGTCTATGTTGTAGTCAGGAGTCTGTATCTTCTTGCATGTTGAGTTATACTGACCTCGGCTCTTCGAGATCCATCCTGGGGTCACCCATAATCGCTCGGGGCCTCTCAGCCATTTCTTAGCGTCATTTCTGAGCTTTGTGGGTTTACAGAGCATCTTAAGTAGTGTGAAGGTAACCTGTCAATGTTTTTCTGGGTATCACACCATGTAATCCGGCTGCATTGAAGTATTACGTTATTTGCAGCGTCGCATTCGCACTCGCACTAACCTCCGCATTCGCCAGTCAGAAGATAAGCAATGCATAAAGACCCGATCATCTCTAACGTTATTTGAACACCGGTTGCTAAGCACGACTCTTGATTTGATCATCTCTCTCATGAATAGCTTCTTTTTTGCCACAATCTCCTGCAAGTAGTGCGATCTGGGCAAAGCTTCTATGCATAACTGTTAGGGCCGGTCTCCGGAAGGATGAATGAGTGGTGGCCATTAAAACTTGAACCACTAGTACGAATTCTCGATACTGGTCTTGGAACGTCTCACCCATACAGTCGTAGGGTACACATGTTGTCTTTAGGCCTTTGTAAGCACTAGTGATTTTATCCGGATCGTGCTGACGCCGTCAGACTTCTTATCAACACTAAGCACGACTGGTTTAAACAAGAAGCCAGCTGTTTTAACATGACAGTGTGACCAGATGATCGGAAATAAACCAATAAATAATTGAGATAATATTTAAGTACAATGTGACTAACACAGTGCTTCATGTCTGGGGGCAACTATGAGGCTAGGGAGGATGCGTACGAGACGAACGAAGGACAAATCGCCAATAGCCGTGCTTAGATCCTGAAATAATATACAAGTACATCAAAGTAAGACGACATTCCCTAGCTGACTCATTGCTAGTACTATTCTTTTCCAATGTTCAAATGTTCGAAAAGCAGCGAAAGATCAGAAACTGCAGGGTATTTGAGACTTGGGCATGACCAAATCAGGGCGCAGTATCCGATGAGTCAGCCGCAACACGTACTGTTCTGACATCATCATCACGCTCAAACAAGGTCAACCGATTGATCTGAAACTTGGAAGTTGGAAGTGGACAAGAATATATCAGGTTATTCTCATCCTCTAACCTTCAGACTTCTGTAAGTTGTAATATCAAATTATTGCAATATGAACATCAATATTCCAAATCTCATCAAATCCGCCGTCCCAGAGGCTGAGGGGCGTAACGTCCAGATCCTCTCAGACAACAGGACCAATCACAGAGACCAGAACTTTCTCTCAGGCGATTTCCCGCGCAACCCTCCAAAACTCTACATAACCGGTGAAAATGACGATTTTGACGAGGTCACTCTTGCTGAGTGGAGAGATGAGGGTTTTGATGTTGAGTATATCTCAATGGAGAGCTGCGGTGATGGATATTTGAAGAAGATCAAGTCGTTGAGCAAGGAAAACTTGGGCCCTTGTGAGAAGTTTGGAATTGTTGGTAAGTCAATAAGTTCCTCGGAAAATAATCAATATTGATAGATAAAAGCCTACGATGACGCTGCAGCTGTTTGCCTTGAACACTTTCACATTCTCGACAACAACCCCGAGTTCAAACTCGGCCTTCTCATTGCTTACTACCCGACTCGTATCCCAGATACCAATGGAAGATTCCCCAGCAGTATTAGTGCCCTTGTTCATCTAGCAGCAGGTGAAGAAGTCGGTGTTGTCAAGCAATCACAAATGGTCGGCATCCAAGGCAAGAAACGCATGAGACGCACCAAGATTCAGAGCGGCATGGGTACTGGTGGAAAGCTTGACCTCGCGTATCCAAGCTACACATATGAAGCTGAACCTGGCTTCGCTGAGCATGACTTGGATGAGTATGATGGTGTTTCTGCGGAACTGGCCTGGAGTCGAAGCTTGGCTGCAGCTAGGAAGGTGTTTGGTATCAACCCGGATCTAGAGCTTGTTCTGGAGCATAACTTGCAGAGTAAGTCTCCGACACTTCGTGATTCGTAGCTTCTGAACAAAGCTGAATTTGAACAGGCAAATTCTTTTCCAAGAACCTTGGCCAGGCATTGTCAACGTTCACCACGCATAAGACCCCTCACGTCACTTACATGCCGACTCTAACAGGTGCAACCGGTGCAGCGGAGCTGAAGCGCTTCTACTCCGAATCATTCACAACCCCACCATCACTCAAGATCACACTCTTATCGCGCACCATCGGCGTTGATCGCGTTGTCGACGAGATGCACGTTCAGTTCAAGCATACCGAGCAAGTCCAGTGGATGCTCCCTGGAGTTCCACCAACAAACAAGAAGATTGAGATTCTCATGGTGAGCATTGTTGCACTCAGAGGTGGAAGACTGTATCAAGAGCATGTCTATTGGGATCAAGCTAGCGTGTTAGTTCAAGTAGGCCTTCTTGATCCCAAGCTCCTACCGCAGTTGGCGAAAGATCTTGGTGTTGAGAAGCTTCCGGTGGTAGGACGACGAGCGGCGAGGAGAGTAAGGAAGAATAGGGATGCAAGCGATGATGAGGGAGAGGCTGACAATGAACTGATTCCGGGGTGGAATAAGCAGGAGGGTGAGAGTGGCAACAATGACCAAAAGTAATGTATAGATAATGACTAGGCATCAAATACTTAATGCTCATCCGAAAGAATAAGCTATGTTGTCCAGATCGCTCGGGCAGGGGAAGAAAACTCAGGACCTTCCGCGTAGGTAACAAAAAGACTTGGGTAACTTAGCATAAGTTTAGGATGAGCTTAGAGTAGACTTCATATACCTTTTTCTAAGTTTTATGATAACCTATATTAAGGTCTGAGGTTTTGTTGCCCCCGGAATACAGTACTGTGTGATGAAGACGTCACAGGGCTTTGTCCAGTCCAGTCTATCTTTCTTTGTCCGCACTAGGGTTTGCCGATAAATCGGCAAACTTCAACCCGGAAAATAATGTTTCTATAGCCCATAAAAGTTAGCCGATGGTGAATCTTGCTTCAGGTCTCGTTGGCCTGCTCTGTAGAAGAGTATTGTGGACAAACAAGAGATGAGTATCGCTATTGACTAAAAGATTGAGTAATCGGCAGACTTATCGTTCGTTTGCTGTATTTAATGATATTCTATCATCATTATCTTATATAAAGTTGTTTCTAAGCTTAAACAAAGCTCGCCCCGTAGTTGTCGCGATGACTTTTCCGAAACGATCACGACATTGGATCCGCATATTGCTAATCGATGTCGCAAGTAACAGGGCCAATGTCGATGGGTCTTGATGTAACAATTCTTTAAAATTCCTGCATTTCCTCGGAAGATCGACCAAATTTTGTCGGAAGAATGTCTCCTATGGGTAGCTTTTGCATTGATATTACTCTCATAGAACCACTTGGTTATCGAAGCGATGGTACACGTTGATCTCGCAATGGCCGACCCCCAATTTATTATTTGGGGCTCATATTTGGCAGGGTTAATTTGAGAGTTGGTAATTGTTTAAGTAGCAGTGATTTGACCGTTTTCTCGCATTCTGTAGTGTTCGTACGCCCTGTATTATCCATTCGGTCTAGCTAAAGACTGCACTATGTCGCAACAACAGCCTACCGTCGTCCCATCGTCGGGAGTATCAGACTCTCCTTCTGACAACGGAAGTCTCAAAGGGAAACGCAAGGCCGAAAATGATGAATATCCAAGCGACTCCGTACCTCCAACCGCACCAGCCCTGGCTGCTCAGCAAGGTCAGCGCATGGAAGCGGCGATGGGAGATGCGATCCTACGATTTCTACGAATAAGAAAGCCTCGAAGGAACGATATATACGATCTTGATGCGGTACAGGCGACAGTGGCGATAGTTCATGGAGAGGGATACTGATTAGAAGAAAGGTCGCGACACAGCCTAGCATCTGGGACTCGCCCGATATCGAACGATACAAAGAACTGTATATCCACCCGCAGTGGGAGAACTGGTCAGCTTTTGACCCCAACTTCCGCTGGACGTGGCGTGAAGAGAATGCTGTTCGTCACAAGGTTGACTGGAAGATCATGGTACGAGAAGAGCCAGCTTCATAGGTGTATAGAACTGACCTTTGTAGGTTTGGATGTGCATCATGTTTGCAGCATTGAACATCGACAGGAACAACATCCAGAACGCTGTATCGGATAACATGCTTGATGATTTGGGCATTACACACGCTGACTACGTGAGTCCCTTTCCACAGATTGGAGACGCAATGCTGACGGAAACAGAACATTGGACAAACTATTTCTCGAGTTGGCTTCCTTGTTGCTGAGTTGCCTTCACAGCTTATCTCCAAGCGGTAAGTTGAGTAGAAAGCTCTCGTTTGTCTTGATACTAACCTTGCTGTAGAATTGGACCAGATATGTGGATTCCGATCCAGCTTTGTATCTTCAGTCTTATTTCGGCGATGCAGTTCTTCCTGAAGGGCCGCGCATCATTCCTTGCCACAAGGTACCTCATGTGAGTTCTCTGAGAAGAAGCAACCTAGGCTCTGGCTAATATTACTAGTGCAACGTTCCAAGGCGGCTTTATCCCGTAGGTTTCCTTGCTGTCGTGCCCTGAGACATACCTAACGAGGAACAGCGATACGATTCTGTACCTCAGCTACTGGTACACTGGCACAAGAGTATGTGTACATTCCATGGGAATCGTGAGAAGGCTTACTGACTCCAGTAGCTCCCGATACGACTAGCTTGGTTCTGGATGTCTTCGCAACTCGGTAAGTAATAGACTGGGCGCTAGGAAATGCACAAGCTCACAAGTCACAGTCGATATCGGAGTTGGTTTCGCAGCTGTCGGTATGCTCTCCATGCGTGGAATGCTTGGATATGAAGGTTGGAGATGGCTCTTCCTCATCGAAGGAGCGTTCACTTGTACGTTGATATCTCGTCCGTGAGAATCGCTATGCTAAAGGAGTCGTAGTCCTGATCGGGGTTGCGTCCTTCTTCCTGATGCCACAATCACCCGCTAGAACGAAGAGCTGGTGGAACCCCAAGGGTTACTTCACGGAGCACGAACAGAAGATCGTTGTCAACTCTGGTGAGTCGGTTACTAGCCAGTAACGATATCAAGCGCTGATACTTGATAGTTATTCGCGACGACCCTCAAAAGGGAGGTATGTACAACCGACAAGGTCTATCCGTCCGTCAAATCTGGGAATGTACCAAAGACTACGACATGTGGCCGCTCTACGCTCTCGGTCTCCTCTTCGGTCTACCAAAGTACCCTGTCAACCAATACCTCACGTTATCCTTCCGCGGTCTGGGCTTCAACGTCATCGAGACCAACCTTCTGTCCATTCCATATATCGTCGGATCTTGCATCACGATGCTTGCGATCACAGCGTTTAGTGAACTTGTTAACAACAGAAGTTTTGTCTCTATGGCGGAGGATGCTTGGTTGCTTCCATGCTTCGTGGCATTGATTGCGTTGCCTGATCCGATCGGGCCTTGGGCTTACTTTGCCATCTCAACGGTGCTTCTGTCTTTTCCATAGTGAGTATCCTCTTACTAAACGGCGTGCCTTTCACTGACAGCACCTAGCACTCATCCCATCCAAGTCGCATGGACAAGCAGGAATGCGGGGTCGGTGCAGAACAGAACAGTCTCAGCATCGTAAGGTTGCTCACCTCCATCTTAAAGGATAATATCTAATGATATATAGGCTTTATAATATGTGGGTTCAGGTCAGTGGAATGATCGGAGCAAACAGTAAGTCCCCATGGCACCATGTGAGCTGAGACACTGACATGTCGTAGTCTATCAGCCAAGCGACTCGCCGCGATACTTCAAAGCCAATACAGGTCTACTCGTCATTTGTGTATGGATGTGTGTAAGTATCATCAATCGTCTTATTAAATGATGAAGCTAGGCTCACACGTTCACAGCTCGTTCAATATCCCGGAACATTCTTTTATTACAGGTGGAGGAACAACCAGAAGGCCAAGAAATGGGACGCCATGACCCCAGAGCAACAGCATCATTACAGGACAACAACGACCGACAAGGGCAACAAGCGGTGAGTTTCCGTTCGGTCGCGGCGGAAATACTATAACTTGCTGACTTATATCCAGACTCGACTTTCGTTTCGCGACTTAGCCTTGACAGCCGAGGCAGAAGGTCTTGGGTGAACGAGGATGCACGGATGGCTCCCGGATCGCGGTGACAGCCGGTGTTCAAAAGGATGAGCGATTGACAAGAGTGAGATTACTTGTATTACATGTCACTGGCCATTCTGTTAATCCTTGATCGAGCCTGAGTCAGCGTGATACACACTTTTCAATTCATTACCACTTTAAGCCGTGAACCTTTTTGTCCAACCACTCAGAACCAAATCCTTCAGATTGACTTTGTTACCATGTTACATCAATTAGAAAACACCGAAACTCAAACAATAACCGAATCACCGTACCCTCACTTGCATCTCGCAAACCTAACCCTCCTGACCCAACCTCCCCCACCTTTTTCGGATCAAGGAACCCGCAGTCGTCTCGAGCTATCTCTCGATCCGTCCACCAGATCGTGCCTCGGCTTTTTTCTCTCGAATGCTCGATCGTCGCAAGCGAGCCGAGGGTCGAAACGCGGGGTTGCAGTGCCAAAAGGAGCAAAGATTGGTTGCTACCCCACACGGATTTGCCATAGGAATTCATCATTTGGTGGTCGAAATAGCTTGGTCTACCCCGGATTTGCTCTTCAGCTTGCTCTAGGCCGGGAAAACGTGTTAAATAGCTCGTAATCGATCTATAATTCTCCTCTTTCCATGCCTGATCTCTCTTGAATGACTGTGAAATTTGTTTGCTTTGTTCTCAAGTTTGTCTGATATCTCTATCCAATATGGCTCTCCATTCACGATGGTCTAAACCCATTCCAAAATGCTCCCTGCAGCAATGGGTCTTTGGTTCAGCCACTGAGCCCATAGAGGAGGGCGATAAGCCCATCCTCATCGACGCAGACCGTCCAGACACGCACTTCCTCACAAAGGAGCAATTCCGACTTCTCTCCAAACAAGTCGCCCTCGGCCTCATGAAAGCCGGTCTGCAGCCAGGAAATAAAGTACTGATGTTTTCCTCCAACAACATCTACTTCCCATGCATATTCCTCGGCATCTTGATGACCGGTGCTATGTTCACTGGTGCCAATCCCACCTTTACACCACGAGAGCTTGCGTATCAGCTCAAAGACTCTGAGAGCACGCATATGTTTGTTGTTGCGAACCAACTACCCACGGCATTGGAGGCTGCTGAGACAGTTGGCTTACCAAAGGAGAACATCTTCGTCGTCGATCCGTCTGTGCTTCCGCCTGTTGGAACAACACCGATTGCACCCTCGATTACGAAGGATGGTCTTCGCATGTGGACAGATCTTGTAGCCGATAACCAAGCACAGGCTAAGAACTGGAAATGGACAGAGCCCGCGGATCCAGAGACAGCTGGTTGCTGCCTCAACTATAGCAGCGGGACAACGGGCGTTCCCAAAGGCGTTGAGATTACTCACACGTCGTACGTCGCCAACGGCTTAGGTGTCGTTCTCATTTCAGACCTAGAACCTGATCCCGAGCTTCAAAAGCGTACCAAAGGCCTCGACTTCCTCCCCATGTATCATGCATACGCGCAAACATACTTCATCTCCATCTATCCCCATCTCAACATCCCCGCATACATCATGCCTGCTTTTGACTTTGAGAAGATGCTACAGCACATCCAGCGCTTCCGCATCACAAGCCTTCTCTGCGTACCTCCCATTTTGGTCTACCTGTCAAAGCATCCTCTCGTCAAGAAATACGACATCAGCAGTGTCGAGCGCCTCGGATCTGGTGCTGCACCTTTGAGTAAAGAAGTTGCCACGAGTGTTGAGAAGCTGTGGGCTGATGGAAGCGTCAACGTCAAGCAGGGTTGGGGTATGACAGAGGTTACCTGCACCAGTATGACTTGGGACCCTCGGGTCGTGTGTGATCCTTCTGCGGTCGGAGAATTGGCGCCGAACTACTCGGCAAAGCTTATGCATTTGGATGGAAAGACACCAGTGACAAAGCCCGGTGAGCGAGGTGAGCTTTGGGTTACGGGACCTACGTTGATGAAGGGATATTGGAAGAATCCCAGTGCTACAGCGTCAACAATTCATGTTGATGAGAATGGTACAAGGTGGCTGAAGACAGGCGACATCGCCTTCGTCGAGTCATTCAAGCCTGGAGCCATCTTTCATATCGTCGATCGAATCAAGGAGTTGATCAAAGTCAAAGGCAACCAGGTGGCACCAGCAGAACTGGAAGCCGTGCTTTTGGATCACCCCGAGATTGCAGATGCTGCAGTCGTTGGTGTTCCATATGAAGGCGACGAGGCCCCTCGCGCATATCTCGTCAAGGTCCCTGGATCACAAATCACCGAACAGCAGATCATTGGTTGGATGGAGGCTAGAGTGGCCAAATATAAGCGTCTCAAGGGCGGTGTGTCTTTCGTGGATATGATCCCCAAGAACCCGGTGAGTGATACCTACAATCAAGCTTTATGCCATGTCGCTAACTTTTGGCCTTCAGTCCGGGAAGATCTTGAGACGAGAACTGAGGGAGAAGGCGAAGGAGGAGTTGGATCCCAACAGAGCACCCTCTTCACGACTCTAAACACAAGCCGTGTCTTAGTTCCTGTAAGTGCAGGATAGACATGCATATATCAAGACAGCGGTTAGCGAAGCATGAGAGCATTGTGCCGTATTAGCGTAAATATATTCGTATTTTATGGTACTGGTACAGAAGCATATCAGCTTCTTTTTTGGTGAACTATCATTGTGGCCGAAAGTAACTTGAACAGGTACCAATATGCCAACCTTGGTTCTGTATCCTGGCTATCAAACATCCCTCCCTCCAAAATCTCGTCTACCGTTGCAATGTAGCCAGATGAACTCAAACACATCAAAAAGAGATGACGAGCCAATGCTCTAGACCTGTTCCACTGATGTGGACCCGAACGTATCCTCTTCAACAAGCGGTACAACATGAGTCTGCGGAAGGCCACAGCTCCAACAGTATCTGCTTCCTTGCTAGTTCCCAAGATACCGGGTTTGACTCATCAGTCGTGAGAATGCGCCTGGTAAACTCTCAGCCCATGGGTACATCTGCCTGCTGACCATCCATCTGGTTGAGAAGTGCACGCTCTTCAATATCCGCCCGAAGTTCTCCAAGCGACGAACCCTTGTCCTGGGCGAACTTTTCGAGAATTGCAATGGCCGAAGGACTAGTTCTGACCAAAAGTTGAAGGAACCCCGTGTGCTCGACAGTCATGCCGAGCTTCTCAGCAGCTGTCTTCTTCTCCTCGAGCAGGGGCTTCTCCATGTTCATGAACTCGAGAGCAGGGCGCGCAGCCTCTTCTGTCTGATGGCATGCCAAGTGAGCCGCACCAAGTTCCGCCTCAGCTTCTTCGAGGTCCTTGGCCTTTGCGGCCAACTGAGCCACCATGTGTTGCTCCACGGCCTCGAAATTCTCGACGACGGATGGTAGACAGAATTTCTGTGAGTCGGCAAGGTTCTTGAGGCAGCTGTTGAGTGTCTCGCTATCCTTTCGAATGTTTTCGACTTTGGCCTCGGCCTGGAGGGAATATTCTTGTGCGGCTCGATATGCCTCGAGGCAGGGTTGGTGGATCTCTAGCTCGTGGTTGATATGGTGCTGATGAAGTTCCACATTGCCGAGGAGGTGCTCGTGTTGCTGACGCAAGTCCTGCACATGCATCTCCAGGTGATGATGAAAGACGTCGGTTGCCTGTATCCCCGCGGGACGGTCGTCATACTGTCATTCAATTAGCAAAGCCTTCATAGCAGGCAAGGAGGGAAAGCTTACATTGTGCTGATCAGTCATTATGAGAGGTGTCGGAGCGCCTGGCTGAAGAGGCTGCAGAGATGGTTTCGTCTGGTAGCAGACACGCTTGTTTGACGGGTTGACGGATGTCGCCGAGATAGAGCGGTCTCGCTTGTTGGCGGATGGGTTAGGCGTCGGAGAAGGTGTTGCAGGAGCCTCTTTGGGTGAATGAGACTGAGCCGGAGTGATGGTGTTTCCGTTGTGAGTGACGGCGACGATACTATCAGCAGTGGCCACATGCTCACGAGCGGCATCTGAAAGCTTCTGAGAACTGATGGCGACCAAGATGTGCTCGAGGCCTCCTCGGGGGGAATGCTCGTCGACCGTGGCCTCATCGTCGTCATCCGTTGCTCCAATCTCTTGCTCATCTTGACGCTGAGCAGTAGGATTTGAAGTACTTCGAGTGCAATTTGCGAGATTGTTTGCAACTAAGAAGCACTTGGCGGCCTTGATATCGCACGGACGAAGAACGTTATGCGGAGCACGGCGGGCTCTCTCATGGAGATCATCTCTGATGGCAGACAAATTGCAAATCTTGATGGCTTCTTCGAGTAGGTTGGCCAAGGCTGCCAACATATTGCGACTCTATTGCTTAGGTTGGACCTCGGCCAACCACTCCCAAGGCTTCTGGCCCACGACGACTTCGATTCGTTGAATGAAGCGTCGAACGATGTGTCTATCTTTCTGGCTGCAAGTGACGTTCGGCGGCAACGCAATCTCATCAGGCTCAGCGGCTGGGGTGGCAACTGGACCGGGAGACGGCTGGGCTGGCGAGGCTGCTGCCTCTTCAACGTGCGCCATGACTGCGACGATGGTGAGAATGAAAACAAAGTGCGCAGCAGTGAACGGGATGTCGCTGATGGAATGAAGTGAAGGGTGAGGTGTGAGGAAGAGAGAAGAAGAGCAGAGACATCAAAACAGAGCAGAACTCTCATCAGTAGCGCGCTTGTGTAACGTAAGCACGTGACTGCATCTCACTCTTGATGCTGTGTAACATCACAGCCTGCATTTCATAGGCTGTGAGTCATCGGAATCACCATTAAGTTCGTGCTTGCGTCGTGGTTTAAGGATACCAGATTGCCAGCAGTGCCGGCCAGTGGTTGTCATGGATACCGCGATGCCTTGACTAAAGGCAAACGGAAATTGGAAAATCAACCTAAGCAAACAAACAAAGTGGCCTGTTCAGGTTCTGAAGGTATTTGACAAGTTGAAGAACTCCCGAAGGTGGTAGTTTGCTGAGTGTAAAGTCTCAAATCTCATGCCACTTTCAAAAGCAAGCTCTATCATCGGCCTTCCGGGCGCGTGTTATTCGAGCACAATCGAAATGGCGAGCAGAAAATAGTGTTCAAGAACAAATATTAATACTATTGTGCGTATGGACGTACTATATCCATCATTCGCGTATCCAATCTGATGTACTTTTCACAATACTTTAGACCTTTTTTTAGGCAAAGCGTCTTTGCTTGGTAAATTTTGATCTTTCTACATGAGAGCGAACAAGAACATCATGGAAGCCCAAGCCATTCCGATAGCCGCGACTCCAGTGTTGAGGGAGTTGGCACCAGCAGTGGGAACAGGTGTAGCAGGGATAGGTGCGGGTGCAGTTGGAGTGACGACAGGAGGGGCAGTAGGGACCTGCACGTGTTAACATCTCCACCGAGTGTTCTCAAAGTATCTGGACTTACTACAGGCGGGGCGGGAACAACGGGTGCAGCGGATGTTGGTCCATGAGCCTTAGACTTAGACTCGTGTGTGGCGCTCGGGACGGCGGTGATGGTGACGCCAGCAGCCTCGCAGAGTCGAATGCCAGCGGAAATCGCAGCTACACATATCAGCTTACGCTCAAGGATGTCAATAAGAGTGTCAAAACTTACCAGCGGCTTCACGTGGGCCGCAGCTTGACCCGACGCAGCTGACGTAGGATTCGGCGAACCCTGGAGCTTTGCAGACGCAACCGGGATCCTCAGAACCGCACTTGCTATCTTGGATGACCTTCAGGGCACATTGTTTCTGTTTGAAGATGTCAGTTTAGCTTTAAGAGTAGTGGTGTGGTCAGCTTACTGCGCACTCGGGAAGGACGCCGCCGCCTTGTCCTCCAGCCTGGGAAGTTGACTGTGCCAAGACAGACGAGGAGAGAAGGGCAGTGGTGAAAAGGAAGAAGGACTTCATCTTGAGACTGATTGCAAGTTTGAAATGAGGTAGATGTTGTGTAATATGAAGTCCCTGGTTGTCCAAGAGTGATAATCAGCGACAAGTGATCAGTCTTTCGTAGATATTCGCCAAGAAACTTGGAGAATGTCAGCTTATATAGGTGACTACTTCATGAAAGATTCCAGTAAGACACTGAGAACAGAAGAGCAATGGATCTGGAATGAGCCACCACGCGAGCTCCGCCGTTGGGGAGGCTGGGAAGACTCCAGTACACACGTGTAACTCATGATCCTATTCGTCCAGCTATCAAGCTCAAGCTCAAGGTTCAATGGTTGCAGCGGCTCAGATCGAGGGTGCAAAGTCTGGAGATATCCAGACCAATCGGGATGACCAGAGGCTGCCTGCGCAAAGGGACACCCGAAGAAGGGATACAGCCTCAACGCAAGCTGGCTAGCGACCGTCATAAAGCAGGTAAGCAGAATATTTTCTTGCTTTTTATGGCATCAGTAACTACAGGGAGCTAGAAATTGGTTGACCTTGATTCCATTGGTCAGTTACATCTTAATGGATGCATCGTATTTCCCGACGCCTTGGAGTTATAGTTCAAGCCCCAGCGGCATTATCTTGGTACCTTGTCAGCTTATCAGCCTTACGGCTCAAGAGCTTTCAGCTATCGATGGAGCCGATGTGGCACGCAAAAAACTAAAGTCCCTTGCGTACAAGCTAGGGCACCTTAAATACTGCGACAGCCGACGCAGTGCTACCAAGAGCTCCTTTGCTGGACTTATTACAAGGTACTGAGCCCGGGGAGAGCGGTGGCGGCAGTCGTCTCCCTTTATTCCCTTAGGACGTCCATTGGAGATTCGTTGTGCAACTTGATCTGACCGAGTGGCTTAGATCAATCCCTGCGGGATGATGATTATATTTGCCGACCAAATGAACTTGATCTGAAGTCAATTAAAATTCCAGGGTCACCCATTCATCATGACTTCATTCTTAGAGGGGTAAGCATCGATCGGCAGGGCGAGCTGCGGGTGGCTTGTCAAGCTTCGGTTTGGCTTCGGCTACATCGATTGGTGCGTTCCCGGCGGTTTGGCTTTTTCTCTCCGTTCATCCTGGCAAATTCATTCAGATACTCAATGATCTGGGGTATCATTCCATCGCAGCTCCAACTATGAGCTATATTACCATCATATAGGGAGACAAATTATCCCATTTGTGTTCTTGTGCGTGTGTGAGGTCGCTTAGACAAAGACTCCGAATGACCTTGTATCGGGACTTTTGGTGCTAGACGTCAGATGAAACGCACGTATTGGTGGCTCTCGTGCTGATGCGTCCGTAGTGTAACATGCGGCCTTCGATGACTCCTTCATAGCTCGTATCAAGCTGCAAGATGCTTAAGTTTAGAGTTACTCAACACAGATATCCCGGCACAAGGCCTTCATTTGCATGCGAGCTGCACGAGACTCACTCACTAGGTATCATCGGGATGACGGGCAGGAGTTTGATGTCGCGATACGCAAGCGAGGCAGCTACTGCACCCAAAAACTTGAGCTTCTTACTGAAGCTGCGAGAGTCACTGATCGAATCACAAGGGAGGTCATTTGTGCAAAAAACGAAGAATGCAAAAGAAAAGACTGCGGTTTATGTGGATCGAACACATGACCTTCAGATTACGATTCCCGAAGTTTGACTTCAGTCTGACGCTCTCCCAACTGAGCTAAACCCGCCAATCAATTAAGCGATAAAGGTTCGAACATCCAGATTAGTCTATGTACTAAGCGCGAAACGCACTGCCTTAGTTTCCTTGCTCAACTCAATGAGAATTGTTGCTCAACACTCAAATGAGAAGCAGCCGGTCATCGCTTTACGTCGTGGCCTCGAGCTGCTATTGTATCTCAAGTTATAAGCTGTCAGCTGATCCGATACGCGATGACGTTGTCAGCGCTCAAGGCGCGATGAGTCTGTTTGGCAATTGCGTTTGCTCGTACGCAACAACAGAGCCTCATGTCCAACTTCGCCCCCCCCCCCCCCCCCCCCCCCCCCCCCCTCCTCCCCCCGCCCCCCCTCCCCCCCTAGCGCGGGGGAAGGAGAAAATGGAGAGGTTTGGAGTA